>CM076572.1:1138351451-1138951451 GCA_034641835.2 Pinus albicaulis
CGCACAGCTCAAAAAAATGTCGATAGGTTCACCTTAGAACGTGATTAAGTAAAATAAAAATTGTTAGTAATAACTAACGAGGGTTAATATTTAAACTAAATGCATTATTAAACTAATTTAATTTAAAAAAATTGGAATATTGTACATTTTACGCATTTTTTAACCCATGTGACATAATTGATTAGACTTCAAAGGAGTGTCGTTTATGAGCCGGTTGACCAAATGAGGTGAAACAAGTGTCAATAGGAAGCTTATAAAAATTTTATTTCAACCAAGAAATCAAAAAAATAATCTAAATAAAATGAAAAATCAACAAAATCGTAGGATAAAAAAATCCTAAAAGGCATTTAGCCAAAAATTTTATAGAAAGGGTCCCCATTATTTGAAGTGAACAATTTAAAAATTGGGGGGAGGGGGGGGCTGTTATATCATACAACAGGACCTTAAGCCTTAATTTTTAGGAAGAGTGGGAGGGGGGGGGGGGGCTGTTATATCATACAACAGGACCTTAAGCCTTAATTTTTAGGAAGAGTTGAGAAAGCTCAACTAACAAAACTTACAGGACCATGACTATTGCTTCAGGTAAGACCTTCGAAGAGCTAGAAAAACATATAGGGCCTTCACTGTAGCTTCAGGTTAGACCTCCCAAGACCTAAGACCTTATTTGTGCCTAAGTAAGACCTCTCAAGACCTTCAGCTATGTTTGGACGTAAGACCTTTTATTGGTCCATAAATTCATGTCTTCCCAAAGCACTATAAAACATGAGACTGCTTTGTAAGAGACATTAGAGATTAGTGGTGTAATATTGTTCTTACCGATCATTCTATGGATCTTAATTCAAACTGTATAAAACTATGAGACACAATAGTAACTATTACAGATTTACTGATAAGCTCAACCCTAAGCGCCTCGAAGAATTTCAATAGTGCTCCTTTGGATTCCTGTAAACAATAGGCTAAAAATAAAATCATAATCTGTATTATTATTATTATAGCCTTTTGTATATGGAAAAGGATGAAGAGATGATGAGAGTCATACACTGTAAACTGTTATAAATGGGAAGGGAAGAAATGCACTCATGGAACTAGTGATCATTATCTATAAAATCATGCTATGTATTATTATTATTATAGAATTTTGTATATCGAAAAAGATGAAGAGATGATTAGAGTCATACACTGTAAATTATTTAAATGGGAAGGGAATAAATGCACTCATGGAACTAGTGACCATTATCTAGCCCCTTCTGCGCTGAAGTTGTTCAAGAGCAACATGGGTTGTATTGACATGTCTCAAGAAATCAAAATTACCACGTCTTCCCAATCCAAACTTAGGAATCCAATCCTTGTCGCAATCTGTTACTCCTGCAAGCTCTTTAATCCCTTGAAAACAAGTCAAGAAAGACTTGCTGAAAAAACTCTCTCAATGAAAACTATTGCATCTAGATTTATTCTGTATCCAGATTGACCCAAATATGAGTAGCCTTGTTTAATAGGGAAAATAGTCCTTCTGATATAATTTGTTTCATTCAAGTCTTCATGGAATTCCTCGTATAGACCAAAGGAGGAAACAATACTAGATTTTACAAAGAATATGTATATAGACCAATGGAGGAAACAATACTAGATTTTATAAACAATTTATCAAAACAATCATTGTATTTTAAGTTTAAAAACAAGTTATCAAAACAATAGTTACTGATATATTTGAATACATAGAATTAATTCCATCTGTAGATTTGTTTTTTTAAGGATACTGTCAAAAAGACATATGTATGAAAATCTCTTGAGTTGCTACTAACATGCATGTTAATAATTCCTGTAATAAAGCAGAGATATGTTTGTCTTGTATGAAAACATACATTTCAATTATTCTTAACTAAATGTATGCAATAATTATGTAGGTAGTTACATCTATGGCAAGAGTTAGTTATGTAGCTCGTACAAGGAGAAGTGGCAGAAGAGTGAACATGGGTGCTTAGATGTGATGCACTTCATTAGATGACGAAAGGACATGTGATGGGATGTCAAAAATGCTCCAAGAAAAGTTGTTGAGGATGACCATGTGGCTGAAGATGATGTTTTCACACCATCACTCACAGAGCCACCGTCAACCACAGTCCAAGGGGCAAGTTCAACTAAAAATAGATCAGTGTATAAGAGGTTGGAAAAAATAAGAAATGTTAGCTGCAATTGACGACATAGAGTTTAATGGATATTCAATTCAGGCATTTGAAAAGAAACATGGTATTCATCTCTCATCAATACATTATTTGATAAATGGGCTCACTCATACCAAACGTAGAGGGCCTCTTACAATTATGATTGAAGAGGAGGAGGCCGAAGTGGTTGAGTGGTGTAAAAAAATTGCCCAATTGGGACATGAGCTAGAGTTGATACATCTAAAATCCACAGTTACTCAATTGTTTCAAGGGAGGCCAAACCCATTCAAAGAAGGGTTTCCTGGTAAATCATGGTGGTTTGAGTTTAAAAAAATGCATCTAGACCTTGTATTGTGTACAACTAGCCTTGACAGAGAAAGAGCATTAAATTTGTGCCCTAAAGTTGTATGTAAGTTCTATGACACTCTTTCTACTGCATACGATAAAAATTGTTATGGTGCAAACCATATATGGAACTATGATGAAACATGTTTATAGGTAAGAAATAATTGGGGCATGCGGGTAATTTCTAAGAGAGGGAGCCGAAACGTGCCAAAGATTTTTCCTAAGAGAAGGGAGTGGATAACCATTTTATGTTGTGTCAATGCAATTGGTGCTTCGATCCCAAGATTTTCTCTATTCAAAGGTAAAAATCAGTTGAAAAAAATATATACAAAACTGTGAACTAGGTGCATGTATGGCTACACATCCCCATGCATGGATGACTAAAGATTTTTTTTTAAATTGGCTTTGACACTTTGCTGCATCTGTGCCAGGTGCTGTCTCACCTAATAACATACACCTATTGATATTAGATGGCCATGGAAGTCGCATGGTTGTACAAACAATTGAGGAATCAAACAATTTGGGCATTGACCTTTTAACATTGTCCGGTCATACCACTCACATATTGCAACCCATTGATGTTAGTGTGTTTGGCCCTTTCAAGAACTATTTCAGGTCAGAGCGTGTTGCATGGATGGAAAATAATCTAGGGGTTGAGGTGAAAAGGTTTGAGCTAACAAAGCTTGCAAGTAAAGCTTTTAAAAGGGCTCTGAAACTATCAAATATCAAGATTGGCTTTAGGAGGACATGAATTTGGCCACTGAATTATGATTCTCTTAAATGCATGATACTGGTTGTAGCCAAGCATTTCATGTGGATGGTCAGGAAGAAGGGCATGTCTAAACAGATGTTGAAGTGCAAGAAGTACATGAACATGCTGATGTGGTTGCAGCTGGTAATATAATTTCCCTCTCTCAAGGACAATTATATGATGATGATGATGAGAAGGTATGTGAAACATAGTATATTCATAAAAAAATTGATAGAAACATGGAGGTTGTTCTACCAACTCAAGCACATGGAAATTTTGTTGCTGATATTGTTAATGACATTGTTGAACATGTAGTTAACAATGTAGATGTAGTTGAAGATGAAATTACTGATATTGTTAATGCAGATGTAATTGAAAATTAATTTGCTGATATTGTTAATGACATTGAAAATTACCAATTGGCATTTCCAAACCAAGTAAACCCAACATCATGGCTGGCAGAATCCATGATTAATTTGAACGAACATAGTGTCTCAAGAACCAATGAACAAAGCATGAACATGCCTTCACAACCAGCTGAATTGAACAGTGAAATTGTTCATTTTTTTGTGGAAAATAGATCAATGGAAGAAGATGAAGCACATAATGAGTCATCAGATGAAGAAAACAATATATTTCAATCAATTGTCACGGATAATGAAAGGCAAGTTCCAAGAAATGACATTTAGGTGGGAGGGGGAGAGGGTGGAGAAGTTACTTGGGTGGTTCCTAAAGCTACCAATAGAAAGAATGTCAATGAAAAAGAAGAAAGGAACACCCGGTAGTATTTGTTTGGATCGAAGTTCACAGTTAATCACCTCAGAAGACTATATAAAACTCATAGTTGAGTTTGAAAAGAAAAAAGTTGAAATTCAGGAATTAAAACAGAAAAAAAAAAGATGTAGCCAATGAGAAGAAGGAAACAAGGGTTGTTGCAGCACAAAATCGAGCAAATGAAAGGCTTGAAAGAGAGAGCAAGGAAAGAGAAGGAGCAAGAAAAACAAATGGCAAGACAAGAAAAGGAAGCAAGAAAGGCTAAATAAATGCTTGAAAAGAAACAAGGAATGATTGATGTGGTTGACATAAATGCAAGCACAGTTGATGAAACCAGGGAAATGTCCAACACATTGGACAATATTGCAAATAATACACCATTATTCGAAGATCTCATAAACTTTCAAGTTCCTCACTATCAAAATGGGGGTTTACCCACTTGCCTTATTCCTACCATAGGAGGTGTGAATTCAATGTATGCTCGTCACACACCTCCAATTACCGCAAGTGTGAGGTATGGGTACTCAATTCCTCCATGGTTAGAAGGGAAAAATTGGTCTCAATTATATGGTAGCAATCAACCACAACCTAATCAACCCTTCTTAGGAAGTCCAACCTACTTGGCTCAATCAAGAAACTCAAGGTTTGGCACTTAAGATTCTCAAGGCTATAAATAATAGGGGTGTTATATGTTTTTGGTTGTAACCACATTATGATGTGGATTTTGGATGGACTGTCTATTTTTCTTGTCACATGAAGGTTGATATATTCCATACTATATGAGGTATTGTAACCAAAATATATCTTAGAAGGAACATCTATATTCTATTATAATGGAACATTCTGACATAGGAACATGAGAATGTTGTTAGTTCTATTAGTTTTTTGATACTTTATACTATTAGTTCTGTTAGTTTATGTTTGGACTCTTTTATCTTAATAGATCCAAGATTTATTCTACTACACTCAGTGTAATCCAAATGTTTTCATCATACTTTGCAAACCATATCTCACATATCTATCCACACAAAACATGCAACAAAGCATACGTGTTTATACAACCATTGTGATAGCACAATGAGATGTGCAATATAAAACTGCAATATAGAGTTCTCATAAAAAATTAATACATAGCCATTTTATGGAGTTCTCATAAACCACATGCAGAAAAGCATACCCTTTTATATAACCACTGTGATAGCGCAGTGAGATGTGCAATATAAAACAACACTATAGAGTTCTCATAAACAGTTAATACATAGCCATGTTTTGGAGTTCTCATAAACAGTTAATACATAGCCATGTTTTGGAGTTCTCATAAACCACATGCAGCAAAGCATACCTCTTTATAGAACCACCATGATAACACAGTGAGATGTGCAATATAAAACCACAATATAGATTTCCTATAAATAGTTAATACATGGCCATGTTATGGATTTCTCATAAACCACTAGTTCAAACCTAGAAACCCATGGTGAGAACATGGGTATCTAATAAGCATTGGATCAACTCCAAAATCAAAATAACTATGGGAAAATTTATGGTCAGGATTCTCCCTTCCAACCTAGTTGGACTTTCTGTTATTCACTATGTAGAAACTGTCATTAACAAGAGTGCACACTATCACTCCTAAGGCATAGACCCCCAACGCAACCCCAACTAAGAGTTTTTTACCTAGCCTGATCCTAATGGAATATCAAAATAATAGATAGTTACTATTTGTACCTGTTGGGTAATCCATGTGACTAGTATGAAGCTCATTGCTATATCACTGCCATATAAAAGGCTATTTACATTCACAAGGTTACTCCCAAATATAGAGTTAATTCCAAGTATGCCATACTAAGATCATTAAAAGTCATATCAAGTTCATTTCCATAACAAGTTTTACTGTCGTCATGACTATATGATTGTCAATAGAATTGACACTTTATATACATAATGATATAAACACAAGAGACACCTTGTTACTATCATACATTACTTAGTTATGGTTATAATCTCACCATTGAACACAAATTACTATAACACATTGAACAATCATATATTATAGGTCATAGTCCTGTTGATTTCACAGATAAATATAATGTGAGCTTCAAAGATGATATATACAAACCATAAAAGTCAAGTGATGTCACCATGACATAATTCAACGCACAAAAGCTCAAGCAATGTCACTCTAAGTCAATAACGAGTCAATGTGATCTACAGAACTCCAATCGATGTCATTGATTCAAAGAATGAGTCACTGTGAGCTAATTTGATACATACAAGTCTAAGCGATGTCACAGTAAGTATTGCAATGCCAAGAACGAGTTACTGTGAGCTAATTCAATGCAGAGCAACTTTGAAACACCAATCCACATTCACAATCATAATAATGACAAGATTTGTGTAGGTAGCGAAGGAATTTTTAACACAAATTTTTCTTTTTTTATTTGCAACCACCAATATAAAATGCAGAAATTGATACTAACAAGAGAAAAAAATGTAGAAATTAATATTAAAAAGAGAACAAGAGAAATTGAAGCTAACAAGAGAACAAGATGCATAAGGCTAGTAGTATGAGGGTTAGAAGACTTACAAGTGGTGGCAGATTATGATAATCACCAGAAAAGTACAATACAAGGGTGGTAGCTGTAATTACAAATTAGAAGTTGTAGAAACTGTAAATTCGAACCAAATTAGACCCTGGAGCTGGGAGGTTTAAACCCTAAACCAAAAAGGACCAATTGGGTTTTGAGTTCTCCAGCAAAGTCAGGTCAACTGAGAAAGGGAAAAAATCTGTAAACCTCAAGTAAGGAAGAATGAGTTCCCAATTAAATATAGATGTGACATTCTATCAATTCCGGAGAATGTTGAGAAACCAAAGCCGTGAGTACTTAGGGTTTGATAAACCAATACTGGAGAAACAAAGAATTTACAGTCGAATAAATTCCATTAAACATGGCATGAAATTTTCACCCTTAACATTGCGCGAAAGGCACAATTTACAACTAGATAATTAACATGCACAGTCAGCCGAGAAATACATGTGCAAAACCCATATTTTCACAATAACAAGTAAAGAAAATGGATGAAAAAATACTTTACATGAATCCCTGAGATGTTATGCCTAAGAGAGAAAATATCCAAATCTATGTGTAACCTAAACGAATGCTGAGATAGGGAGAAAAACATTTAAAACAATTATATTACAAACTATTCTTTTAAGTAGAGAACAACACCATGAATCAATATTTATTCAAATGATAAAATGGAAATGTAATGATGATTAAATAACTGTCACGGTAGTACTCTATGCCTACAACATCCGAAAACTTAACAACCCCAAAACCCAAAACAATTTACAGACCAATTTACACAATGGAAGCCAATAGCCAATAATTATTGCATATATTCAAGCTGATAACCCTTACATGAATAAGAACATAAAAATACGCATTTAAAACAAAAACCAATTTATACACTAGAAGCCAATAATTATTGCAGATAAAATTGCTAAATTGCGAAATATTCTAAAACCATATTCTAAAACCACACATTTAATTGTTAAAAAACACAGAATTGAAGTGTTAAAAACCACAGAAGAAACCAGAGAGCCAAATATTCCAACACAGAATTTAAGTGTTAGAAAAACATAATTTAAGTGTTAAAAAACACAGTAGCTGGCTGGTAGGAATAGAATTCCTACCGGAGAGGTGCAGAAGCTAGTTGAAGAGACACAAACGTCAGACCTCGCTAGACTCCACCATTACCTTCAACAAACACTGCAAAAAAAAACAAATTAGAAAAAACCCACCATAAAAAAAAAGGAAAAATGCAAAAAAACACAAAAAAATTCCAAAATTACTTGAATGGACCTCGAAACCTCCATGTCAATCATTGAACCAGCTCAAAACTCCCACTGGCTCTTTCAAAAACACAATTCAAGCAACCCTGGACCATCCATGAACTCCTTCAATTGAAAACTGCGGATAAAAAGGTCCACAAAGCCGTGCAGGGATGAACATTACTAAATTGCAAGAAAACAAGCAATAACACTTAACATGTTCACATAGGCAAACCAGGTGCACAATCACTGGTGCCTCAAAAACCAAAGACTAGTGGAGGTCATTTCCCACACTCTGAGCTCAAATATAAATGCATAGCGTTTCTGAACCATGGCAGTAAAAAACTTTTGGCAAACCCTAACAACACCACAAACACCACAATTTAATAACCTTACCAACCGTAATAGGTGGCAGAAGGGAGGTGGCACGTGTCATATCGTTTTCCCGGTGCTGACATGGAGGTTTTCCTGCATGAAATGGAGGGCACCCAAGTAATGGCATCCCTCCGCTAGGATGAGTGGAATACATAAACATGCATGTGAGATTAGGTTATACCTTTAATCAATGGTCCTTACATAAGAAGGGTAGGGTTGTGTCGTGCTTGGCGGATAGTAAGTTGACTGCAAGTATTGGTCTAGCATGAAAAGGGAAACCACGAGCCATGCCACTGTAATTTCCCAAGGTGACATGAATGGCGGTGGCACAGTAGATATTTTCTCATGGAGCGGTGGAACGATATTCAAGAGATGATAACAGGTGTTTCCCTAGATTGAAGGTGGAGATGTGATTGCTATTCCCATCCAGAAAACTACCACGTAGCAAAGGGGGCAATGTACATGCATGATTAATGGAATTGCAGGTGTTAGTGTCCAGTGATTTAGCAGATTGGTAAACCAAATGCATAGGGTAACATCAAAACAGTCTTTAGAGTCCTAGGACCTACCCTTCTTGGACTCAGAGAGGGATTTCTCTATTTGTTTGCAAAATATATGAGCTTGTTTACTTTAAAGGATTGATTTTAGGCTAGTTATTAAGTGTGAGGTTTTGTTTTTTGTTTTGGTTGGGTATGATGATCAAAGAACATAGATAGAATGAGGAAATTTCTAATTCATTGGGCAATGGAGTTTAATGAAATTCATATTAAGTTCATCAATAGATCGGGAAGCATCATAGGGAAAATCTAACTTGGTCAGTGGATCTTCAAGGTTTTTAGGGGTAATGAGATGGACATCAATGGTGAGAATAATATTAGGACAAAGGGCAATTAAGAATCCTTTATCATGTACTCTTAACAAAAGGGACTTAAATATCATAAGCATGAAGAGGCAATCAATAGACAGGGAAAACCATAAATTCTATGATTCAACTAAAGCAGATAATTATTCAAGACAAACTTTTCCAATGAAATATAGAAGGCGAGAAACTCATTTAACTTCTAGTGATTTCACCTTCAAGGGAAAAAAACACTTAAGACACACATATAACAGTATCAGGGAAGAGGGAACTCCTAAACATCCTTGATCATAGCTATGAAGATCTCTAAAACAATTAATTAAGCAAGTACAAAGGGTATGACTGAAACAAAACCTCTTTGGAAAAATTCAAAGAATGGTACTTTAGAGAGAGACTTCAAAAACAGTGTTTTAGTGGCATCAAATAGGTAGGGCTAGCCATAAATCATGTTCGATACCAACTGTATTCAACTATTTATGAAATAAACAAGCTTAGGGGGTCTAGAAAGCAATTAATAATTCTCTAAAATGTCCTAGCAGAAGAAAACATTAAGGCAGTGAAGAATAAACAAAACTGAGGTGCTTTCAGAAGACATTTCTTAGTCTAAATCTTTTATTCTATTGCAACATAGAAAGATGGAAACATAATGAAACAGGAAATAACAATAACAGATTAGAAGCACTTCACCAACAACCAAGTTCATGGATCCAATGATCTAGCCTCCTCCATCAACAAACAAATCAGGGCATCCACAAGTTCCAAGACATCAATTTCCTTTCAACTTCCAAGAGACTATGTATTACTCCAAAGAGTCATCAAAAGACAACAAGATAATGAGTTCAGATGTAGTATTTATGCTACAAATGAGGAGGTGAAATTAAGCTAGGGTCTGAGTGTCATTTATTACAGAGTTAATGAATTCCTAGCCTTGAAGACCATGCAAGGCCCAAGGCAGGAATATCTGCAGATATTTCTCTTAATAATAACTTCTATCTTAACTCCTAAGGAAAAATAGGTGAAATGCTTGAATTTAAGGCTTATTCATAACTTTTACAATAACTGTCTGGCATATATAAATATCTTTGACTCAGCTCAATAACTGCCTAATGCTTTATTGAAGGAAACAAAGCACTAGGTGGCAAAAATATATTTTGAGAAGAGTAACTGCCACAGGCTGAGTCATTCGAATCTGTTTTGGGTAAATCTGCCTTTTGTTTTATCTTTAATCTCTGTCATTAGGCTTTAAACTCTATCTTTTATTCTCTGACTGCCTACTTTTATCATATTTTCTTTAATCTGTTTGTGATCTCTATTCTATTCTTTTAATATTTGTATTTATCTTTATAATCCTTTGCCTTTATCTTGTAATCTGTCCACTCACTGTTTTTCTTTCTTTGACTTCTTCTTTGACTGACTAACACTTTTTTTTTGGCTTCTAATTAGGATTAGCCCTTTAAACCTTCTGGCTTCCTTTCTTCACTGTTTCTTTGACTGCTTCTGTTTTCTGTGTGTAGGGGAAGGTTGTCTTCGTGGCTGGAGGGTTTATTGGGCCAATCGATGATCATGTTTCATCGATTCCAATCTTTGACACAAACCCTTTGGCCATTATCGATCCTTTATGAGCTCTTCGATCGTCATCCAGACCCTCATTCATTTTAATTTTTCCCTGTGAAGTATGTTCATTCATGTTCACCATTAAAACCTGCAAAAAACATAAACAATTATTTAAAAATCCTACGGCAGGGTTTCACTGCATTTTTCAAGTTTTTGAACTATCAGGGGTTGTTTGCAGAGGAGGAGAGGGTGCAGGAGGAAAGGTTCCAAAGGTGGAACCAGGAGGAAGTTTGAAACGAGAGCGAGAAAATTTTGAAAAATGGCATGGAGGGAAGCGGTATTGGAAAACCGAGGTGGTTTATCGCGTGGAGGATAAGCGGTTAGTGATTTTAGGAGGGGGGCATGCGATATGCCTCAGGGCATGACACGTGGTGGGGCTAAACTGTCGATTTCGCGTGGGTCGCGAAATGCTAAGCCAATCGCAATTTTATTTGCGATATGCAATAATGGCCGTCGGATCTTGGGATGGGAGATCGACAACTGTCGCACATCCAGGAGGGGTGAACAGTCGGTTGGGTTGGCAGAAGTGGAGAACATGTGACAGGTTGCGGTTGGATAGTGGGGTTAAATGGAGGGTGGGGCTCGGGGCTTTAAATATTTAATGAAACTGCGTTAATTTTTATATGGTTTATGGAGGGGCCGGGTGTAATGAAAGGCGGGGGCACGCTTTTGATTTTTCAAAGGTTTATGGGGTGTTTTATTATAAGGTTTGGGGGTTTAATAAAAATGAAAGGGGCGGAGTTTTACTTGTATGGGGAAGGGGCTAGGGGATAGCAGAGGCCGAGGTCTTATGCGGGTAAAGGGGGCTGGGGCTAAGAAGGAAAAGGGCTTAAGTCCTATTTTTATACAAAGGGTGGGTTTAGATATGAAACATGGTTTTTATAATAAAATTAAAAGGACCCGATAGGCTTAAACCTTGCTTTAAACAATTTAAAAGGAAGCTTTTACATTGTTTAATGTTCTTATAAGAAAAATGATGAATGAGGGGGTTTTATGAGGGTTTTGAGGAAAGGAAGAAATGGATTTTTTAGAGGAAGAGGGTCATGAATGAGAGTGAAAGTGAGGTATTGAAATGAGGCAAACAGACCCAATAATGAATTTGTTATTTGTAGCAGTGGCGTAAACCTTTAGGAGGCAAAGAGGGGAAAAGATAGTGAAAATAGTTTAACTTTGGATAATGAAGGCAATGAGATTTCTAAAACTCACAATATTTCTCAAATTTTGTTTTTAGAAATCTAGGATCATAACTTATTCATCTTTTGATATCAGCAAAAATTACTAATGACTAACAGTAGCTCCACTTGGGGAGGGCAGCTCCCTTTTGGAGGTGTCTAGAACTTTCATTTTATCAAATCTCTGAGTTTTTGTAGACCAGTGTCTTTTCCATTGGGCAGATTTTTCCTTCTTTTCACTTGCTTGATATTCCATTTGAAGTGATAATCTTAATAATCTGCAACACATGATTCTTCCAATAGCATTTCTACCTACCCAATCATACTTTTCCTAACATTTTTTCTTCTTTGAGTGCACTTGAACTGGCACAATCTTGACATTTTTATTTTGAAAACAAAAATAAACTATCTACTTCTATCCTTATTTCTTCCAAGAGTTCATATTAAACTATTGAAATCTTTTATTCTCTACCTAGACTATTTGACTGCCAAGATTAAACTGTTTGGAAGTCTTGATTCTCTAAACTATTGACATAAAATTTAAAACATGGTTCAAATCAAGATTAAGCAGTCTGACTTACCATGGTTGTGGCACTGGAACAAGCTGCACACAATAATTATTTTGCATAAAAGTAAAATAAAAAGATAAGGGTTGTAATTTATCATTTGTAATGCATCCTCATCTTTCTCTTTGGTTTTGTTTTGAGCATGTGGAACCAGTATCTTTTATTCCCTAATCTATCTTTTCTAATAAGCCAAGCTTGAATAATTTTTACAATAATTGTTTTCACTAACTTATCAACATAAATTTAAAGCATGTTCAGCCATGATTAGGCTAGATGACTGAACAAGATATTATTTTTGAATCAATAGTGGCATTTAGACTTGTACACTTTCAGTAGTACTTTTTTTTGGGTATGGGGCTATACCTCTTTTTGAATCTGCCCTCTTTTTCTTTTCTTTCATTGTTTTTTGAATCTTTCTGTGATTTTCTCATGCAATGTTTATGTACAATGAATGAAAATTTTGAAGCTAGGTCTCTTGACAAAAATAGTGTTTGGGCATCTTGCCATTGACAGGAACTCCAAATGACTCTTCTCCATTCAGCCCTTGTAAAAAGAAAGCATTATGACCCCTAATTGAATGAATGATATAAGGCCCTTTCCACAAATTCTCAAATTTGCCATGTTTACCTCTATCTTCCCTTCTAGAATCCCATTTTAAAATTGTGTCTCCAACTTGGAAATTATTAGCTTTGGTCCTTCTGTCAAAGATCTTCTTGATGTTGTCTTGTACTGCTTGTGTTCTTTTTTAAACCTCTTCTCTTGACTATTGTAAATGAATGGTTTGATTCAGCCTTCTCTGCATGTCATTTTCTTCTGATTGCACCTCTTGGAGGAGTTTCATGACTGGTTTTCCCAAGGATTTTGGGAAGACTGCATCCATACCATATGCCAACTAATACAGAGACATATTGATTGATTTCTTGGTGGTTATTCTATCAGCCCATAAAGCATGAACTAGCTTAGTATACCATGATTTCTGATTTTGTTCCAACAATCTTTTGATAATGTTGATCAATATTTTATTAGAGGATTCATCTAGTCCATTTCCCTGGGGGTAGTAAGTTGTGGAATTCCCAAATGTGATATGGTATTTATAGCATAAATCAACCATCTTTTTGGATTTAAAGGCAGCAACACTGTCTGTAATGATTTTTCTAGGACAACCAAATCGGGATAATATGTTGGTCTCAAGGAACTTGACAATGACTGAGTCAATAGCATTTTTAGAAGGGATAGCCTCTATCCATTTGGTAAAATGATCAGTGACAGTAAGGATCCACTTATGTTGGGTAGAAGAGGTTGGTTGAATTCTCC
The DNA here is from genome assembly GCA_034641835.2 of Pinus albicaulis. Classification (NCBI taxonomy): domain Eukaryota; kingdom Viridiplantae; phylum Streptophyta; class Pinopsida; order Pinales; family Pinaceae; genus Pinus; species Pinus albicaulis. The sequence continues at coordinate 1,138,365,219 of CM076572.1, forward strand.
AATAAATTCTAAACCCTGTTGTTGAAAGGGAGCCTCAATACTGATGGGATGCAAAGGTAACGATAGGAGTTTTCTTTTGCCATCAAAAATTTGGCACTTATGGCAAGTCATGACTAAATTTTTGGTATCAGGGAGAAGGGTGGGCCAGTAATAGCCAGCTCTAAGAATCTTGTTTGTTGTGGTCTTCCAGTAAATTTGGCCTCCACATTCTCCCTCATGCAACTCATGCATGATTTTTCCTGCATCATTCTCAATCAAACATTTAATAAATATGCCAACATCATTTTTCCAATATAACACTCCATGTAAAATGCAATAATTCAAAGCTTTCTGTTTGAAAAATCTAGCTTTAGTCTTTGATAGAGAAGGAGGAGTATTGAGATAAAGAAGCACATAAATGATATCATCATACCACAAGGAATTCAAAAATATTTCTTCAATGTATGGAGCTATGAATTCTTCCGTTTCTTGTCTAATTCAATCATATTCTTGTAAAACATCAATCATATTCTTGTCTAATGCTTGGAAATTTGATTCTTCCATGAGTTTTTCTAATCCATGTCCTTTAATCAGCTTGGTAGGTCTGATTTATAAATCATACTCTAAGATAATAGCAATCCATTTTCCCCTTTTACCATCAGGATCTTGATTTAGAATGTCCCTGACAACTGTATGTGGGACAAAAGCAATGATATGGGAGTATAAAATGTAGACTCGGAAATCTTTCAATGCTTTTATCAAGGCTAAGGCTTGTTTCTCCATGATGTTATATTTGAGTGGAGCATCTTTTAAGGCTTTACTGAAAAAGGATATTGGTTGTTATTGCCCTATATTATTCTTTTATAACAATACTGCAGCAATGGTATGCTCATATACAAATAAAAAAATGTAGAAATCCTTGGTCAAATTAGGACTGATAAGAACTGGTGTTTGAGTGAGAGCTTGCTTCACTAGTTCAAATGACTATTTGGATTCTAAGGTCCATTTAACTCATGTTTCCTTTTTGAGCATTTTTGTGATATTCCTCAAAAGTTCAGCAAGGTTGGGGATGAACCTTCTCAAAAAAGTTGATCTTCCCAATGAAATATTGCAACTCTTTGAGGTTTCTAGGATGGCTAATTTTCAAAATGCCTTCAATCCTTTTGGGGTCTACATTGATTCCTTCTTCATAGATTATGTGGCCTAGGAGATTTCCTTCCTGGAGACCAAAGAGTGTTTTCTTGGGATTCAAAGATAATTCATATTTCCTACATTTCTCAAAAACTTTTCTCAAATGACATAAGTGTTCTTTATCAGTTTTGGAGTAAACAGTGATGTCATCAAGGTAAATGATTATAAAATAGCCTATGTCTTCTAAAAAAACTATGTCCATGGCCCTTTGGAATGTGGCCCCTGCATTCATCAAACCAAATGGCATTTTAACATACATGAATGTACCCCAAGGTGTGGTGAAAGTAGTCTTGTGTTGATCACTTGGGAGTACTAGAACTTGGTTGTAGCCTGAAAAACCATCCAAGAGTGATATTCTCTTAGATCCAACCACCTTTTGGAGTATGTGATCCATTTTAGGCAAGGGATAATTATCTTTCAGGGAGTCTTTGTTTAGCTTTCTAAATTCAATGCAAAGCCTAATTTCCCCGGTTTTCCTCCTAACAGATACAAGGTTGGAAACCCACTGTGAGTATCTAAGGGGAACTATGATCCCAGCATCATACATATTTTTAATTTCTTTCTCAACTAAAGGTAATAAAACAGGGTTTATTCTTCTTAGTTTTTGTTTGAAAGGTTTATGATTTTCCTTAAGAGAAATTTTGTGTTGAATAATGTTGGTGTCATATGATTTCAGATCTTTCTACCCCCATGCAAACACATCTCTCAACTCTTTGAAAAGTTCAATATATTCTTATTTGATATGAGTAGGAAGAGTGCTAGATAACTTTATCATTTTGGGTTCATTCATGCTGCCTATGTTATATTCTTCTACATTAGTTTCTGTAGGCTCCATCTTTGGTTTTTTAGCTAAATCATTGAGATCAAAAAGCTCCTCTAATGGTGTAAGGCCCCGTGGTATTGCATCATCTTTACATTGTAAAACTTCAAGGTCCTTTTGGTCTAGATTTTCAAGCAGTTCTGCCTTATAAAGATGTTCAAATTGGTTTACATCAGCAGTAGAGGACAACTCTTTTTTTTTTTTTTTTTTTTTTTTTCAGCAAAACAATATTCTTCAAGGCTTGAGCTAGGTGTAGGTACAACAAAATCATTTTTAGATTGCAGAAAATCATCAATGTGTTTATCACCCTCAAACACTTACCAATAGTTTTCATTGTCAGGGACTGTAGGCCTATTTTTTACTTTGACAGTGAATATTTCATTTACATGGGGTACTTGACAATTGTTGACAGAAAAGGCAAGCTCATTTGCAAGTTTATTTTGAGCTCTAGGGATGAAAGTGAGTTCATATTTTTCAAAAGTTTTCAGGATATCTAGGGCAGCATTCCTATATTCTCTTAATCTTGGGTTTTTAGCTGAATACTCCCCTTTTATTTGCCTAATGATCAACTCTGAATCCCCTTGGACTGATATTTTCTTAGCTCCTAAATCTTTGAGCAAGTTTAGGCCAAGGAGGAGAGCTTCATATTCTGCAATGTTATTAGTGCATTGGAAATCAAGTTTGTAGGAATGTCCTTTGTTTGTATTGTGTATCCATACACCTACTACAGAATCAACTTTTCCACAAGAGCCATCAAAGCTCATGTTCCAAAGAGTTTCTATCTCATATTCATCCTCATTTTGTTGTTCAAGGCTGCCTAAGTTTGAGCTACTGGGTTCTTTATTTGAAGAAAAATTTGAATGTTCTGATAAGCTCAATTCATTTTCATTTTCATTTTCTTGTTTGTTTATTTCATCTTCATTGTACAAGATAAATGAATGAAAGTCTGAATGGATGGAATAAACAGGAGTGTTGTTTGGCTTATTTATGTTGCTTACCATATATTTCATATGGGATTCCCTGTATAATCTTTTGGTTTGGTTAAAAACTGGAATGGTAGCATAAGACATGTCCATTTGAAGGCTTCCCTGAAGTTTGGATCCTCATGATCCAGATAGAAGCATGCCATACTTTGGGGGAATGTCAGCAACTACTATGTCCATAACTATACCCTTAGCAGGAATTTGTGCCAAATTGACACATAAATCCTTGATCAAACCTAAACACTTGACTCTGCTTGAATCAAAGGAATACAGGTCTTTGTAAGGTTTAGTAATTTCTAGGCCTAATATTTCCATTACCACTTTTGGCATAAGGTTGTGAGAGGCACCAGAGTCTAGCATGGCATTGTGTAAGATCTTATCATGTATATTTAAGCTGACATAGAATAGTGGAATAGCTCCTTCTTGGTATTTTCCTTCTACTTCAGGACCAAACAACAATTCTGGTTTATCATCTGTTAAGTTTAAAGTATCAGTATCATCTCTTATATTCAAAGCTTTCAAAACTTGATTTTTATATACATTATGGGTTATTAGTTCAGCTAAGGGTATGCAAATTTTGATTTTGGCAATTTCTCCCTCAAGGCTGAAAGGGACTAGTGTTTTTGACATATTTACATCTATTTTGTCAAATACAGTCTTTTCAGCAATTCTGATTTTCTGAGTTTTATTAGGACTATTATTTTGGACAGATTTCTCAGGGCCACTAGTAGAAGTACTAGGGAAGCTTGGGTCAACACTTTGCTGACTAGTTTTGTCCTTGTTTAAGTTAGTTTTCTTAGCCACAATGTTGGTAGTATTCAATGTCTTTTTAGGAAGATTTTCTGAGGTATTCCTAACAACAATTTCTATGTTATTGTTCTTGGAGGTCCGTTGGTTCTTTTTTCTCCTAAGATCATATTGTCTGTGGACCTCCATTATAGAATTTTCAAACCCCAATTGGTAATCTTCAGAATCCTCATGATTGTTTTCAGTTTGTTCTGAGGAAAAGAATCATTGTTCCTCTTCAGTGAGAAAATCATCACCCTCACTGTCAGATCCTATTAGATTTACATGATTTTCTTCCAACCTTTCAGTCTCCCTTTTTTCTTCTTCATCTACATAGTTTTCTTGAAAGGAGGCCTAATTTGTTGGCCATTATCTCTTTGTCTATTTTGAATAGGGTCTCTTCTGAAATTTGGATTTCTATTTATGTTTTGGGGATTGAATTGATTCTCCTTAGGAGGTACTCTATCAGTTAAGTTTATTCTTTCCATCATTATTTCCATTACCCTCACTAAGTTATCAATTTTGGCATTAGATGATGAGGTTGATGCCATTGTTTCATCCTTGTATGTAACTCTTTTTTTATTTATTTTAACCTAGCTCTTTTCTCAATCAGATTTGCTTCTACACTTATAGCTCCCCTCTGCATATCTTCTAAAGTTAAGGGGTATATTTCTCTTAGCTGATAGGACATGTATGGGTCAAGGCCCTCTAGAAATTTTGCTAAAGCTAAGCCTAGTGGGGGTTTCATGTTTGGGGGAAGTGCATTGTAAACACTGTTGAATCTAGTGCAATAATCTTGGACACTTTCCCCAGCATTCCTTTTAAGGTTGCTATATTCTGAAAGGATTTGGAGAGGGTTCTTTTTAATTTCCCATTTGTTTATGAATGTTTTGTATAAAGAAGGGAGATCATTTATACTATTAGGAGTTAAGATTTTAAACCATTTTTTGGCTTCTCATCCTAAACTTTGGGCAAATATTCTCATCTTAATGGTCTCTTCTTATATTTCCATGTAATAAAAGGAATCATCCATTTTATCTACATGCTGTTGGGCAGTAGTAGATTCATTTCCAGTGAAATGGGGAATTCTGGATTGATAATCATTTGGTAAAGGAACTAGAGGTTGTGGTAACACTAATGGGGCATACCATGGTGCTATGATAGGAGTGAATGGATGATTTACAAGAGGTGGATTTGTGGAAGGGAAAGTGGGATGAAATGGAGTGTTTTGAACAGTGGAAGTATGGATGGGTGTGGTGGAAGTACTTGGACCAACAAACTGATTATGAGCAGATTTGTTATGGAAGGAGCTAAAGTGATGGAGAAGCTGAAAAATCAGGAGGAGTAGAAGGAGAGGCTTCTCTACTAGAACTCTGCTGCAAATATATGGGCTCAAGGTCAGTTTCGTCAATATCACTATGTGACTTGATTTTAAATAGGTTCTTTGAATGGTACAAGTCAAAGTGAGGATCTTTTAAGACTGTAAGGTTTTTAGGGACAGATCTTGTTCTTTGGATAGTCCTAACAGTAGTTAAATTTCCAGCTCTAGAAGTTTGTCACAAAATCTTTTCTGGATCATCAACTATAGTAAGAGGATTAGGATCTGAATGAGATCTGGTATTGATCCTATGTGAAGCCAGATTTCAAACTCAAAATTTGGAGAGGCTGAAAGTTTAGGACTATTGACCTCTCACAGTGTTTAGTACATCTCTAAAATATGGAACTAGGCTCCTAAACTTCTTATGGCTAATTTGACTCAATCCTAAGGAAGTCTAAAGAAGACTAGTGAAGTAAAAAAGCCTACTGGAGGCTAGTGGAGTCACCAGGTGGAAATGTTTTGGTTGTTTTGAAGGTAAATGTGTATGGTCCACCACCAATAATTGACAAAAAACCAATCTAGGGATGTTTTTGGGGTTTTCTGAGTTTCTTTATGTAGTTCTAAGGTTCTTAAGAGTATCCTATACCCGAACCATCATTTAGCTAAGATGGTGAAACAAACAAAGTCTACTCTATGGCTGACAACTTGAATTCTCTATGTTTTGTTAAATTTTCCTAGAGTCCTAAGGTGTAGTTAGATTGTCACTGACTCAGAGGTCCTATCATGATCACCATTGTGTTAGTGATGAGGTGGTTACAAATCAAAGGATACAAAGTCTAACTGAGTTTTTAAGAGGTATTCAGGCAGCTATATACTCAAAAGTCCCACCGTGATCGCCATTATGTTAGTAATGGGGATGAGGTGGCTATGAATGGATGGATACTGAGTGATTTATCTTAGGACTTACTCAAAGGTCCCACCGTGATCGCCATTATGTTGGAGTCCCGTGACTTAGCAAAGTGGTAGACCAAATGCATAGGGTAACATCAAACTAGTCTTTGGAGTCCTAGGACCAAGCCTTCCTGGACTCAGAGAGGGATCTCTTTATTTGTTTGCAAAGGATATGAACTTGCTTGCTTTAAAGAGTTGATTTTAGGCTAGTTATTAAGTGTGGGGTTTTGTTGTTTGTTTTGGTTGGGTATGATGGTCAAGTGGCATAGGTAGAATGAGGAAATATCTAAGTCGTTGGGTAATGGAGTCTAATGAAAGTCATGATAAGTTCATCAATGGATCGGGGAGTATCATAGGGAAAATCTAACTTGGCCAATGGATATTAAAATTTTTTAGGGTTATGAGATGGACATCAATTGTAAGAATGAAAAGTAGGACAAAGGGAAATTAAGAATCCTTTATCATATGTACTTTTCAACAAAGGGATTTAAATATCATAAGAATGAAGAGGCAATCAATAGACAGGGAAAACCATAAATTCCTTGATTCCACTAAAGTAGATAATTATTCAAGACAAACTTTTACAATGAAATATAGAAGGCGAGAAACTCATTTAACTTCTAGTGATTTCATCTTCAAGGACAGAAAACACTTAAGACACACATATCACTGTAATCAGGGAAGAGGGAACTCCTAAAAATCCTTGATCATAGATATTAATATCTCTAAAACAATTAATCAAGCAAGTACAAAGGGTATGATCGAAACAAAACCTCTTTGGCAGACTTTAAAGAATGGTACTTTAGAGAGACACTTCAAAAAACAGTGTTTTAGTGGCATCAAATAAGCAGGGCTTGCCATAAATCATGCTTGATACCAACTGTATTCAACTATTTATGAAATAAACAAGCTTAGAGGGTCTAGAGAGAAATTAAGAATTCTCTAAAATTTCCTAGCAGAAGAAAACATTAAAGCAGTGAAGAATAAACAGAACTAAGGTGCTTTCGGAATACATTTCTTAGTCTAAATCTTTTATTCTACTGCAACATAGAAAGATGGAAACATAATGAAACAGGAAATAACAATAACAGATTAGAAGCACTTCACCAACAACCAAGCTTAGGGATCCAGTGATCTAGCCTCCTCCATCAACAAACAAATCAGGGCATCCACAAGTTCCAAGACACCAATTTCTTTTCAACTTCCAAGAGACTATGTATTACTCCAAAGAGTCATCAAACACCAACAAGATAATGAGTTCAGATGCAGTATTTATGCTGCAAATGAGGAGGTGAATCTAAGCCAGGGTTTGAGTGTCATTTATTATAGAGTTAATGAATTCCAAACCTTGAAGACCATGCAAGGCTGAAGGCAGGAATATCTGCAGATATTTCTCTGAATAATAACTTCTACCTTAACTCCTAAGGGATAATAGGTGAAATGTTTGACCTTAAGGCCTATTCATAACTTTTACAACAACTATTTTGACAGATATAAATATCTCTAACACAGCCTAATAACTACCTAATGCTTTATTGAAGGAAACAAAGCACTAGGTGGCAAAAATATCTTTTGAGAAGAGTAACTGCCATAGGTTGAATCATTCGAATTTGTCTTGGGTTAATCTGTCCTTTGTTTTATCTTTAATCTCTATCATTAGGCCTTAAAATCTGTCTTTATGTTTTGACTGTTTGCTTTTTATCATATTTTCTTTAATTTGTTTGATCCTTTTTCTGTTCCTTTAATCCTTTGCCTTTATCTTTTCATTTGTCCACGATGCCTTTTCTTTGGGTGAATTTCATCTGCTGCATTTTCTTTAACCTTTTTCTTTGAATGGCTAACCCTTTGTTTTTTTCTTCGATTAGGATTAGTCGCTTAATCTTTACCTTTCTTCCTTTCTTGTTTCTCTGAATGTTTGTTTTTATGTGAAGGGGGGGGGGGGGTCTTTGTGGGTTTGGAGGGTTCCTTTTGATCCATCGATGATCATGTTTCATCGATGATCGATCTTGATGCAGGGCCTCTGGTCCCTTTAACTTTGAATGAAACCACTAGATCGTCACCCACCATTTAATCCAACCATTTTTGGACCGTGGGAGGGAATGTTGGACCTTTCCGCCATTAAACCTGCATAAAACACAAATCATTATTCTTTAAAAACCTACGGGAGGGTTTACTGCATTTTCAGGGATTTTTGGGCGGTCGGAAGGCGTTTACAGAGGTGGAGAGGGTACAGGAGGGAAGGTTCCAAAGGTGGAACCAGGAGGAAGTTCAAATGGAGGCAGGAGGTTTTGAATTTTGGCGCGGAGGACAAAAGGCTATTTTGAAAACCATAAGTCGTTTATCGCGCGGAGAATAGGCGGTTTGTGGTTTTGGGTGAAACGAACGTGATATACCTTAGGGTTTGACACATGGCCAGGGTAAAACCACCTATTTTGTGCTTGTTGTGAAATGCTAACCCCGTCACAACTTTATTTGCGATATGCATCTTGGGCCGTTGGATCTTGAATTTGGAGATCAACGGTGCGGAATGGCCCAGGGGAGCGGCGAGCAGGTGAGGAGGTGGGGTCTGAGTTTTAAGTGACGTGGCGGGACCTTTGTTGTTTAGTGCGAGGTTTAAAACACATGCGGGGAAAGGTTGGGGGAGCGATAGTCGTAGGATCGGGGTGGTGAGGTTAGATCAACGACGCAGAGTAACCGGGCTAGAGTACGGCAGACTAATGGAGGGCGGGCCTGGGATTTTGAAATATTAACGAAATGCATTAACTTGTAAGGTTAAGGGAAGGATGCCAGGGGTAGTGAGGGGTGGGCCTGTTCTTTAATATTTCGAAGGTTAATGGGGGCCTTTTATTATAAATTTTGGGGGTTTAATAGAATGTAAGGGGCAGAGTTTTATTTGCATGTGGAAGGGGCTAAGGGATAGCGGAGGTCACGGTCTTATGAGGGTGAGGGGGTTGGGGCTTTAGAAGAGAGGGGATTAAGGCCTATTATATAAAAAGGGCGGGTTTTTATCATAAAACAAAGTTTTTATAATAAAATTATAAGGACCTGATAGGTTTAACACTTAGTTTTAAACAATGTAAAAGGGAGATTTTACATTTTTTAATGTTTTTTAGAAGAAAAATTATGAATGAGGAGTTTTATAAGGGCTTTGAGGAAGGGAAGAAATGGGTTTTTAGAGGAAGAGGGTCATGAATGAGAGTGAAGGTGAAGTAGTGAAATGAGGCAAAACACGCCCAATAATGAATTCCTTCTTTGTAGTAGTGGGGTAAACTTTTTAGGAGGTAGAGAGGGGAAAAGATAGTGAAAATAATTTAACTCAGGATAATGAAGGCAGTGAGATTTCTAAAACTTACAATATTTCTCAAATTTTGTTTTTAGAAATCTAGGATCATAATTTAGTCATCTTTTGATATCAGCAAAAATTACTGATGACTAACAGAGGACACAAGCCTAAGCTCTCTTAACAAAGGTCTCTTCCATTCTATCTTTCTTAGCACTATGTACATGAATTCTCTTCAACCTTTCAGCTATGATATGTTCAACTATAATCTGTTTAACTAGTTCATCAATGAGAGATATCTTTATTTATAGAGGGAGAGGAGGAGGTTGGGATCCCTACAATGGTGGAAGGGAGGCCTTATCCCTTTGAAGGTTCCTCCAAAAGGTGGAAACAAGAGGCCAAAGGAGGGAGGCCGTGGTTATCCAGTCGAACCACTCCAGATGATTCACTCACGAAGTTGTTATGATGGAAACTTTCCCTCTATATTTAAAAAACATTCCAAAACCAGCTTGGCATGGGTAGCTCATTGAGACAGAGCGCCAATGGGGGCGGGGCTCAGTGTTAATCTTCCTCATTGGCGCGAGGGTATAATGGTCTACCAGCGCTAAGGCAAAAACATGTGTTTCTGGTGGTTTGCTCAAGGAATTTTCAACAGAAGAGATGGCGTCCTCATGGAAAGAGATGCAATGATGGTCTTTGCAAGGCATGACACTTACTATTAGTCACATAAATGATCCTCCAATGTGTGGGATGGGAATTGTAGGGATAGTGAAAAAATGCTACGTAACAGGGTCCTGTGCTGGGGACTGAGAATAATGCGGTACCTGGTTTGCACCTGGCCGTTGGAGGGGAGCTCTTTCGTGAGTGTTTCTCTCTGTGTATTGGGTCCCCTAAGCTGGAGGATAAGGTCCTCCCTGGTGATACGCTTGCGCCCTATTGGTCAAATTTTGTTGAGGCATATGATGACTTTGAAAACCGGGTTGAGGTATGTTCTGGGTAGAACTATACGTGTAACCGAGGTTTTGATTACTGTTTCCTAGGTACCCTAGGGTCATTGACCTAATTAGCCCATTTCCAGAGTTCGACGCGCTTGAAAATTTTTGATAAGGTTGCAGGCATGGGGCGTTAGGCAGGATGTTGTAAATGTATCCTAACTGCGTATAAATCAGCTCAAGCTTCTGGGCTTTGCTAATTGCGTCCTCTTAGGATGTGGGATTTTGCTGCACCACATCCTTTGAAATCTCTTCCGTAAGAGTTTTCAGGAACAAATCTAAGAGAACCCGGTCGTCAAGTTTAGCTTTACATAAACTACGACACTGCCTCCATTCATGGAGATGGTCCGAGATATGGACGATGGGGGTTTGTCTAAAATGCGTTAATAATTCCATTTCGGAATCAGGGTGAATGGGTAACTGAAAATATATTAGGAACGCAGTAGCAAGGGCGCTAAAGGTTCCATGTGAAGCAGGGGGTTGCTCCATGTACCACTTCGCGACTACTCCTGTAAGAGTGCATTGAAATAATCTCAATCGAATAGTGTTGTTAATGATACTGTTCGATGAGCACGACAGGTGAAAGGTCATAACATGATTACTCGGGTCTTCTGCTTGCTTGCCTTTGAATTTTGGAATATCCGAAGGAAGCTTCGTGGGCATGGGAGGCCATGTAGGATTGTGTGTGATGGGGTCATTCGTCAGCTTGGTTAAATCAGGCAGATTCAACGAAGCTAAGAAAGGTGATTGAGAGGTTGAAACCATTGCAATGTGCGAAGACATAAAGTTCTGGTTAGGAAGAGGGTTAGTCTGTGACGTACCCTGCTGTGCATTCGACTGACTTCCCGAATGGGATGCACTCCTCTGCCCCCTAGGGGTCGAGGGAGGAGTGGTGTGTGGTGTGGCATTGGGAGACCGACTAGGGTTCCCAACTACGACTGCCCCAATAAAGGACGAACTAGTGATGGTGGCAACGTTTTGTCTTTGATGCCTAAATGGTGAAATACCTGGAACCCCTGCTGGTAATGGGGGGAGGTCCAAAAGACGCCTGGATCGACAAGGTTCCATTGGGATCATTCAAGAGTCAATCAGGTTTGGTTTTGGAAAAAAATTGAGAGGATAGAGTTTATGATCAAAGAAAACTTCTTGTCACATTCATAAAACAAAGCGAAAATAAAATAAATTTCCCTTTAAATTAATCTATGTGATCAAGCAATCAAAAAAGTGGTTTTTTGTTTGTTTGCGTATGATACTCAAAATCCTAGAAGATCTACACATCCTACACACTCAAATGTAAATGGGCCTTGAGAATATTTCTTGTGAGTGCTGGCACAACGTCCCGTAAGAGTTGGCGACGCCCCCAGTCAGCCAAAGAGAATCCCCTAAGGTAAGGGTAGAGGGTCTGGCGCTTGCCTGCACTGTCACCTATAGGGAAAATGATGCCCTAGCTTTTGACCACTAAGAATCACCATCCCATGTGAGCGTTTGAGTCTTGGGCTTCTTGGTAGTCAACTAACAGTATCGAGTACCAGTCGGGTCTGGTAGCCCCAACTAATACCGCACGCACTGCGCCTAAGCCTAACCCCCTCTGAAACGGGTCTCTGCCGCACTCAGGTTTTATTTGCTGTGGGCCGATAGGTGGATTTGAAGCACCCTAAATAGACAACTTCTATGTTTCAGGATGAAGTATGATCAAGGCGGCTTATGGGATGCCTACCCCCTTTATCCTAACTTAAGCTATAAATTCTTTTGTGGCCCCTTTGGGGATAATTTAGTGAGTCTGGTTAAGTTAGTTTTAGGTGTCTTTGCTTCACTTAGTGGGTGCATGTGTGTGAGCACAAAGTGGACAAGCACATATTTTTAACATGTGGATATCGATGATCCTTTACAAAATCCCCTATTTAAACAATGTTGTATTGTTCTTGGCTCAAATGAAAGACATGTGCGGATAATGGGCCGCTTTCTATTTTTCCTAATTAATCTACGTGACTAACTATAGGGAGATGGTGAGTTGTGAATATGGAGAATTCATATGCTTACCTAGGATCACTGGAGGGTGCAAAGGTAGTAGATATTACTTGCTCTTCTATAAACAATTCAATTCTAGTCCCAAAATTCCTAGTGCAAAAATTGAACTAAACTAAAGCTTTTACACTAGAAGAAAGAAAAATAGCTATGCATGCATGGTCTTGGGCTACTTACTTGGGCTATTTATCTAGGTGTGTAAGTACCAAAATTTGCAAAACATAATTTTTTTTCTGGAATGCATGTTATTTCCCCCCCCTACTTAAACTATGTGTGAACTTTGCAAAAATCAACTTGAAGTAAAACTGACACTAAGCCTATGAAAAGCAGCTAAGAGTGAGCTTTAACAAGCTGTGGGGTACCGTAACCAGTGCTGGTAGGTGTATTAGGGGCTGCCAAGCACTTCATAAGCAAGAAAATACATAAATAAGGGAGAAAAATCTCATTCTATATTTTGTGTACAAAGTTGAGACGGAGTGTGTTTTCTACGCGCGGGTCAACTACGAACGCGTGCCTGTGCGCTTGTGAGGAGAAAAACGTGTGAAAATTTCTGCAATAAATTTTTTGCGGCTAATGCCTTCCAGTTTGTCACTTGGTATGAACTAGGGGTTGTGTTCCTTGGGAAACAATTCTTGGCTGTGTACAAGAATCCGTGCTCAAGACATTAAAGATTTTATGTCACAAAAATGTAGATATGTGTCTCTGTTCTTAATCCTTTAAATATTAGTAATATATTTCCCAAATATCAAATCTTTAGGAGCCATGCAATGCCATATTCCCTTTATACTGAAGTGAAAAGATGAAAGACAGAGAAAGAAAAGGATTTTAACTTGTCATGCTGTGTTACACAGAAACTGTCATTATAAAATCCAGAGGAAGTGGAAAACATATAAGTTAAAGAAGAGGAGCGCCCATTAAGGATATTTAACTCTTAGACATATAAATATCAAGAGACCTGTAGCTCTAATCACTCTACTTTATTCACAGAAATGCAAATGAAATGGAAACCAGGAAAACGCTTCAACATAGATGGAATATTGGAAACTTGCAAAACTTCTTTATTCATTCGATATTGCTTAGTACAAAATTTAGCCTTCAAAGGTTCAAAACTCGGAACCTTCTTCCTTCTTTCAAATGTCTTTAAATACAAGTTGAACCAAACTGGTTTCAGTTATAAAACTGATTCTAACTGACTGTAACTACTTAACTACTTTATGTCACGGAGGTATATGCCTCAGTAACATTTCATTACATTGCATCATTTGATTTGAAAATAAAATAAAAGATGACAAATTCTAATCTAAAGGAACTGATGTTCCTGGAACAGCAACTAACTCAATGATTTCTTGCGGCTGTACGATCACTTGTGGCTGCTTGGCGGGAAATCCTTTTTCTGTATCAATAGTAAACTTCTTACATTCCTTCCAGAGCTTGTCTTGAGTTATTGGAGCACTCTTATAACGATGATATTCTACTGTGAAGGCAACAATATGACTGTGAGTGAGGTTGCTTGTAAACAACATTTTCACCATCCACAGTAGAAGGAAATGTCTTTGTAAGAAGTTGAAGACTGTTTCTCCCTTTAGTATCTGTGTCTTCTCATGTGGACCATCTGCTCTGCTTTTTGCAAACACCAACTGATCTTCATAAAACTTCCGGGACATAAATTCACCTCCTTCCCTCCAGCACGATGGCAAGCCAGTTCTTATCAATTTATCAAATGAAATGTCAAATTTCTTAATCACCTCTTTAATTACCTGTAGCCGCTTCTCTGATGCTTTCAGAAGATCATTTTTAATGATCATCTTGCTTACTTCCTCAGCATAAAAATACCTGTCTTGTATCCCCATGTCTTGCAACTCCTCATATGTTTTGGAATTAATAAAATTCATGAATCTTTTGGCCCAATTTGATCTCTTGATTGCAGCTGGCTTGTCTGATGACAATTCCTTTTCGTGATCAGCAACAATGCCTTTCTCTCTGGCAATTACTTGTATGGAATTCCATTTTGCTTGTATTTCAGAAATGATCTCATTCCAGATGAGATCCTTAGCTTTAATAAGGGAAATATTTCCCTTCAGTTTCTCCTTGAGTTCCTTAATTTCTTCTTCAGCTTTATGTAACTTCTGCTCATTTTCGCCTGCCTTTTCTTCCCATCCTTGCATTAATCTCAGAGCTGCATTCTTTTAAGATTGGGCCTGTTTGCAATCTCTCTCCGCCATTTTTAACTCTGTATTCAATTGAGCAACTTGGACCTGTGGATCGGTCGCACCTGCAGAAAAATAAAAAGTGCAAGTGTGATTCTGAATTTGATTTTGTAAAGTTATGGCTGTTTGCTTTACCTTATCAAGCTCCTCATCTTTCTTTATCAATTGTTGTTGTAGCTCTTCTTTTTCCTTTTCTACCTCTGCTACTTCAGCTGCCAGCGAATGCTCTGAAGCAGGCAATTTCAGCTTCTTCCTTAAGGAAGAGATTTCTGCTTCTGCTCCCTTGATCAATTTTTGCATTGCGCTCCTATCATCTGGATCAACGCCAATCTTCTTTATGATTTTCTTTAGTTCTTCATTTTGAATAGTCAATGCTCTGGCATTGGCTTTTTCCATCTTACACTGTTTGACAACTTTAGCAAGCATATTCTCTGTCTTGACTGATGTAGCATGAGTCTTACCTAAATCATTAACAATTAACTGACCTGTTTGCATATGTAGATTCATCTTATCCCACAAGGGGATCTTCTTTACATCCATAACAATATTCAACTCCTTAAAACTGCCTGAGGGTCCCAGAGACATCCCTGTCGGATGTGATAGCGCCATTTTTAACTGGTCTTTCTCCAAATCCATTACAGTCAAAAGTCTTGTTTGGTCAGCAGATACATGATGTTCTGCTTGTATCTCTATATTGGCCTTTATTCTTTGATTCTTTTCTTCAATTAGGGAGAACACCTGCTTCATGGAAGGAGCCTTCTCTAACTGGAGTTCTGATCTGCTAGGAGATGAAGCATCCTGTTCTTCACTGACCTGGAGAGTGAAACCAGGTGAATTGGAGGAGTGAACTTCTGCTAATTTAGTCCTTTTCTCCTCTCGGGGCTCTTCCTCATCAATCTCAATAACATCATCTCTCACTCTCTTACCCATCTTCTCCAATATTACAGGAGTTTGAATATTAATCCGTGATGAACTTGGCCCTCCTGGATTAGCCAACTTTTCTAAATCTGGTTTACTCACATGAGTAAAAGCAGCATAACCGTTCTCGACCCTTCTCTGTGAAATAATCGCATGTGGGTCATAGGCCCACTTCTCTCCCAATAATAATTGTGTTTCTTCCAACATCCTTGTCACCTCCTCATAAGCTTGCCTTGTGTTAACAACAAAAGGACCTACACTCATGGGCAGCTTGTACATTAACCCCTTCTTCATTGGAAGAAAATGAATTTGATCCACATTGAGACTTTGCCTTATAAATTCCAGAGAAAACAGTCTCATGGGAACAAATGTTGGAAGCCTATAAGGCTCAACACCAACTCCATATAACCTTATTTCAGAATGGTCTTCAAAAACAAACCAGTCTCCATATCTACAATTAGGTCCTAATTGCAAGAACTCCTGAGCCTTTGGCAAGAAACAGGGAGGCCGAGTTCCATTGAGAATTCTATAAGCGGTGGTCATAAAATGTTCCACAAATTCAAATAAACCAGCTTCATTTTCTTCTCTTCTGATCAAATCAGTCCAAAGGAGAACTGACTGCTTATTCTTGTTGCTATCCATTATGTTCAAACCAATACCCATAAATTCTTCCACATTCTGGTATAAAAACAGGTAAACAATTAATGAGGGAAATCTAAAATAACCTGTTAGTGGGAAAGAAAGCAACTGAGAGTTCACCACTTCTTGCCAAAAGGATGGAATATCTAACACCACTCCCGGTTTCATCATAAGAGTAAACATTCCGAGAGTTGCTTTGTCAACTTCGCCATCATCTTCTCTCCCCAGAATCTCCATAATACAGTTGAGAACTGACCTGTATTGAACATTGAAAACATCCAAACCAAATTTTCCCGAACCAAACTGGGTCTTCTCCGGACTTGGTACCAAAAATGACATGCAGCGGTTAAATTCTTCAATTGAGAGCTCCTCGAAGTATTGAACCAGCGAATCTTCTGAGAATTGCAAAGGAGAATCATTCTCTGGGAAGCATAATGCCTGACGCATCAATTGAGCTGAAACCTGCAAAACACTTTCTCCTTGCGAGTTCATGACATAACATTTACCAGGATACATGGACGAGACCAACCAGGAAATGAATTCAGGAAAAACATGGGTCTTAGGGATGCAGGCGAACAGCACTCCAGAACTCTGCATAGCGGAAAACACAGGTGACTAGTCGGTGTTCAAGGTCACTTGATAATGCAAGAGAGGGTGATTGACAGAGGAAACAGTATCACGGACGTCTTTCTCACTATCTAGGAGAGGGCTCAGATTGGACAGACCAGACACGGACGCTCGTTTGGCCATGGATGACGAGAATTTTGAAAGCAATTCGGTGCGAAGGTGGCGGGACGGGGTTTGAAACAGAACAAAAATCACAAATGAACCGCAACGGAACGGCAAACTCGACTTTATAACAATGCAAACCGTAATTAATGCGAAGGTGACGTGGGACAACACGTATGCAGTTTTGCCAACTGTTTGACACTTCAGAGAATGACGTAATGCGGGGGGTCCGTGAGTACGGCCGAGACCTTCAACCAATACCCCCCGCAGTTCATCGGAACCGTTGATCAACGATTTTCGTAGATCTGACTAGTCAACTGCGGGGGGTCGGGTTTTGATAACCGGCGAGCAAGTTGACCCCCCGCAGTTGCTCATCCAACAGCTTTTGCGCGTGATCGCGGCTTCCGCTCCACAAGTCGCTCGATCTTTATGATTAATAACATATATAACAATCTAATGTTTGCCGCTCCACAAATCAAAATGAAAAATGTATTACTTCTTCGTATTTCTCCTATACTAAAGTATAAAACCTTATACTATAGCATATTTCGGATCTTTAGAAATATTTTTTCAAAAACATTTTTCTCTTTTTCCAAAATTTCAAAATTTAACATAAAAAGGGATATGCGGATAGAATGATCCACAACTGAGTACCAAGAGAAATAAGGGGAAATTCAGCACCACCTCACAGCAAAGACAAAGGTCTCTGCAAAAAAGGCACAACCACATAAACTTGGTAATAAACGTTAGTGGAGTCACCAATAATGTTGTAGTGTGTTTGGTGCACGTATGTACGAAATCACACCAAATTAAGGGGTGTGGTCTACCCACTTAAGTTATTGGTAACAGGCAGAAAAAGAAGTGGAGTCAAGCAAGTTAGTGGAACAAGCTAGAATCATAAGCATACTAGATAGAGAAATAGCATGCATATATAAACTAAAAACTAAAAACAAATAAAAATGAGCTCTGAAAAGAGTCAAACGACAACAATAATACGAATGGTGGCTCTAGGCCCCTCTTATTGAGCACTGGTAGTAATAAGAGTGAAACTTTACCCTCTTGCCAAAGGGCCCCTAGACATTGGTTCTAGGTCTTGATGCAAGGATGTTTTTATCCCAAGCTTGCCTCAGTGCAGTCTCCCTCTCTCTCTACTATGTTGGACTGAACTTGTTGGATGGCCTATAATTGAGTCCCCTCTATCTTCAGCTCCGAATCACACATTGCTGGTATTGCTTGGGCAGTTCTGGCCATCATAACAATGTGTTCACAAATTCTTCATCTCATGGTGGCCTTATATAGGAGATTTCAAATCCTCTCTTCCCTCTCTTGATACATGGAGGATGGAAACCCAAGAGAGAGGTATGATTCCTTTGTGTGCTCCAAATATTCTATTGTGTGCTCACATAGTGTATAAGGAGGCATTGGTGGATGTCCTTAGGTAGCTTCAAGTAAGGAATCACTTGTCCTTTGCTTTGTGTGGTCCCAGATAGTGACATTTCGCCACTCCCAGGATTGCGCGCATATCGGGCAAAAAGGCGCACAGAAGGCGCTCTTCACGAAGGATTATGCACACAAATAGCATTTAGGACCAGTTCAAATTTTATTTTCCTCAGACCTTAGAGATTTTTAAATACTTTCCAGATTCTGTAATGTCTTCCAGCTCTGTAAATCCTTTTGCTTGACATTAATTAATGTCATTTTTTGCTCTACGATTTTCCAGTGTTAATGGTCAGTTTGAAAGCTTGTCTGCAACTTAACAATAATCTTTGCCTTATGTTATGCGATTGTTGTAATGTTATGTTGTAATTCGTTATATTGAATACCATTGATATCTTAAAAATTCCTTAAGCTTTATGTCCATTTTGTAGATTTGGAGTTCCAATATATGTTTTTGAAAACATATTTCTACGAATACTTTAAACGAAAGTCTTAAGAACGTCTGTACTTTTTACAGGTGTCTCATGTAATCATTAAAATGGTTGACGTCATAGGTTTTTAATTTTATTTCTATTTTCTCTTGGTTTTTGTTTTGTTTCTGTGTTCATTGTTAAAGACTGCATTGTATCCATTATTTTTTACATGACCAGTGATGACTATATCTTCGAGTGAGTTTTCACAAAGGCGATTTTCCTTATGTCAATATGTCATCCAGAAAACCCTCCCAAAACTTTTTCGCCTTTCTACCTATTCAGTCCACCCCTGACAACATCAAAAACCTCATATCACAATCCTATCTAGCTTCAGCCTTATTGACCTGCCCATCAGCCTTAAAAGGCAAATCCACATCTGTTTCAAAGGTCTCCCCTATGTTAGGAAGTGGCGTTTTAGGACATTTCACCTTTGGCAATCATCAAAAAGCCAAAAAAGCCTTCATCTGCAGCAGACCTACCATGACTGATCCCTTACTTTGCAAATGAAATTGACAAACAGCCTTAAGTCGCGCCACTCACACCCCCTAGATCTCAGCACTGCATAAATCCCAATCTCAAGTTGACTAGTAGGTTTTTCACTATTTTCTATGGTTCTACAAAGACAGGAAATATATTTCATCTCATGGAGTAAATGTTTGAGTTTACAGTTAGAGGAACAGCTGCTTCTAAATGTATTATGAGCCTGAGATGAAGCTGCAAAACAAAAGTCACTCATCAAGACCTTACAAGCTCTTTTCAGCATAAAAATCACAGTAAGAAAGGGTCGCCACTGTCTCAGCAAATGTTAAATTGTCAAGGCCCGGAGCCTCCTTCATTACAAGCAGAGGGTTAGGGCGCCTCCTTCATCCATAAGCAGAGGGCGTAGGCCAGTATTGACTCAGAAGGTGGCAAAGATCCAGGTTTGTCTTGAGCTGAAACAAATGAAACAAGGACTCCAGGTTTTATGAAAATGGCTAATGATCATAACAGGAATGTAGTGGAAATATGATAAACTCAAAGGAAAAGGGAGTTTGGCCAGATAAAGGAGCTCATCTCAAACTTGCAAACCATATGGATTGTTGAACTTTAGAAGGACCTGTCATCAGTAAACATCCAAATCATAAGAGGCCTGTTTTGTTCTAGATCAAATGGAATAGAGGCTGTTAAACAATGCCATTACACAGGCAGGAGAAAGTGCTTGGTTTTTTCAAGGAAGCACTGACCTTCATAGTCACAAAGGTTGTTTGTTAAAATAATCAATCATGAGATGAACAAGCCAAATGTCTAATTCACCCTTAGGACAATGCAGGGAGACAGTATTACTCTGGCTAGGTTTTCTTCTAAAAACACAGTGAGGCTTGCAAGTGAAGATGCTAAGATTGGTGTTGTTCAAATGGTTTACTTACCACCACATTTGCCCGATGAAGAGCCTCCTCCATATAATGAGTAGAGGGCCAAAACTACTGCAGGGTGCTGAAACTGATTGATACAAGAAAGAGTAGTGGAAGGTTACCAAAAAGGAATAAAAGTCATTTCACAGATGAATGCTAGTGCTGGTGATGCAAAGATTTTGGTACTCCTGTTTCAAAGAACTCTCTGTCTGACTATACCTACAGTAGGAAAGGGGCAATATTGAACATATGTGTGCCACTGATACCAAAAAGGAAAACTGTCTCCTTGAAGAAAGATCAAGCAACAAGACAATGTCAAATACCAAATCACAACTTTCAAATGTTTTGGTGCATTATGAAATAGTCCTTCCTTGCTAACAATCACCAAGAGGGGAAGCAGGGAACATATTTCAGTTATGAAATGGTTCTGTGGGCAAAAAGAGGTAACACAATGATCAGAGCAAAATAATGACTATGTATCAAAAGAGTCCTGTTTTCATATTGCCCAAGCTTGTCTTTTCAGATGGAGGAGGCAAGTGGTATTCAATCTTATAAATAGGCAGAGGAAGTTGGTTGTGATGAATCACCACTGTTCATATGTTTTAAAAACAAATACACTTGTTATCATTTCAAAGGACAGATTTAACACAGAGCTGCATGGAAAAGAGACCTGCAGGCAAGACCTTCTAAAATGTGTCACCAAGAAGATTTCCCCTTTAAAGTTATCATTCACTGCGTTCCAAAGGTTTTTTAGCCTGTGATCATTATTGATATAGTTTAGAAAGAAGAAGCCCAACCTTTATTTTGAAGGAAAAGGGGGTACTTTTTAATACACATACAAACAGAGATTTGAAGGTCCACTACAGGTAAAAGATGAAGGAATTGTCAAAATAAAGTGACAAATCACATGTGGTATTGAAACACCGTAGCAAAAGTGGTGGAGATGGTCGACTTAATCGATCAAAATTCAGAGCTCGGGGTCAGAATCAAAAGGCATATATATATATTCCAATAACAAACCAACTGTTTAAAAAAAAAAACAAACGGAGTTAAAAATCAATTTTCAAATGACCGTTGGGATATTTATTTGAAAATGATATAAGGTTGAGATGTGAGAGTGGAAATCCGTTTTCAAAAGTTAGAATCAAAGCCCGTGCCTCCACAGCATCGAACAAGCAAGAAAACCGGGCGAAAATTCACAAATTTGCATTCAACAGCGGCGCGACGTGCCTGGGCATCGTTTTGTAAAGGTTTTCAACGTCGGCGCGACGGGCCTGTAGGTGGGCGCGACGTGCCTGTAGGTGGCCGCCCGACCGCACGACAGGTCAACCCGACAGCGTTTCTCCTGCGCGACGGGTTTTCTCCAGAGGTTGCCGCGCGACTTTTCCGAGCTATCCAGGGTTTCTTGCATCCTCTCAAGCGAGCATCCATCAAATTCGAGGTATTTTTATGAACTCCCATCGTGTGCAAGGTGTTGATAATTGACAAAACTGTTTAAAAATCCCGGACCTTGCTATTTTGCTAAAAACAAAAGCAGTTTTCCTACACAGTGAGATGAGGTGATTGAAATACGAGGTTTTGTGGCTGAGAATCCGTTTGTATCGTTTTCAAATCATTGTATTTATTGACAGCAGAGGTTTCAAGAGCAGAGTGACTGTTGCCTATCTTACAAGCACTCCTTTGTAACAAACTGCCCCTCCTATTTCACTAGTTTCCACTGCTGTAAGTTTATTGACAGAGAATTTCTAAGGGTGGATAGGTCCATTTTTCTAGAGGGCAAGGTTTGTTGGTGGTCAATTCTGAACTTTGAAGGCAGAGGTATACAAGTGATTTCAAAAAACTTCACAAGAAAAGTGTCCCTCATAAAGCACTGTGTATTGTTAACCTAGGTTTGCCCTCTTTCTTCACCTCATTATCATGTTAAAAAACTGATTGACAAAGAGACTCTACGAGTAAATGTTGCATTGGAGGGCATGATTTCATTGATGTGTTTCTAAATCTGGAGGCAGAGGTACAAAGGCAGTTTTTCTTGTTCTCTTAAAACTTCACAAAGAAAGGGGCCTTTTTCTGAAGAACAGTTTGTTAGTGTTTGAAATTTGATATTAAAATAGGGGTACAGGTATTTGGGTGGCTCTCTTAAACTCACAAGCAAAAGAGGGTGTTTTCTAAAAACCACTGTGCACTGATTTTTTCACCCAAGCTAGGTCTGTTTCTTCATTTCACTATATTATACCATTCTGAAGATTTGTTGACAAAGGTATTCTGAGGGTAAAATAAGGCCATTTTCTATGAGGCTCGGTTGTTGATGATCAAATTTAACATTTGAAGCCAGGAGTACACAGTACACTGAGGAGCAGATATTGTTGATGGTTAGATTTTGACATTAAAGGCAGAGGTACCAAGGTGGTGTTAGGTTTCTCAAAACTTCACAAGTGAAAATGGCCACTGTCTAAAGGGCAGAGTACTTGGTGACTGCATTTGATATTAAAACAGAGGTGTAGGTATTATGTTGACTTTTTAAACTCACAAAGTAGAGAGTTTGTTTCCTAAACCACTGTTGCACTGATTTTACACCTAAACTAAGCCTGTTTTTTCATTGCACTACATTGTATCATTCTGAAGATTGTTGAACAGAGTTTTCTGAAGGTGAAACAGGGCCATTTTCTAGAAGGCAGGGTTGTTGGTGATTGGGCATTTGTTGATAATCAAGTTTACATTAAAGGCAGAGTTATAAAGGCAGTGATTGACTTCTCAAAAAGTCACAAGTGAAAGGTTTTTTCCCTTAAACACGATGGGCTAATTTTTCACCTAACCACCGGGTCTCTTTTCTTTTCCACTGTGTGGTCTCCACAGAAGTCTGCTAACAGGGGCATGTTTCAAGGTAAATGACCTAAAAGAGCAGGGTTATAATTTTTGAAGTTTGGTTTCAAAGACACAAATACAAGTGTAAGCAGGCCTCTAGCAAAGTCACCAGAGGGGTGATTGTTCAAGACTGTGCACAGAAAATCTACAAAGCAGTTTCCTCATATTTTACACATGGTATCATTGTTAAGAAGGTTACATAGCTGAAGGGTATCCAGATTTGAAGGACTTTTGTTAATAAGGACAAAAGTAGCTTATTCCAAGAAACATTGTTGCATTTTATTCAAAATCACAGGGTCCATAACCATCCAAGCAGTGTAGTGGCCAGTTTCAATCCAGCAGAGCATTTTTCATACATTGAAGGCAGTGTGCCTCTTCCAAAGCCTGTTTCAAGTCAGAATGCCTCCAAAACGAGATCACAAAGGCAGACAACATAAGAGATATGAACCTATCTCCATAGAAGAAATCAATGCTCATCCCTCAGTGCTTTTCAATTTTCATGAAGTAGGCTGTCTTGATTTCTGTCAGAGGATAGAAGAAGTCAAGAGTTTCTCGCCACTTACACATTTGTGCGCTTTGAGATTCAAGGACAAACACTTCCAGCTTCCAAGTCTTGACTTCAAAATCTCCCCAAGGTATGTATCCAAGGCTACTAAGATCCCGTATCATGGTGAAAAGTGGTTTAAGCAAGCACATCTTGATCTGGAGGATTATAAACCTTTCATCAAGCCGGAACATAGAGAAACCATCACTGCTATTTTCCCTTTCTCCTATCTTCTTGACAGTTATGCTCCACTAATGAAGGCCATAATGAGATATTTCACTTGTGAAGGGAGGTTTAGCCAAATTTTTGCCTATCATGTTCGCTTGTTGATGCATTTTACCAGGAGCAGGCAATTAAACCTTCCATACTTTTTGTCCAAGAGCATAGAGAAAATGGCAGCTACTGTCCAAAAGAAAGCTCCACCTCAGCAAATCCCTTCTCTCTTTCACCATTCCTTGATCAAAATCATCTTCTTGCACCAGCTGGAGAAGAAAGGGGTTTCATGGGAGTCATTCATTAGCCATGCCGATTTCGCCACTGTCCCTCCTGTTCATGTGTCTCCTACTCAGCCTGTCCATCGCCCAGTGCCTTTATCTAGTAGGCCTACCCCTAAAAAACTCAAGATGACCACTGGGCAGCCAAGTACACAAGGAGAAGGAGAGGGCAGTGAGCCACAGGGAGAAAAGGAGGATGATGAGCAGCAGCAGCCAGATTTTGAGGGACAGCAGCAGTTGGATATCATTGGACAGCAGCTAGAGGTTGATGAACAACATCAAATTCAGGAAGAGGGACAGCAGCTAGAGGTTGATGAACAACATCAAATTCAGGAAGAGGGACAACAGCTAGAGGTTGATGAACAGCATCAAATTCAGGAAGAGGGACAGCAGCTAGAGGTTGATGAACAACATCAAATTCAGGGAGAGGAACAGCAGCAGATAGAGGTTGAAGAGCAGCAGGTTGAGCAAACAATTGAAGCATCTTTTGAGCCACAAGCTGGACAGGATGTTGAGGAAGGACAGCAAGCTGAAGCTGCCTCCTTGACAGTGACCAAAACTGTTCCTAAAAAGAGGAAATTGCCCAAAAAGGCAACTTCTAGCTTGCCAAGGAGAAAAAGCGCTAGATTGGCCTTCAAAGGCAAAAGTGCAATTGGAGAAAGTGCCAAGCATGGAGGTAAATCAGCTGTCATCCCTATCCCAAGCGATGACAGTGACAATGAGGCCCGCATCCTTGAAAACCTCCTCATTCACAAAGAAGGTCAAATTGAGGTGCTACAAGAAGATCTTCAAAGGGCAAGAAATTTCAATCATTTCTTGGAGGTTGAAAACAAACAAATGAAGTTTCATGTAGCTATCCATGAAGCAAGAGCGATCAAGTACAAAAAGGAGGCAGAGAAGGCGCAAATAAGAATTGAAGAACTCATTGGCGAATTTGATGATGAGGAGGAAGAGGACCAACCTAGGCGAAAGCGGCCTAGGACCATCGGGCTTAGAAAAGCCTTGGAGAAACAGAGAGCAGAAGAACAAGCTCAGTTCGATGCCTTTCCTCTCACTGCCCTCTTTGAACAGGAAATTGAGGAAAACAAGGAAGCATGGCTTGAGAGGGCTAACCAGCATTTGGAAACAAAGCTTGAGAAGGCAAACAGGGATCTTGAGCTACAAAGAAAAAGGACTCTTCACTTTCAGAAGCTAAATCAGTTTGCCAGGCGAAAATTGAAGGTAGCACAAGAAAAATTGAAGAAGTTGAAGGAGAGGCGCCTAGCACGGAAAGAAGCAAAAAGCACATCAGCCCTCGATATTTTGGCTTCAGCTTCAGAGCATGTTTCTATGGACCCTTGAGGGTCATGCATGCCAATTTTGGGCCTGTTTCGAAAACTTTTTGTTTTTTGGCATTTTTTGAGTTTTTGGCCAAAAACTCATAAATGCGCCATTTCAGTTTGGTGAGTCGTCAAGGGAGGAGGGTGATACCAATGGATTCCATAATTTCATGAGCAGCTCTCCAGCGATTTTCAGGGCATTTGAAGATCATTCTCCCCCTCAAATTGGCGAAAAACAGCCTCATTTTGCACGTTCTGCCCGCCATATCAGCAGCCTGCTATTTTCTGGGTTTTTGCACACAGGTACAGTTTTGAGGGACTTTCAGAGATCAGATTGAGGTGATTCCACTTGCATTGGAAAGAAGACATAGAGAGCTTTCCAACGAGCCATCATGAGCCTCATTTAGACATCGGGAAGGCTGCCATTTGCATCCAGCAAGTCAGGGGACCTTTTTCAGGCATAAATATGAAGTATTTTTGTAATTTTTGAACTCCAAAAATCTGCTTTTCCCAAATGTGCGTTAGGCTATTTTTATCATGGGAAAATCATGTAAAGTCAATATAATTTCCGTTTTTAGTAGTTTTTAAGATATTTTATGAGATATTTTGTGCCTTGGGCTTTGCAAAGCCTCAAGGACAAGTTTAGATATTTAGACTTGGCCAATGGGATAGCTAGTTGCTCCATGAGGTTTTCCTCCCTCAAGCCTATTTATCCCATGGTTCTCATTGTAAATCAAGAGGCTGAACTTGAGAGAAGAATTAATGCATTGGTCATATGAGCTTTGAAGAATACACTTGAGTTATGATTTTTGGACTGCCTCTTGGATGCTTTTGAGGAATGGTGAAGGCGTGTTGATGGATTCCTTGACATGGTAGAATGGTATAGTGCTTCTTAATGTGTTTTGTCTTCTAGTTTTCACTCATAATTCATATTTCTTGCTGCTATAGATCAGTAAAGATTGATTTTGAGATATGCCCATGGAGGCACCCCAAAATCCCTGAATCTTCATAGCTTGATGTTTTCTTCTCCCTTAGTTATGCTAAAGAATTCTTAGCTGCTCTTTAGTAACTTAAGGTGTTGTTGCTTAGTTTTATTCATCAGTTCCATGTATGTTGAGTAGGATATATGGTTTGCCCTACCTACCTATCAGCTGCCCATAGTTCTGTCCATAAAACTTTCTCTTTGACTGATTTGTTGATCATTTTGTTGAACCAAGGAGGCCTAGTTCCGATCTAGCCCTTTGCCTAAAACTATGAAAACTTATTTGCCCAAGTTCCCAATGACTTAGAGACTATGTTTAGGCATTCCGGCATAGTTTATGAGTTGTTAGTTTGTCTCATGTGTTTTCCCCAAAGACTGATAGCCTTTTCCCGAAGTTAGAAGGTCTTATACCTCTATGTATGGCTGGAATGTTTGATTTCTATGTATTGATTAGCTTATAGTTATTCCTAGCATGATCAATGGCTTGCTATTACATGTTTATGTCTGCTATTAACTAGTTTTCACTTGAAATCCCTTGTCTTTCACCAACTTATTGTTCATTTAATCCATTTTGCCCAGAGATCCCTTCTATTGTGAATCAAATCGGCCCTACAGCAGCTTTACATCATCGCCTTATTAGCTTCCTTGACCTGTTTGACCCCATAGCCCAATTTATCTACATCTTGTTATCCAGTTTATGTATTTGATCAGTTTCATCCCTCACAAACTTAAAAAAACCAAAAAACTAAAAACACACTTCATAACTAGCCTAATATCAGAACATCGCAAGTAAACACACCGACATCTTTTACACTTATAGAAGAGCCCTCTTCTAGTCGAGAAAGGCTAGGTCCTTGGGCTCCAAAGCTTGGTTTGATGTTACATCGTCATTTGGCTAGCCAATCGGCCAAATCACGGGACCACTAACGGACTCCTCCTTTTTAGATTGATCGCATTTTTTTAGGAATTTATTAGAATAAAATTTTCTTGTTCACTTCTGTTGATGCCACATGCTACTCCAAAGAAGAGACAACTTACATCAACCCTTATTATTTTTTGTGTTTTGAAAATCATACAATTCTTGTCAGGGTTACCCCTTGTGGTGCATTGGAGGTCGAACTATAGCACTAAAGCGGGAGGACTTCTTAGTCCTCAATGAATGTGTCTTCAAGTTTTTTACATGTGGGAACAACTTGAGCACCGACATTCTTTTGGCGCCATTGTTGGGGACTGAGAAATTCAACTTTACTGCATGACTAATTCTAACCCTATTCAACCTCATATTATTTTAAGTTTGGATGACCAACACAACATATTGAATTGTTTATATGCACTCGCCTTGCAGGTTTCCCAAACACACTAGGAGCTCCGTCACAACTGGGAAGTATTAGTGCAAGAGGACGAGCGAGGTCAACCAAACCCTAACGTACCTGGATGACCATAAAGATTGAAGATATGAGCCTATAATGGGAGTGCACATCTGTCATAGCCTAGGTAATTTATTAAATATGCTTTAAGAATTGTCATTTGAAACCACTCATATATATATATATATATATATACACACACACACACACATATATATATATATATATGCATAGGAAATTATTTAACTAAACGTATTAATTTATTATCCCCATTTTGGTTATCCCTTTATATTTGAATACTCCTCGGAGACTGACTAGGTCTACATCTGCGATTAATCACTCTCCTCTTGAGGACCCTGAATTATTGGTAACCATAGAAAATAGAAGGAGACGCCTTGAAGAATTTAGGAAAAACCATCCTTTGTCTCCTAATCTGAGAGGACCAGTAGCTTCTACCTCCTCTCCTTCTCTTTCTAAACCTAAAACTATCCAACCAAATTTTTCCATCCCTTCTACTCTATGAATTAGCCCTCCACCTTTCGCTTACTAGTCTCTACTACCCTCTCCACCTTCTCCTCCACCTATGAATTCTTGGGTGAACGCCCGTTATCTCCCCCTCAAATTTTATGGGGATCTCCATGATTTCCTAGCTAAGTATGATAAAAACCTACCAAGGTTTGATAATGAAGGGGAGAAAACTGTTGAATATCACGTCATCAAAATTTACGACTATTGTGAGAATTTAGGTGTGGAATACAACAATATCTGCATGAGACTCTTCATGCAAAGACTTGAAGGCGAAGCCCACAAATGGTTTAGAACCCTCCCCTAGAACAATATTAATACTATGGATAGGTTAATTGAATTATTTTTGCAACAGTATGGCGTTAAAAAGAGTAACCAGTTATGGCTTACTAAATTTTCCGCTCTAAAGTTGAAATCCAATGAGTTAGTATCCAATTTCAATAAGAGATTTACTAAATGTTATAACCTCTTACCTACCAATGTCCGACCTACAGATACTGCTGCCATCATAGCATACTCCACAACTCTCGATGATGATCTTTCCTATGCCTTGCAAGAAAGAAAACTCAACACTCTAGTCGATGCCCAATTGAAGGCATGTGCGTGTGAAGGGAACCTTATTGATACAGTAAAATGTTCCTCTCATGATAATAGGCTACTGGGAAAGAAGAAGCTAGTTGTTACATCTCCACAACTCCCCGCAGCTTCTTCCTCCCAAGATCATAAAATAGAGAAAATGTTGAAGTTAATCAAATCATTGACTAGTAAAATACAACGCCTGGAGGTAGGAAACAAAGTGATTCCCCCACCTCTTGTAAATCCGCTTGTACAACCCAACTTCCATCCCAATCCACCAAACTGAAACCAAAACTCCCCCCCCCCCCAAGAATCAGGTCCCTTATCACCGTCCTCATCCTCAACAAATGTTTCAAAGAGGGAATAAGCCCGATGAACCTCGCGTTCATCCTCCCCTCATAAATAACGCAAGCCTCATCAATGAATACGATGATGATGCAACTGACCAAATTATGAATCCTGAAGAATGGGAATACCCCAATGTAGATTCTATTAATTATTTTGATGTACATGTTCTAGACTCTTCGATTATTTAGAACAAGGGTTTTGGGTTCCGCAACTTCAACATTTTGCTAAGTAATTGGAGGCCCAATTTCAACATAAATATAACCTTAGACCCAGAAAAATATCAAGCACGAGGGAATCGACCCACCAACCTCCCCTAGTTAAGGATAAACACTTAATTCCTCATGATTCCAACCCTTTTGAGGGAGACTCCCCTCTTCAATAAAAATTTACGTTCAAAATTAATTAAATAAATAAAAAATTAGTATGCCACTAATAGGAATTGTAAAGCTTCCTAATTATAAGAAAGAGATGGAATCTTTCTTTAAAACCTCTCAACAACATTCTCAAGAAATCGGTTAGCATATGTTATTAATGTTCAAGATGATGCCCCTAAAATCTCTCTTGGTCCTTTGAACCAAGAATGGCAATTTGGTACCTCCTTTTACATTAGCCAAGATCCATGATTGGAACCTCCATAATTATATGTTGGATTCTGTGCTTCCCATAATCTTATGCCTAAGGAAATTATGGATAAGCTTGGACTCAACATAACTTGAGAATATCGGGATCTATATTCCTTCGATTCCCGCCGAGTCAAGTCTTGGAGTAATCAAGGATTTAGTTGTAGTCCTAGCCCAGGTTCTAGTTAAAATTCATGTCATGGATGTAGTAGTCGCTTATGTCCCTTTGCATTATGGGATGATCCTATCACTGAGCTAGGGAGCTAAACTTGGTGGTTCGCTACAACTTGACCTTTCCTATGCTACTATACCGTATTTGTGGGTGACACTCGTAGATTATATAGGGAATCTAGATTAACATATACCATGAGTTTGGAACAACACCCCAAAAATTCCACAATCTATATGTCTTAAGAAAATATGGGAAATTTCATTTTCGTCGTTTCGAAGAAAAGGACTTTGTCTATGAAAAAGAGGCTTCCATCACCTACCTATAGATTCCAATGATGTCTAGAAAATGTATTTTGATGGGGATTCTTCTAAAGTTGTGTCTAGTGCCAATGTTGTTTTGATACATCCTTCTCAAGAATGTAGTTCTCTTTTAAATTAAACTTTGAAATCACAAACAACATAGTGGAATATGAAGCTTTAATACTTGGAATTGAAACCACGTGCAAAATTAATATTTAGAACCTATCAATTTTTGGCGACTCCGAGTTAATAATAAAACAGTAACTAATAAATGTCAAACCAAACACCCATGGTTGCATGCTTATAGAAATCAAGTTTGGGATTTAATGGATAATTTATTTTTCGCTATAAATTTCACCACAATTCCTAGAGAAGGAAACCAATTAGCTGATGCAATTTCTATTACCGCCTCATTTATTTCACCTACCGGTCTTAAAGTAAAATTCAAAATTCAAGTCCTCTATAGGCCATCAATACCGATAATATAAATCGTTGGAAGGTATTTGAAGACGATCAATAGATTAAGAGATTTATTCAATTAGTCGGTGAATTTTTATACCAATTCATAGACGATGGAGAGAGATAAGGAAAACGATAACAATACTCATCTTAAAAATAAGATTGGTAAGCATGATGCTATTCAATAATATATATATATATATATATATATATATATATATATATATATATATATATATATATATATATATGTATGTATGTATATTTATATTCTTAGAGGGTTGATCCCTTTAGAGAATATTTTCGATCGAAATGATGTTATTTCCAACCCACCCTTAAACCCCCTAACATGGAGATAGAGCCAATAAATATTTCTCATAGTGGTGAAGCTAAACTAGTCAACTGTCTCATCTCTTACCTCGGATACTAAGGAACAATATGTTCAACTCCTTTCAAAATACATGGATGTCTTTTCTTGGTCTTATGATGATCTTAAAGCATATGAAAAAAGCATCCTAGAGCATAGTATCCCTTTAAGGGAAGGGGTCAAACCTTTCAAGCTTAGGCATATCAATCCTCTCTCCTCCTACCTCCCATTGAAAAGGAAATAAAAAATCTCTTGGATGCCAAGATAATTGTCCCTTTATGTTATTATACATCGGTTTCCAACCCGGTTCCCTTTAAGAAGAATAATGGTGAAATGAGGTTATGTGTAGACTTTAAATCTTAATGAGCTTCACTTAAGGACAATTATCCTCTACCTAAGATGGATTCTATATTGCGAGAGTAGTAAGGTCACCCAAATTTCTATGATGGATGGGTTTTCATGATATAACCAAATAACCGACTATAAATATGATATGTATAAAACCACTTTCACTATCCCTTGGGGTACATTTATGTATCAAAAGATGCCTTTTGGGTTGATGAACGTTGGTGCCACCTTCTAGAGAGCGATGGATATCTCTTTCACCAATGAAAATATCAGTTCATAGTCATCTATTTAGATGATATATCCACTTTTTCCGAAGCGGTGACCAACATCTTGAGCATTTAGAAACGATTTTCCAAGTTCAAGATACATTTATCTATGAATCCCAAGAAGTCATTTTTTCAATGACCGAAGGGAAGTTTCTAGGGAATATAGTTTCCCAAAATAGAGCTAGGATAGACCCCGAAAGGGTACATGCAATCTAGACGATTTCCATTCCTCATACCAAAAAGGAAGTTCAAGCTTTCCACGGAAGATTAATTTCTGAGAGGTTCATCCCCATTTTTGTAGAAATAGTAAAAAATATTACCCGCATGCTCAAAAGGGGAATAACATTAAATGGTATGAGGAGTCAAAATATTCTTTTTAAAGGATTAAGACGACTATCATAGAGACACCAATCCTTATCATCCCATATTATACAAAGGATTTTATAATTTTTTCTTTTGCTTCGAACATGGCGCTATCTAATTGCAAAACGAATCAACAAGGTTATGAGTAGCCAGTGACATTTTTTAATAAGACCCTTAAATATGCCGAGCTTAAATATAATATAATAGAGAAGCAATTCTATGCTTTAGTTGAGACCCTCAAGGCCTTTATGGAATATATTATTCTAGATAAGTTTGTGGTTTACCTTCCTCACCCAAGAATAAAAGACATCCTCTTGCAACATGAGACCGAGGGGAGGAGAGGAAAATGGATAGCCAAGGTCCAAGAATATGATTTAGAACTTTAAGCCTATTAAGATCGTGAAGGGACAAGGGTTAGAAAAATTACTAACTGAAGCCAACTTTGATGCATTAGGTATCAACCAATATTCTCTTGGAACGCCGGCAAAGGCAGTTGAAGAACAACATGATAAGCAATCATGGTTGTTGCTACCTATTGCAGACTCTAATACCATTCACTCAGTTTTTTTTAATCATCTCAATGGTATAGAGATATCATAAGCTATCTTAAAACTATGCAGTTTCCTACTTCCTTGAGCAAGTCTACACGTTGTTCGCTTAAATTAAAAGTTGTAAATTATTTTATTTTAAATGGCAGGTTATATTGGAAGTATCCAGTAGGTGTACCTTTGAATTTCATTTTACCCTCTCAAGTTGATTATTTGATTACACAGCATCACAACGAGGTTTGTGTCAGTCATTTCACATGGCGAGCTACTGCTCATAAAATCCTTAGAAGTGGGCTTTATTGGCCAAATATTTTCTGTCACATAAATAAAAAGGTGAGAGCATGTCACCAGTGCCAAATATTCGCTGGAAAGAAAAATTTTGCAGCTTTGCCTCTCAAGCCTATTGTGAATGAGGCCCCTTTGCAATAATGGGTGTATATTTCATCGGAGAAATAAATCCTCCCTCCAATGGCCAACACCGTTGGATAATCACTACTACCGATTACTTCACTAAATGGGTCGAAGTAGTCCCATTAAGGAATATTAATGATAAAGTGATGATGGAATTCTTAACTGATAACATCTTTTCACATTTTGGTTGTGTGCGAAATATTATAGCTGACAACGCTAAACCTTTCTATTTTGTAGCATTCCATAACTTTTGTGACAATTATTAGGTGAAATTAGGACATTCAACCGCCTATTATCTGCAAGGATATGAGTATGTTGAGTCCACTAACAAAAATACCATGAAAATCCTGAAGAAATCATTACATTCTAACAAGCTTAATTGGCATGTGATGTTGATCCGGATCTTGGAGGGAGGCCCCCAAGATAAAAAAAAATGAAATGGATCTGACGAGATTTGCAAAATTAGAATGCCAAAAAAAAGAGAGAACACACAACAAATAAAACCACAAAGAAACTTGTTTTATGAAAATAGAGAATAACTGTAGAAGCTACATTGTGGTGGACAATCTCCTTTTACAAAGTGAGGCTTGTTATTTATAGCCTTTTTCGAGTTGTTACAATACCATAGGTGGATACCATGGGCCAATACCATGGGTATATACCACTTACAATACCATGGGTAAATCCCATGTGTGGATGAATACCATGGGTGGATACATACCATGGGTTAATGAATAGCATGGATAGATGTCATGTACAATACGATGGGTGGATACATACCATGGGTGAATGAATATCATGGATATATGTCACTTACAATACCATGGGTGGATAAACCATGGGTGGATGAATACCATGGGTGTAGGTCACTTTTTATTCGGATCATTCCTCCCTCCTTAAGAAGCAATGGTCTCCATTGCGTGAAGTTCCCTCCTGAGAAGCCCTTCTTGAATATGAATATCCATTGAAGATAATGGTTTTGTGTGGTTAACCCATAACCGTGATGAACGAAGATCCAAGGATAGAGATATCCTGTAATGCTTGTGACCAACTACGATACTAATAGTGTGCAGCCTAGAAAATTGATTTGAAATGACTGTATTATTTTTGTTGTGCTAAGGGTCTTTCAGTTTTAAAAACATGTGCATAATTGGTTCATTAGTTTCCATAAGGATTAAGGAGTTTTTCCATGAATTATAGATGAACTTTAGTAAATTAGAAGCATAAAATAAGTCTAAATAACACTGAAAAGTAGTGTAAAATAGAGAAATAAGTCACCACATGAAGTTTACACAGTAGGCATGATGAAGCAGTTCACCCCTCCTAGGCTACATCTACTGGTCCAACTCCCAATGGCTTGTCCCTCTTTCATTACACTCAAAATTTTGCTATTAAATGTAGTTACAGTGCTCTAATGGTTGTTTTCTCTGCACCAATGGCTTCAAAATGTTCCAGTTAGTCAATAATGACTCTTCATTCACTCATAATGCTCGAAAAATGAGCCTCCTACTCTTTTTCCCAATATCTCATAGGAAAACTCCACTAAATGTGGAGAACTCCAGTTAACTGGAGTTGAATTAGGGCTGACCACCAAATTTGACGCGCCCTTATCCGCTCCGCCAATAAATTTGTGCATTAAAAGTTATGGTTAGGGTGGTGGCCACATGTGCACCCCCAACCGTTAAGTGGCTTATACGTTATCGGAAACAACATAATACAATATCGGAGTTTCATTAAACATACATACGTTCGTAATCAACATCAGATCCCTTTTAGGGGAGTTTGCAATATCAAACAAATTCACAGCCATAATACAAGGTACATTGTAGATTAGGAGACATACAATATCGCATATCACACGTCGCGGAATATAAAAAATACCCTTAATGTTTAAACAATACAAGTGCCGATGCGAAGTTGCGATCGCATCGCCACATCGCAATTCCGCTGAAATAAATTTTCGCAGATAGCAGGGTTTAAGATTTCACATATCAGAAATATTAACCCATTGCTCTTCGGCTTATCACACATATAACTCGTCGCACTTTGCAAGTTTAACTTTATACCCTTAAACCTTATTCCTTGCGAACTGCGAAGTCGCTTCCCGTACACTACGATCTCCACCGTTGGTTTGGTCCTTGATCCGACGATCCTCGTTATCTCTCCACCTCCTCACTTCAAATCGCAGGTTAAACAATTTAACTTTGTGAAATTATTTAATGGTAAACTCTGTTCTGTGTGATGTGCGATGTTTCTCAACTGCGATGAGATCTCTCTCGTTGATCTCCCGCTATTGCTTTTGTGATCTAATCACCACTGTTCAACCCTCGCTGTTGATTGGATCACGACCGTCCGTTCCACTCGTAAAATTTCCGTGGCTGTGAAATCCCTAATTCTATATGTAGAGTTCAAGACTCCATTACAGCCACCAATTTGGATCCCACTCTGCTGGTCGATCCAGTTCTGAACCTGTTTTCCATTTCGAACCCAATCCTATAACTTTGAATTTTGAGCAAAATTTATGAACTCCTGATCGTTCCTCCCATTTGGGAAGCTTTTGGACCTCAAAAGACTTGATTACCTATTTAGTAGATGAGGGTACAACTCCCTCACCTTTCCAATCTCCATCCATTTTTCACAGTTAAGTAGATGGGGTAGCAAGCTAAGTGGGCTTGATTATGGGGAAAACTCCACAGTTAAGCGCACTTGAGCCAGAGGAGTTATGGGATGGGTGACCTCCTAGGAAGTCTTGGTTACTGGGTGCAAGCCCTGGAAGTGATGATTGATGCTATGTGATTCATTTCACTAGTTTCAATCCCACTTCTTCACCCCTATGAGCATCACCCGATGTAATGAGTGTTAAGTGGACTATTTAAAAATAATGAGAAATTAGTTAGTTACGACTACCTCTCATGAAAATGGTCATATATTAATGACTTACTTAACGCAGTTGAATCACAAAAATAATATCTAAAATACCCTTAATGTTTAAACAATACAAGTGCCGACGCGAAGTTGCGATCGCATCGCCACGTCACAATTCTTCTGAATTACCTTTTCGCAGATCACAGGGTTTAAGATTTTGCATATCGGAAATCTTAACCCATCGCTCTTTGACTTATCGCACATGTAACTCATCACACTTCGCAAGTTTAACTTTATACACGTAAACCTTATTCCTTGCGAACTGCAAAGTCGCTTCCCGTGCACTACAATATCCACCGTTGGTTTGGTCCTTGATCCGACGATCCTCGTTATCTCTCCACTCCTCACTTCGCATCGTAGGGTAAACAATTTAACTTTAGGAAACTCTCTTTAATGGTAAACTTTGTTCTTTGCGATGTGAGTATTTTTCTCAACCGCGGGATGAGATCTCCCCTGCTCAGCTCCCACCGTCGCTTATGCGATTTAATCACCACCCGTAATGTCCCAAATGGGGAACTTGCTGCTCAATCGGAACATCTTAGATGTCTTATTTTTTTTCCTCCACCTCCGGGAGTATTAACAATAAACATTGAACTATTTCAGAGATTGACTGTAGGGGAATTTACTAGATATTTCATCTTCACAAGGAAGAATGAGATCCAGAGGCTACCTGGCCCTCTAGCAGACTCTGTCAATAGACTTGTCGCAGGCTAATAATTCCCTTCAAGGAATTTCTGCAACAGTTTCCCATGAGGACGCTGTATAAGGAAGCCATTGTGAAAATAAGGCAATCCAATGCTGGGATGCCTTGGAATACATCTGATACTAACTCCCTGCAAAATATAAGCTCAAAGAAATAACCTTAAGCAGGTTATTCAGATCTCCCACCAACATGTATACCGAAACAATGCTCAATAAGGGAATCTTTAGCAGCATGAAAACTTCAATATGAACATTAGTGAAAGAATGCAACATATAATGCCAGAAGAGAACAAATCTGATATATAATCTGCAGTAGCAAATTTAATACAAATTCCTTGAGGAAAATGCCTCTCAAGGTGAGCTCAAGTCTACCTCAATAGGAAATGTACATGAAATAAGAGAATACACTGCTACATGATCCAGCTACTCTATAACTGCACAGTATCTAGGGGAAAATGACTGAAATCTGATATACATATGATGATACAGAAATATGAGCTCAAATAAATATTGGGGAGCATGATCTCAACCCCAGAAAACATTATTGCATCAATCCTCTAAGGGATTGGCTAAAATACATAAAATAGTAAAATGCCGGAGTTGTAGTGTAGTTGCTGCAACTCAAATATAATACAACATAGGAGAAGGGAAATATATTTTGCAATGACAATGAAACCTCCTCCAATGATCTCCAAATTTAAGGAGTTGATCTCCTTCCTGAAGATTGCACTCACTAGTGCACAAAATGAGCTCCACCTGCAAACCCTCTCTGAGAATAACGTTGTAAGAAGAAGGGACTACGCTGGGCATGAGAGAAAAACATATGTCCTGATGCAAAATCTGCAATAAAGCTCTGATATGATCCTTTGCTGATCTCCTAGAGAAGGAATGAGTTTCCCCTTTACAAACTAGCTTCGGAAGTGGTGATGAAGGTCCCTCACTGCAACACCAGCAACTCCAGCATTCTCTTGCTGCAAGAATAACATAGTAGCTGCAAATGACTACTTTGGCCTCAATCCAAGGTCTGAGGAAGATGAAGAACAATCTCTCCATGGCCTCCCATGGAAGAGAAGGGCATTCGTAAATAGGAATCCCTCTTGTGCTAAGCAACACCAAGTTGAAGAGAGCTTCAACTTCGAATTCTATTCTCCAAGAATAATCTTCACAATGGCTCTCCTTCATCTTTTATACAAGGCATGCTTCCTTGCCATGGAACCCACTCACAGTAGGGTTTCTCCCATTTCGAATTTTCCCTCCACTCCAACTACGCAATCTTCTTGTGCAAGCTTCCCCTCTTAGGGTACATTGTTGACTTTGGTCAACCATGGTCTAGCTCACTTGCTTTTGGCCCTTTTCACACTTGGGGCTGCTATCTTAAGCCACTTAAGTGACTTTTTCTCCTTAGGAGTGTTTATTAAGTTGCTACAATGGGTTCCCTTACCCATTTTATTCCTTTTATTGAAATAAAAGCAAATTTAATGTTCCAAATACTTTATTGCAAAATTTGGAACATTACACCACCATACCACCGTTCACCCCTCGTTGTTGACTAGATCACTTGCCGTTCTGCTCCACCCGCAACCTTTCAAGTAGCTTAGAATCCTCTAATTCTATATGAAAAGTTCAATACTCCATGATGCAACCACCAATCTGGATCCCACTCTGCCTTCCATCCTGCCTCTCGAACTTGTTTTATTTCGAACCCAATCCCGTAACTTTGAATTTTGAGAAAAATTTATGAACTCCCGATCACAAATATCCAGGATGAAGTGTGGGCTTGTGGATGACCTAGAAGCATAAAAAATGAAGATCCGAGGATAGAGATACCCTGTAATGTTTGTGACCAACTGTGATACTAACAGTGTGCGGCCTAGCAAATGGACTTCGATGAGAAGGATTTTTTTCGGTTGACCCATAACCGTGATGCTTATGTTGATGAAGTAGTAGGTGCCTACATAGCTCTGGGTGGGAGGGCACGTCTCCAAATAAACCAAGCCGAACACTGCTATGTTGAAACTAATGAATGTGAATTAGGTGCCTACTAAAGCGGGGTGGGAGGGCACATCTCCAAAGGGAACCCACTTCGAATGCTGCTCCAGATTTAAAATGGGCATAATTCAGTCAATATAACTCAGAATATTTAGTATAAACTATTTTTGGAAATAGAATGATCCTTCTGCATCTTCTCATGTGTTTGAAATCGCTATATGGAGAGTCTAGACTCTTAGATTCGCGCTGGAACTGTCGTGCCATCACAAAATTTTTGAAAAACAAATCGCTGATATTAAATCAACGATAACTCCCATGTCCGGAATCCGATTCGACCGATTTTTTTTTTTTTTTGAAATCAGGTGATTTTTCTAGGGGAGTTTATATCTATAACCATTTCTCTGAAATTTCTCACTAAAAACTACAAAAAATTATAGGAGAGCCGCCTTCCATGAATTATCGTCAGAAAAATTTCTTCAACATTGTTGATTTTGAATCAGCGGTATCTCCCTCATCCGAACTCTAATTCAGCCGATTTTTTTTTTTGAATTTAGGTATTTGTTCACAAGGAATATAGATCTGGTCTTTGTTTTGGTAAATTTTTCACCAAAAGTTTCAGATCTGATCTTCAAAATCTCCTCCCAAAAAATTCATGGAGTTTGCTGAAGATTGTTACAAAACATTGAAACTGAAATATGCTTCAAAACCTCATTCCCATGGAGGTGTAACTTGAATCTGATACCAATAATACAGATATTTGAGGGAGATCCCCAAGATCTAAAAAATTGAAATGGATCTGACAAGATCTGCAAAATTAGAATGCCAGAAAAAAAGAGAGAACACACAACAAATAAAACCACAAAGAAACTTGTTTTATTAAAACATATAATAATTGTAGAAGCTACATTGTGGTGGACAATCTCCTATTACAAAGTGAGACTTGTTATTTATAGCCTTTTTTTGAGTTACAATACCATGGGTAGATACCATAGGTGGATACCATAGGTCAATACCATGGGTATATACCACTTACAATACCATGGGTAAATTCCATGTGTGGATGAATACCATGGGCGGATACATACCACGGGTAAATGAATAACATGGATAGATGTCACGTACAATACCATGGGTGAATGAATATTATGGATAAATATCACTTACAATACCATGGGTGGATAAAACATGGGTGGATGAATACCATGGGTGTAGGCTATTTTTCATTCGGATCAGATGTAAAAATAGGATGTGTGGGAAGATAGGATTAGTACTAA
Source organism: Pinus albicaulis (assembly GCA_034641835.2). Classification (NCBI taxonomy): domain Eukaryota; kingdom Viridiplantae; phylum Streptophyta; class Pinopsida; order Pinales; family Pinaceae; genus Pinus; species Pinus albicaulis. The sequence continues at coordinate 1,138,405,098 of CM076572.1, forward strand.
GAAATCTATCAGAACCTTGCATTTTCAATTAGTTTACGGATTACATGTTTTATTCCCACTTTGTTTAGGCATGAAAGTTATGAAAATTTTGTAGGAAACCAACGAAGAACATAATGATATACAGAGATGAATCAATCAAATGATTTAGGTTCAACAAGAAAGAGAGTTGGTAAACGAAAGGATAAATCAACATCAAGTGAAAATTAAATGAATCTTCAAAAAATTTCCAAAGACATGGTCTTTCTCCTTGGCGACTGGGTCCTAAAGTGGGACAAAAGGAACGAGGAGTCTGATAAACACAGTAAATTAGATAATATATGGTTGGGCCCTTTTGTAATTGATTGGGTCAAGGGGTAAAATTATTTCTCCCTTAGAAACTTCGAAGGGGAAGAATTTGGTCGTGCTATAAATGACCAATTTCTAAATCATTACCTTACATATTGAGTCTCTTTCTAAAAAAAAAGAGATAATAATAAATAAATATATGTACATATAAAATAAAATAAAATATATTAAAAAAAAGGGAGATAAAAAATAAAATAAAATACACACACACACACACACACACACACATATATCGATAATAAAAAATGAACAAGGTCATCCAATTAGTAAGCTCCAAGTTCATAGGAAGTGAAACTAAAGCAAGTGAGCATTTTAAACGACTCTATGCGCTTCAAAATCATGATTATTTATTAAGTACCATTGCTTTGATTAGTGATTCTGCGGTTAAAGACTAATTCTAATTTCATGAAAACATTGTTTATCCCTGCAGACCATTTATACTTTTGCGTATATTTTAAAAGCCCCAAGAGGTCACTTGCTTGTCACAATTATCTTTAACCTTGGAGCTAAAATATAAGTATTTTCCTACTCCAAGGAGAAGTTCCATCAACAACCTCTACTCACGATCTATCAACCTTTCCTTCTTAGAACAGGGTATGCTGATAACCTCTGTGGGGGCTATGGATGCTTGCTGGCAGGAGCAAGGTCAATGGTACTGAGGTTCTCAATGCGTAACCTACCCATTCCCATATATTGTGTTCACTGAAATAAAAAAATGGAGGGGGGGGTGGTGGAAATCATAAGCACACAAAAGGCCCAACTACGAAGACAAATAAGTGAGGAAAGGAAAATTTTATATGTGAAGCAACGAATGACTCCACTGGGGCTATGGATGCTTGCTGGCAGCAAAGCGACGCTCGATGGTAACTACCCTGGAGGGGTGTTCAAAATTTTACCACCATATATGTTTTAAGCTCTTAAATTTTTAAATTGCGACTTGCTAGTTGTCTCACAGGTATTTATAAAAAATTAATCATATTAAGTCTCCAGGGGATGCTTATTCCCCCTCCATAATTAAATCTACTAGCCTAGTCTTACTGTTCTATCACTATGATTATCAAAATTTTTCTTACGAACTATTATATGATGGATAAGTCACAGAGTCAACATTTTAGCTCATGTTTGAAAAGGGAAAAGAAATCATAATCATAGGGAAACTCATAAAATGTAAAATATCATTTTAATTTGCTAATTAGTGCATAAAAAGAACCATCTTCCTCTAGATATCAAAGTCTATACGCTTCCAATAGAGACAAGAATTATAAACATTTGAATTTGTCATATTATAGCATTTATTCATTCTCCAAGGCATATTATCTATTATATACTTCAGAAGTTCTCATACATAACGAGTCAAAACTTTATGCATTAAGATATGGAAAAAGTCACTTTTAAGCTCGTTCATTCATAAAATTTATAAAAAATTACATCTTAAATATGCTTCCTATTCATTAATTAATATTTACCTGATAATTCAACTGTTTGAATCCTGGATTATGTCTTTCTTAGAGACATCATAACTCGTGGGGTGAGTACTTCCAGTATATTCCCACGCACCCATTTCTTTCCCACACTGATAAATTCCTGGTAGGAGGGCTAGTTTGTCTTCAATTCGAGCCATTCATTCTTCCATCACGGCTAGTAGTTTCAATACCCTGTCCAGCTTCACATAGAGCAGTTCACGCCTGCTCCTACTGCTACCTGAAATTCCTACCATTAAAAATTTACCAGACTCGTAGCAACAATTTTGAAATAATAACCGTGCTTAAAGGGATATTTCCATTATATTCAACATAATCACTTCACGTCATTTCCTCATTAATTCATCACTTTTCCCATCGCATTGCCAAAAATTTGCCCGTGCCATATCCGTATGGAGCTATCCCATCACAAGGCTCTTGCCACTGTTCACTCTAGACCCCATATCCAAACATCAAGGCATAAGGTCTCGGTTCTTGGTTTTCCATGAGGGAAAACCATCCCCAGAAGGAGCCAATGTTATCCCTAAATTGTACCCCCCTTCCTGATTTTTAAAGAAACATGGGGAATTTAAATTAATTATAATATATTAATGAAAGGTGATCGAGTAGACCATATAGTGACCTCAGGTATGAACGAATGATCTCTCCCTCATGTTAAATCAACGACGGAAAAGATCCGATCGGGCCTGATTATGCTCTTATTTTAATCGTCCTTCGATCCTCCGATGAACTTAAAGCTCGTCTAACGTCGCATTTTCATAACTGTGTCATTCCCTATCTTTTCAACTGATTCCGCATGTCACACCTAAACGTGTGTGAGAGTTAACCGTAAAATTTTCACTCAACTGATCATGACCACCGAGGCATAGTTGATCTGACGGTTCCTGATTCATATTGGGTTAGAACTTGCACACTCTTTAGCAACCCCGAGGTGGCCTGATGGCATCCCTACCATCATATCTTCGAACATCCATGGTCATCATGCCTTTACCTACTTGAGCTTTAACCACGCCTTTAGACTCGATGGGCAGGGCCCCAACTTCTCGGGCCACAAGTCCGCCAATCTCATTTAGGGCATTTAAATCTAATTCTGCTAACTTTCAAGCAATTCGCTCGCTCGACCCTCATTTCCATGAGAATTTAGGAGCTCCTCACAGTGAAGAATAGTCCTTGAGCAAGCTCGACTCGCAGGAATCACTCTGTTGGACTGGTAAGTTTAGTGAATTCAATTTACCTTCGCATAGCCTACTTCTTTAAATTTCAAAATTCTAATATGTTCAAATTACCCACAAAGGAATCTCTAGTGAACGAATTCACTGGGTTTGAAGCTAAGGTCGGTCTTACAGATGTTGTAGAAATTCAACCAATGGATTCAATCTTATCTTGTAATGTACTAAAACAAAATAATGAATCACTTCTACAAATTTGCGGGAACCAAATATGATCGCATAATCACAAACATGAAAGAGAAAGCATTTATCAATCACACAAAAAAATATGTATCTAGCGAAAACAACTTCTCAAAACCCCACTATCTATATATTGCATAAAGTCAAGACCATGAAATAATACAATGTTATTTCCCTTCCTGAGAAACCTATGCACTTTGTTGATTGTATCACTCTAATCTAGGCAAATCGGTCCAATAATTAACCAATTCTCAACCTCTGTCTGGCCAGCCTTGCTTATGCATTCCTGGGCTAATTGAGACCCTATTAATTATGAAATTCCTAATTAATGATTGCACAATACATGTATGGCATCCTGGTGACCTCATGCATGACCTGTACAATTTTCTAATTATACAATTGATAATTATCTTCCCTTTAACTCCAATCTCAACTGGGCCTTCCTTAGAACTGACATGCAATATCTATTTATAGCGAATTATCAGTTATCTAATTGATCACTACATGTGAATTAAATGTAATAATTCAATTTTCCATAAGCTAATTGGAATATTAGAGTTCTTACTTTTCTTATTTAGTTAAGTAAATAAAAGGGTGGAGGGACCCATAAACCCAGTAGATGAATAAAATCCACTTCTATAGTGTCAATGTGGGTTAATTGAGTCATGGAGAAGCATTATGGAGTAGTGGAGCAACATAATAATGAAGAAAGAGTGGAGGTTATAGAGAAATAATGAGGAAGAGGATGGAGATAGTGGAGGAATAAATGTAAGATCATGGAGAAATAATGATGAAGTGATGGAGGAAGTGGTGCATTAAATGCACACATGATGGAGGAAGTGGAGAGTAATTGTAGCAGTGATGGAGATCATGGAGGAAAACACAATATTTATGGAGGCTAATGGCCACTTGTACAACACATTTATGAGGTGGGCCAAAGCTAGGGAAGACTCACAACCATAAAAGGAAGATGAGGGCAGCAAAGGAGGGGAGTCCGAATTTTTATTGTTGAGTGTCGTAAGACATTTCTTTGCACGCTTCAGCTATTTAGCTAAGTCCGTTGTGATGTTTAGCACCGGGTTTTCCCGAGCGGGAATCCCACCCTTACCCATGGGGGACTTCGAGTACCTACTCTGGAAAGGTTTTCTTGGGAAACATTCATCATATGGCAATCAATGCCACTTTCATCCACTCTCATCTGCACTTCCAGCTATAGGAATTACGCATTACTGAACTTGGGTTTGAGAGTTGGAAGGTTATTCTCAGCACTTCAACTGAGAAACCTGTGGAGGGATCAACCCTTCACACTGTGGATCTATTGTAGTCTTTCGGGAGTTTCATTGTCATAACTGGGATTAGGCCATCCATCTATTCTCGTATGCAGCAACATTTCCTACAAGAATTGCGTAATTCTGTAGTGAGGGTTTCAGGAGAAGAGGAAGTTCCAAGAAACTCAGCTTGGAATCCTATGATGGATTAATCCTTCACTTCAGTAGCCTAGGATCAACATTGTATTATCTACTAGCAGGCTACATCATCACCCCTCATAGACAATGCAGTATTTCCCAACAGTTGTGCATGCAGCATATGCATATTCAGTGTAGGAGTTAGATCTCAAGTTTTGAGCTTGGGAATTGGAAGAAGGGACCAACCCTTTAGTTAGTGAGATGATTGGGTGCTATTGCAGCTGATAGATCATTATTTTAGCCCCAAATCAGCAGTTTTTTCCAGGGAGTGCGTAACTCAGCCAACAGGGGTGTAGTGTGCAACCCAAAAGGGCCGAAATTCCAAACTCAAAATATAGCCAAACCATTTCTGGGTGTTTCTGCGTTTTTTCGAGTAGAATATGTGGTTAAAATCCCAGATCTTTCTGAGCAATCTAGTAGCCTATCGCACATAGATATTATTCCCATCAACAGTAGTTTTTAATTTCGAGTGCTAGTTTTCAGTGGAGTTGTTTCAACCATCTTTGGATGGCTTGATTGCATCCCTTTTTGGAGCACTATGTATATTCATTTTCTGTTGATACATAATGACATGACTCAACTATTTCTACTCATATGTATGATGTTATGATGTATTCTAGAATTTTTCCAGTTTTATATGTTTTATTCTTATTTGGAATTGTGCATATGTTCTATATTCTTGTCTTTCCCATTTTGGGATATTACATTAAATTAGATTTAATTCACTAGACCTCTCACTAGCTCATCTCTCAGTTAAAACTAGATAAACTGATTTTAACTCAAATAATCAGGTTAACTAATTAAAACTTACAAATAACTACAATTAGACCCCCTAAAAATAATAAAGTACTCTACATGCCTCCTCTTTGACCCTCAAATATAATTTACTAAGCTAACTGAGTCTTCTTGACTCAGTTAACTAACATAATTTGTAATAAGATGTGGAATTACAATTTCATTCTAAATTAATTAAGAGAAAATTAATTCAGAAGCCTTATGGGTGCCATTTTCAATATTTCTTGTTTCCAATTTCAACACTCCCTCTCAACAAGAAAGGAATTCAATCTATCCTGATCCAGTACATTTGGAATGTTCTGTATGCAACACTTATCTAGTGTTGTTTCTCCTGCAACTTCTAAAACTAAAAAGCAACCAACCTGAATCAATATGGTGCATCTGTCATCAGAGTCTCTGGTTTCTACTAGTTACTACATTTTCTACTGAAAAATTTGTGCTGCTGCTAACTCTGCATCTTTGCCCTTTGCAATGCTACCAACTCTGATATGCGCTCCAGTATTTGACATATGTCACTATGATTTTTATCATTCTGACATCTTACTACATCAATCACTTCTCATCCTTCTTGCTACTGTGTACTGTGGGCCCCTCGTAGCTAGGTATTGGTCCATGAGACAAGACATCTCAATGGATCCTGCCCAAATTTTTTCTCTTGGGATTATGTCTTCACATCGCCCCACTGCTCACCTGGAGGTATGGCTACATGTGCTTCCTTTGCCCATATGGATCAAAATTTCCCCTACTGTAAGTCTCTTCTTGAGTGGATGCCTCCACTCAGTCTCCTCTCTGCTTCTCCAATTTTGGTTGCTCCACAACCTTCTGAGACTGCTTATGAGTCTGCAAGTTGAGAGGTAATTTAGGCTCCCTCTCAACCACCAAGTATCTAACCTATGATTTTCTCCTCAAAGCTTTGCATGCATCTTCGACCTCGATGGAAATACAAAAGTTCTTGACACGTACAACAATTTGTTTCACCCGTCCGATGGCGATGTGTAAGGAAAATTTCATTTTTCTAAATATCATATCATAAACATGGTCTTCCAATATGGAAATAAGATTATTCGTTAGTCCTGGAACATACAAAGCATCTTTGAGTCTGAGAGGGGAGCTATTCTCCTACTGAAAGGTAATTTTACCTATGTCAGTCGCTTTATACCTCCCGTCATCTCCAAACTCTCTGTTCTATTAGAGGTCCTTCTCCTCCAAGTCACTGAAGAGATTTATATTCCCTGTCATATGGAATGAAGCACCAGTGTAGAGATACCACATGCATCCCATTACAATGCTGGCCATGGATACAATGAGAGTAAAATTAAGCTCAAATTATGAAGTTAGAGCTTCACCCACTACTGCAACTGCAGGGTCCTTCTTTCTTGCCTTCTTTTGTGGACATTTCATGGCATAGTGCCCGTACTCATGACAATGAAAAAACCTGACCTTGGAAAAGTATCTCTTTCCATCTTCTCTTTAGGACTTCTTTCCCTCGGCATTCTTACCTTTTCCAACTAATGCAAAGTCTTCTTTGTTGTCTTTGGAAGAGGTCCCATATTTGGTGCTCTGCCTTATCTCTTCGTGTACCAAGTCAGACCACAATCACTCCCACTCTGTTAAATTCTCCTTCCCATTCATAGATTCCTGGTAGCTATGCCAACTCTTAGGAAGATCTAGAAGTGCTAGGCTCACCAAATCATCATTGAAAACTGTCACACCAACACTTCCAAGCTCATATTGACACTGAGTGAACCTCGTCAAGTATTTTGGTATTGTCTCGCCCTCCTCCAACTTGATTTTTCTGAGCTTGTCTTTCAATGCCAGCTTCCTATGGTCACTGCTATTCTAAAATAGACATGTTAAGGCGTTCCACATAGCATATGGAGTTTCCTTTCCATGGAGATTCGAGAAAATATGATCTCAAACTCCCTCTAAGAACATCCTTCTTGCCTTTGCTACATTCTTCTTCCATGCATCAAGAAATTTAGCATCTGCTGCTGCAGGCTGAGGAATATCATTGTCTATGAATGCCTTCAGTACATTGTCCTCAAGAATTTCCTCCATCCTATCCTTCCATGCCATGTAATTAAAATTTCCCTTGAGTGCATATTCGAGTCTCAAGCCATTTAAAGACATCTTGATCTGCTTCTGCGTCCTGAAGAATATATCTGCAAATTTGATGTATCTGTTCAAAACAAAATCTGGTTCTTCTCTTCTATTGTGATTCCTGCTCTAATGCCATGTATAAATTCAACCAATGGATTCAATTTGATCTTGCACTGTACTAAAAAAAAATACTAAATCACTTCTACAAATTTGCGAAAACCAAATACGATCGCATAATAACAAACATGAAAGAGAAAGAATTTATCAATCACACAACACAACATGTATCTGGGGAAATAAACTGCCCAAAAATCCTCTATCTGTATAATGCATAAAGTCAAACCACGAAACAATACAATGCTATTTCCCTTCTTGAGAAACCTTTGCACTCTGCTGACTGTCTCACTCTAATCTAGGAAAAATTGGTCCAATACTTAACCAATTTTGATATGAAATTGATTGTTATTTATTGCTATGATAATATCAGTTTTATATTTAAAATGAAAGTGCTTTGGTTTGCTTATTAAACAAGAGTTTATCCATGAGCATGTGATCGACAATTCATTAAACTTGGTGAAATTTAGTGTTTTTCATGAAATCAAAAGCATAGAAACTTAATGCTGAAAAGTAGCATATAAAACACCACAAGCACAAATAACAGAGCTCAACACACAAGTTTTTGTTGAAGGAGTTCACCCCTCCTGGGCTACATCTCCTTGGTCCAGCTACATAGTGTGGGCATTTGTATTAGCTTCAATTGTGCAAAATGCTTGTTACAGTCTCCTGTTGCCTCTGCAACCTACTCCAATGGCTCCAAAAACATCAAAATCTACCAAGAATGACTCTTCCTAAGCTCATTTTGGTTGAAAATTGCCTTAGTTATGGAAAAAAAAAATTTCCCTACTATTTCTCCACTAAATCTGGAAGTTCCGCCAGTTTACATGACTAAATTCAGAAAACTGCCTAAAAAGGCACCTTCGCCAAGTTTACTGCTACATTAACTGCCTATGAATCATAAGATAAGTGTAGTTTAAATGTTAAGATAAGCGCATTAGCGCTGAGCGCATTTATCGTCAATTGCGGGTTAATCCAGATTAACTACGGATTAATGTAATAAACATGGTTTAGCGCTAATGTAATCCCTCTTTAATTCTCTATTGGTTTGAACAGTTTAGCCCTTGGTCCCAGGCGCACGATCACATGGGAGGGGGCTGGCCCCCTCCGCACCCCCATCAGTGGTGTATTGAAACTTCAAGTATGAGTGACAAACATAGTGGTTAAGAACCACGGTGGTAACAGAGATGGTTAGGCATTGCGTGGGCGTGGGTGAGGTCGTGGGTTTGATCTCGACCCACCCCATAACATTTTTCTCCGCCATACTTAGCAACCTCTACCAAATTGATAGCCTTCCGCTATTGTAGACCTCCGCTATATGAGATAGCTTGTACGCCAAGTGTATAGCAACCTTCCGCTAGATTAAAGAGCTCTGCCATGTTATATAATTTGTCCACCATAGTTTAGAGTGCTCCACCATAGGTAGATGTCCGTCGCCATAGGTATATTTTAGACCCTTAGGATATATAAAATATATTTCAATATAACATATGTGCGCCCATATAAGTTCCAACCTTGCTATATATAAAATATATGCCCCATTCAACCTTAGTGCCAATCGTCCATGCCATGGGGGGGGGGGGGGCATGTGGCCCTTCCTGTTGGCTTAAAAATCCTCCATATAATAAAAATAATGAGCCATCAAATACAATTGAAACCTTAGAATATGGAGAAAAAATTCAAACCTCACATAGAAACCTTGGTGAATCTGAAGATGACACTTGTCATAGTGTTACTAGCTAAAATTGGAGAATATTCCTTGGCTATGCCTAAGGTGCTGACTGGACTGCCTATTCCTTAGTCTGTCACTGTTTCGCTCAATTTTTACTTGTTTGGGAAAACGAAAAATAGACCATAACTGACTCATACAAACTCGTATTTTGATGAAACGAGTTGCGTTGGATTCCTGGTGACGAAATCTATCCGGTCGTTCAGGTCTGGAGCATTTCTGAGCACTTTTAATTTTTAGCTAAATATTAATCCCCTGATCAAATTCTCAGCCTATTACTAACCAACCTTACTTACACATTCCTAGGATAATTTAGCCCCTATTAATTAGGAAATTCCTAATTAAATATTATGCAATAAATTTAAGGAATCCAGATGACCTCATGCATGACCTGTACAATTTTATAATTTTACAATTGATAGTTATCTTCCCTTTAACTCCAATCTCAACTAGGTCTTTGTAGTTTTCCCAAATGGGGAAGCAGAAATATATGAACATAAAACTAGAAATAGTAGTGAATAACATTACACCAAAATGTATGAAAACCATGGAGCCATTTTATTATGTAAATCAACAGCAAATAAGTACAATAGAAGTGGGCACAACTCAAATAATCAAGGCAAGCAAGCCTCCCATGAATACATATTCCAAATATAAAATGCTGCTACATAGAAAAATGCTCATGAAAAAGTACACTGGAAATTTACAATAGTATATATCTGCAAATATATGGCTAAAAAAGTGCCGGGAGTAAAGATCTAAGCTCCCAAAGACATTTTCAAGACAACCCGGGAAGGATTTCCTGAAATATGCAAAAATACAAAAATGACGGAATGCAACCTTGGGGCTGAATAGTAGTTGCAACTCAATAACTAGATGAATATGGTTGTAGATGATACATGTAATGAATGGATATCCTCCAATAGATCCTTCAAGTGAAAGGCTGATCCAATCACTAAAGATCTCCCCCTCCAATCAAGCATTGAAACCTCTCACTGCAATGGCTCACTGAAATAACGCAGTAAAAGAGGGATACTGCACTGTAGGTGATAGGAAATATGTTGGCCAAGTTCCAAGATGTGAAATATACTCCAAAATATTCCTCACTGATCTCCCGAAGAGAAGAATGCTTCCTCCTCTGAAAAAATAGCTCTGGAAGTGGGTTTCTCAACCCTCCAATGCAACACCCTGCAACACAACAATATACTCTGCAGAAATAACATTGTAGCTGAAGGCTGAAGCTTGGCCTTAAGCTTGAGTGTGGAAAAATGAAGTACAATTCTCCCCCAAGAGGCCTCTCAAAAAAGGAGATGGGATTCTCTCTCGGGAACACTTGGTGCTAAGCAGCACAACAATCTCAACTAAACAGCTGAAGAATGCACAATAGTCATGCAGACCATAAAATCAATAATCAATAACATGCCCCACAATGGCTGCCTTTCCCTCCTTATAAAAAAGTGTGAGTCTTCTTACCTTGGGTCCCACTCATTAGGGTTTCCGCCATCATGGAATCTTCCTCCCACTATTTTGTGTTGTCTCTATTGATGATCTCCTCCATCCATACCAACGTTGTTGACTTGGTCAAAATTGACCTTGTCCACATGTATTTTCCCCTGTTCACACATGAGGGTGCAAGATATAGCTATTTCTATGATCCTTTTTCACATAAAGAGGGATTTTATGCCTGTTTAACATATGTATGGGCCTCCTTACCCATTTATTCATCTACTAGGTGTCAAAAGAAAAATTTTATATTCCTATTAGCTGCATGATAACTTAGGAATATTACAGTCCTCCCCTCCCAAATGTTGCTTGTCCTCAAGCAACTGCAAGGATAGAACTGAAGAGCCTCCTCTCCTCCTCCTGTAGCATCCTCATAGGATAAAATCCAAGGAACAAGATGTTGTCTCATCAATATATCTCCAAGTTGCCCCTCCCAACTATGCAAGTTAGCTTTTGGTAACCATCCCAAATAGCTATCATCATGAAGAAGTAAAATACCCATGGAGGCAACAATGTGCTATCTAGAGGTCCCCTTGAGGCATGGAATCTGAAATACATTGGGAACTATCATCCCCATGTGAAACCTCCATCCCCAAGATATCATCCATACAAAATGAGTCACCTCCCAAATGGCAACTCATGAAAGATCTCCTCCACCTTTGGCTCCTGCAATGTAGGTGGGCTGAATAACTGAAAATGGTAGATAAAATAGCCTACCCCACACTATCTCTCTCTCCACTTATGATAAGTGCAGAGTAGCTGCCGATCTTGGGCTGCAATAATGTTTCCCTCAAGTGGCAAGAAGAAGACTAGATATTCAAAGATCCTCTCCATAGAATCATGAATCATGCTGGCCAAAACCATCCCACACAAAGAGAATGGTACATAATCATATGGTACCCACATGAGAGAGGTACACAAGTTTTTACACAGTGCTGAAAGGTACCAACAGTCTCCCAAGTAGTCACAGTGTAGTTTTTCTAACTGTTGTTTCAGAAAATAACATGAAAAGTTGTTTCTTAACAAACTGCTAGTTGTGTATGTCATCACATATACTAGTGAATAGTAAATAGCTTTGTATACCAACTGAAATACAGAAAATAATAAAACACTTGCCCCAGGCCATACAAGAGATGGCTGTCTCCATCATATAATTTGGCCCAAAATTGACCATGAAGCCCAATGAGAGGCTTTTCCTCTTGTGGAGCAATGCACTGTATAGAAATGGTAAGAGCATGCAAATAATGTGTTAGATAATCAATAAATGAAAAAACAAAATTATTACCATGTACAGAGAGTAATATGATGATAAGATCCATGAATAAGCCCTCCATAGTGGTATGACATACTCCCATGATGAGGAATGAATCATATGCTGCATGAAGATATTTCTTCTTATGCTTGGAAATCCAAGTCAAGAAGAGCATATCACAGTAATAGATGTCTCCATCCACTACTCCATCAATCTCACCCCCTCCTTGTCCATCAAGTGCATCATATGTGAAGTGATCCTGGGAACACTCCATCAATAAACCCAAGCTCCCAAGTGACAGCGTTGTTGGTCTCTAAAATAAGGCTCCTGTTACCTCATAGCTCCATTCTTTGACATGTCAAATGTCAAAGTCATCTACCATAATGCTGCTGTATATGGGAGATTCCTTCCAAAGTGGAAGTACCTCTTGATCTTCCAAGGCTACGGAGTGGCCCCTTGGCACCATGATAGTGCCATCACCTACTCCTGCAACATCATGCCAAGCATGGGAGAGGATACCCCCACATTCTCTCAAGAAAACCCAAGGTAACAACACCTCTTGTTGCTCCCTTATCTCTCCCTCATACAAGTCATGTAGTAATATCATGATGGTCGACTTGTAGAATGCCCCATATGACCAAATATTCTGCTGCCATAATATATGGGTTCCATTCAATGCCTCCACCCATAACATACCTTTTGACAAAGGATATGTCACATGATGGCCAAACTCTTTTAAGAGTATCTAGCACAGCCATGCCTCCTGCTGCCCTGTGTCATAGATATGCAAGTGGCTCACCAACCTCTTGCTTACCATCCACACCCTCTTATGCAAATGGGGGTGTCTCCTACCATGCTCCATCTTGGTATCCTTCCCATGGAGAATATCATCCTCCCATATCCGATTTCTATCTTTTCATTTCATGGGATGTTGAAATGCAACCTCTTGGAGATCTCCCAGTGAATATCCCACACCAATGACCCTATTGAATCCATAGGGATCCAAGTATGCTGAGAGAAAAGTCTCCTCATAGAGTTGTACAATGCTCAACAAGAAAGACCCATCATCATGCTAGAAAATGAGAGGACTCTCATCAATCATCTGCTCCTCCAGTGTCACACAAGTGCAATGGTCATTAGGATGCTCTATCAATAGTTGAGGTCCCAACTCATCACTGTTGCTCAATGACAGTGCTGTTGATCTCCAGAATGGTGTATTTGCTGTCTCATGCTCAAGCTCAATGCTGAACATATAGTCCTACATTGGATTATTTAGGACAAAGCTCATCCTATTCTCCACAAATCCACACCCTAACCCCAATTGTTGTGTGTAGCTCAATAATGACACATTAGGATGATTTCTTACCCCTTCCTTGAACAACTCAATGTTGCACATCGTAGTGCAATTCTGCTGCTCCAAAACAGCAATATGTGTTGAGCCTTGGTCATGAAAAGGAAGATCTTCACAACCCTTCATAAGATTTGCTGAAATAACAGGAAGTGGAAGTTCATGCATACCTTGGTGAATCTTGGGAACATCTTGTATGGCTACAAGGGTTCCTCCTTCCAATGTATTGGCTCCCCCAACTGCTGAGGATGATGGCTGCTCCTCCATAGTTGTGTCAGCGCTGGTACAAGTCTCCTCAAGTGGTGGTGAAGGCTCCTCCCCTCTAATTTCTCCTTGTCTAATATTTTGATCACCCTTTGAGTGAAATCTGCAAAATTAGTCACTCTTGCATGATTCAAATGGTTGAACCACCAAGTGCTTGCTTTACCTTCAAGGTGCAGCGCTGCAATCTCAACAGCCTCTCTTTCTACCATTGGATGTAGTAGGAACAATGCATCTAGCTTCATCACCCAAGCCTTTGCTGTACATGTGGATGATCCCTCAAAATTAGAAAATAGAAATCTATTGCCCCTCATTCTCCTATTGCTGCAAGGCCTCCTTTCTTCTTCAAGCTGAATAAACTGAGGAAAAGGTAGAGTCTCCTTGAAATCTCTAGGTTGAGACTTGTATTCTGCCAGGTATCCACTTAGGATCTCATGTTACAAGTGCCCTCCATATCCATGCTTGTTGTCTCCTTTATCAAAAGGAAAGGGCATAGTGGAATGCTTTGGAGCTCTCTGCAACATTGGTTCTCTTTTTTGATCATAGGAAGTACATGGGCCTTCCTCCTCTTGAAACCCTCTAGAGGTCTCACTGCAACTTTCCTTTTTCATTTGCTTATCCTCTTTGGAGAGGTTCTTCATAGATCTGAAAAGTGATGAGGAAAATCTCATTCTTTCCATCATTTTGATCTTTCCCTTCTTCTTCTTATTCTCGTGATAGCATAATGGCTGAGATCTACAAGCTAAGCCAAGATTATGCTCTGATACCATTATAGTATTCCCAAATGGGGAAGCAACAATATATGAACATAAAACTGGAAATAACAGTGAATAAAATTACACCAAAATGTATGAAAACCATGGAGCCATTTTATTATGTAAATCAGCAGCAAATAAGTACAATAGAAGTGGGCACAACTAAAATAATCAAGGCAAGCAAGCCTCCCATGAATACATATGCCAAATATGAAATGCTGCTACATAGCAGAATGCTCATGAACAAGTACAACGTAGTTTTAGATGGTACATTGCTACTGGAAATGTAAAATAGTATATATCTACAAATATATGGCTCAAAAAGTGCCGAGAGTAAATATCTAAGCTCCCAAATACATTTTCAAGACAACCCGGAAAGGATTTCCTGAAATATGAAAAAATACAAAAATGTCGGAATGTAGCCCTGGGGCTAAATAGCAGCTGCAACTCAATAAATAGATGAAGATGGCTGTATATGATACATGTAACGAATGGATCTATTCTAATAGATCCTTCAAGTGAAAGGCTGATCCAATCACTGAAGATCTCCCCCTCTAATCAAGCACTGAAACCCATCACTGCAATGGCTCACTGAAATAACATAGTCAAAGAGGGATATTGCATTGTAGGTGATAGGAAATATGTTGGTCAAGTGCCAAGATGTGAAATATGCTCCAGAATCTTCCTCACTGATCTCCCAAAGAGAAGAATGCTTCCTCCTCTGAAAAACTAGCTCCGGAAGTGGGTTTCTCAACCCTCCATTGCAACACCCTGCAACACAACACTATACTCTGCAGAAATAACGTTGTAGCTGAAGGATGAAGCTTGGAATTAAGCCTGAGTGTGGAAAAATGAAGTACAATTCTCCCCTAAGAGGCCTCTCAAAAAAGGAGACGGGATTCCCGCTTGGGAACACCTGGTGCTAAGCAGCACATCAATCTCAACTAAACAGCTGAAGAATGCACAATAGTCATGTAGACCATAAAATCAATAATCAATAAGATACCCCACTATGGATGCCTTACCCTCCTTATAAACAAGTTTGAGCCTTCTTACCTTGGGTCCCACTCATTAGGGTTTCCACCATCATAGAATCTTCCTCCCACTATCTCTGCGCTGTCTCTATTGATGATCTCCTCCATCCCTACCAACATTGTTGACTTGGTCAAACTTGACCTTTTCCACATGTATTTTCCCCTATTCACACATGAGGGTGCAAGATATAGCTATTGTTATGATCCATTTTCACATCAAGAGGGATTTTATGCCTGTTTAAGATATGTATGGGCCTCCTTACCCATTTATTCATCTACTAGGTGTCAAAAGAAAAAATTTATATTCCTATTAGATGCATGCTAATTTAGGAATATTACAACCTTCCTTAGAAATGACACGCAATAGCTATTCATAGAAAATTATTAGTTATCTGATTGATCATTGCATGTGAATTAATTTAGATTTAATTCACTAGACTTCTCACTAGCTCATCTCTCATTTAGAACTAGTTAAACTGTTTTTAACTCAAATAATTGAGTTAACTAATTACAACTCACAAATAACTGTAACTGAAACCCCTATAAATAGGAAAGTACTCTACATTCCTCATTTTTGATCCTGGACTCTAATTTACTAAGCTAAATAAGTCTTCCTGACTCAGTTAACTAATACAAGATGACATAAAATGTGGAATTACAATTTCCTTCTAAATTAATTAAGAGAAAATTAATTCAGAAGCCCCATGGGTGCCATTTTCAATATTTCTTGTTGCCAATTTCAACATATGTCCTCACCCTTAAGAGGAACCTAATCCTTACTATCGCTCATTCATATGATGATGTTTATTTATTGAAGTTCAGAGTCTTGCATGCAAGCTTTCTCCCTACCCATTTCGACCCAGACTCCATCTTGCTGGTTGCAGAACATTACGAACTCGAGTAGCATGCTTTATTCTTCCGGTCCAGTCGTAGAGTCTTCCTAAAGATAGATGAGGAGATGATAGTGAAAATGTTAGGAATTCCCTCTTAGGGAATCGACATATCCAACAACAGATTAGACTAGGAGTTTATTACATGGGCGGAAGACGATAAGCTTCAATTTTTGAAAATTTTATTTGCAAGCCCTGACCCAGCATTGAGGTTACAATTTCCTATACCTACTTAATCTTTAAAACCCTTCTTTCAGACTTTAACCTCCCTCTTCTCAATCATATTTGGATTGGCAGACGGTAGCCAGATGGAAGAGTTGGTCTTTTTAGCTATACGGCTCGTCACCCTTACCATTGACTTATCTACTACCCTTCATTTTACTTCTTAATGACATTGTACACATTTAGTTCATTTATTCCTATTCAATTATCCCTCCTATTTTTTATCCACGAAACTTCTTATGAGTACTACCGATGCTGAAAATAATGAAAAATAAGTCTTTAGATGGACTGATGTCATCTATCCTCAGTGAGTCCCACATTCATATTCCAAATATGTCATTTTTTTTGCATACACTCTAAGGGTCAAATTAACAGAAGTAGGAATTAAAAAAATCTTCGAAGAGCAAGTGAAAGTATAAGACTCACAGAAGAACAAAGTATAGGAAGTTGTTTTTTTTTTGTAATTATTCTGTCATAAGATTGTATGGTTTTGGAAAGAAGACTTTCCAACTACCTAAGTACATTTCTCCTTTATTATTTCCTTATGAGGTACTTAGGAAAAATATTATTGTAAATGAATTACATCTCGTCTCAAATATTTATTCAGTTATCCTTATGTTATTTCACCCCTAATTGAAAAAAAAATGTTATAGATGCTTTGGAGAAAGAAATGTTGTCTTTTGGATACCTGCAGGATAGTACCTGGCACTATGACCCTTTGGGAATTTTCTCAGGGATTAAGAATCAAGTAGGGTTATTGACCTATGTCCATGAAAACAAGCCCTAAGAGGAAAGGATGGTGAATATGATGGTACCTATGGATAATACCATGATGTCAGTAGTACCGAAACCAACAAAAATAAATAAAGTAACAATAGAGTTTATCCCTAGCAGTTCTAAGGTTCAAATAGAGAATACCATTGTTGAATCAGTGGCCCATGCAAAGAAAAGGTAATCAGAAATATTAGCCCTGGATGAAATAGCATGTTGTGTAAGGGACAAAGAGGATGATGTAGACACTGATAAGTTTAAGCGAGAAGTGGAATTTTTGGATAAAGAGATTCGATAGACCCTCGACGCCTTAAAGCCGAAATATTTTGGAGCGCAGGAGATAAACATCAAACACACTTTTACGAAAGAGAAGCATGTAATGGCAGCTAGTGTAGGGCTAGAATTAATAACTGAACAATCTCAACCAACATAAATTTCAGAGCTTAGAGATTTGATTCCCACAAGTGGACCCTGGTTTCTTTTCGCTACGGACTTCGAAAAAAACACATTAAACCTCATAGTTTTCCAACAAAATATTGGTGAGAACCAACATGTATTCAGATCTAGGAATTCTTCTCTCACTATCAACCTGGGGAGGGTGTCAGACACGAACGCCATTAATATTCATCGACAAAAAGGGGAGATAGTATCCCAAAGACTACTTGACTCGACTGCTAGAAATAGGAAAATGTAGGCAATGTTCAAAAAAATATTTGATCAGTTGCATGTGGCACATGCTGCCTTAAGGACCAAAATAAATTGGATAAAGGACTTGGAGGATATTGTGTTTCGACAATCAGGACATCCGAAGGACACAGGGCCTATCAAGAAGTTGCTTGAAGAGAAAGAGAAAGAGATTAAGTCCCTCCTTGCTATTTTAAAAATACCTGATCATGACTGTTACACCATTTTTTGGTCATATAACCTATCATTATTAGATGAACCCAAGTACACCATGTAAGACCAATTTTACCTAAAGTAAAATTGCTTTCACCACATCTATTTACGTTTCATGGTCATGTTTAACCCAATATAAGGATATCAATTAAGTAAATCATTATTTATTTAATTGTTTCCTAAGAATAAGTTATTTAAATCACTATTTAAATCATATTCTTAGTTAAATTTGACTAAATCAAATATAAATAATTAAATAAACCATTATTTATTTAATTATATTCCCCTCATTTCCCTTAAATAACAAATAAATCATTTATTTATTTGTTATTTATAAATAAAGGAATTGATCCAAGTCAAAAACCCTTTTCCCTCCAACAAATATAATAAAATATTCCTAAAGGGTGATTCTAGAAGATGTTTAATAATATTTTATTCATGCACCAGGTTCTAGAACACTCCAATATTTTGTTATAAATAGGAGGGTTTTTCCCATTCATTAGTCACCTTCATTGCATTGGATCACACTAGATCTGCTTTTGGTCACCATTTTGCATTTCTGTTTTATGAACTCCCATTGAGTTCCATGTTTTGTTTTCCACAATAGTTAGAGAGAGAGACCATTAATCTGAAACACTGAGGACTTCCAAGAACCCAGCCCACTGAGGAGAACCGGAAAACACCTTTCTTGTTTTCCTCTCAGGTGCCCCATTCTTTGATATAATAAAAAAAATTCTTTTAAATATATGTGTTCTTGTCTTTTCCATTGGTGTTTGTACTTTACTTTACCTGCTTAATATCTTCCATATATAGATCTAGATGTGTGCAGCTTATTACAGATTTTAAGATATTTTGCAGCCATAACTTATGTTAGGGCTACTTGATATGCGTAGCTAAAGTGAGTTTTTACGACAAAAAATTCATGCTAACAATGGCCACCACGTTCTTATTCAAGCATTTGAAAGGAGGGAGGAAATTGAGGCACATCTGAAGAAAATGGAGATAGCTTGAAAAATTAAAGAAGAAGAGCTCCAAGAGAGCCTTAGACAGGTGGAGCTCCCAAGGATAGAATCTCATGAAAAGGAGGAGCATCACCTTAAGCTCTTGGCAGAATACAAGGCGTCGATTGATCAAGCTATCAACACAACTCAAACATATGAGACTGATGACTCTAATCTATTACATGTTAACTCAACTAGAATAGGAAATAGAGTTCGCTCAGGTGGAGAATACCAAAGCTGAGCGAAGGGGATAAAATCTAGTGGAGAGTAAGAACCATGAGATTGAACAAATACAAGCCACCCTAAGGAAGAAGCATAATTAGGTCAAGACTTTGCAGGAAGTGATCAATGTTACAGTTACGGGAAAGCAAGTCTTGATACAAGCCAAAAAAGAGATATGGAGAGATATTTGGAAAATTTTTTCCACAGTCAGAACTTATGTTGAGATATTATCAAATTATGAAAAGGGAATAATTAAAAGCACGAATTTGGAAGCAAAGAGAAGAAATTTCGCCCTAAAAAAAAATACTGAAATATATCGACTCTCTCATCGATCTCTTCAATAATTTAGAAGATGAAACCTTGAAGGAACTATTCCTACCTTAAAGAGACCAATGTGTCTTTTCCCTCTTCATGATGAAGGAAAAGCAGGCTGATATGTGACGATGTGGGAAGAGTTTGAGAAATCTGCTAAGGAAATAGATCACTTCAGATTCAACTGGAATTATGTAGGAAGGTTCAACATAACATAATTTTGGGGCAAAGATAATTGGGTAATATCCAAGGAGGATTTCTCTGAAAAAATTAAGAATATAGAGCGTGATCTTGGATGCTTATCCATGCAGAGTGAGGCGATGGTTTCATCATCCATAGTCGTGAATGGTCTTTGCAGGGATTTTACTATCCTGGCTGCATTACAAGGAAAAGACCCTCTAGTGGAGGTTATAAAGGAGGTTTTTAGTGTTATAAAATTGGCCAAAATTTTCAAAAAATTTTTGCTACAACATCCGTTTATGGTTACGGAGGTTTTGGCAGAGCTTTTAACAGAAATTCAACACAACTAAAAAAATTGGGCGGTCGGAGGTTATTACAGATGTTTTTTTCATCGATGCGCTACTAAGGTTTCAACGCACCAGTGCATGTCATATAGAAGGTGGCTCGGGGCGGTCGAAGGTGCATGCACCGGGCCGTCAAGGTATAAAACTGCACAGGGCACAATGTTGGTGATACAACACACAAGGCCATTCTAATTGGTCTTGGGATTTGTGCGGTGCCCATAGGTCATCTCTATAATGTTCCCAACTAAGGAACAACTACACTATTGGGAATAATATGAGTTATTACCAATGTGGAGCTGTAGCCATATACCTCATACAGATTTCAAAACACTTAAACTTCAGTTAAATATGCAACAACAACCTTATACAATGTTTTATAGACCAAAAGGTGGGGAAAAGCGATGATTTAGGCCCTAAAACGTGTGTATTCAGAGATCGGCATAAAAATAAGATGGGAGAGTGGTTGGATCTGATATATAGGGTTATGAGGGACTCCCATGTCAAATTTTAGCCAAAAAAAAAGTGTTTTTCTATGTTAAACAGTTCCTCCATTCCTAACTAGGCTAGAAAACCCTGATTTCCCATGACTCGGAGTATGCAGAAATTTATTGAAGCATGAGAGCGTAATTTTCTGAACGGTTTGACTGAAATAAGGTTTGAAAATTGACAAATAATATTAGTGGCATAACTCATACATTTTACAGAAGAAAGAGTGAGGAAATACAGGAGAAATCCTCATAAATGAGGTGCTACAACCATGACCGTGTTATTTTTAGGGCTGAAGCAGCAGTTTATTGATTCTTCAGATCTAGATCAGATATTTACATAAAAATATAGATCCAGTACAGATCCCTGTACAAGAAAGGCTGATGTATACATTCCCCTTGGGGTTTTGCTCAAAACATGGAGCACCGAAAGTAGATCTGAGATCTAAGACTTTAGATCTGCAAAATGATTCAGAATTTCTGAATAGTAAAATTACATAGCAGATCAGATATGAAACAAACATGGATTGGATGGCCATCCATGGATCACCACAGTGAGAGGAAGAACCCCAACACCCGAGATCTCTCCTCCAAAACGCAGGGAAAACACCCTGCAGCTGTAGATCTGCAAATAACGCTGTTCTAGGGAGAGGAAAAATGTTGTAGCTTCTGAGAATGATTTGGCCTAATGTCAAGATGTAGATCTGAAGTGCAATCAGATAATGAACTCTTCTAGGAGGTTAAAAGACACACTCACTGAGAAGAGCCACTACTATCATCTAGATGTGAGCAGATCTAGTCCTCCACTTGCTGTAGCTCACAAGACAGCTCAACCCTCAACATGGGCAGCACTGTAAATGTAAGGTGAAGCTTGGCCCAAGCCTGATAGTGGACAAGTTAGAACAATTATCCTCCAAGAGCTGCTCAAGGAAGGAGGTGGGATTCCTGAACAAGAATGCCCAACAAGGGATGTCTAGCAGACAATTCCTTGTGAAATGATAATCTTCAACAACCTCTCCTTGCTGCCCTCCTCTTCCTTTTATAAGATAGGAGCCTTGCCAAACCCTAAACCACCTTGAGTCACTTAACCCTTTTCACATTAGACCCTCCTTCTAGATCTGCGCTGTCCCTCAAAGAGGTTCAATGGATCTAGACTGTGATATTTGACTTGGTCAAAGATGGCCCACTCTTGTGATTTAGACCCATTCACACTTGCAGGATTTTATTTAAATAGCCCAGATATGTCTCTGTTCACATAGGAATTGATTTATTCTTGGTTTTAGGAGTTTTACATGTCCTCCTTTACAATTTATTCATTAATCATGAAATGAAAAAATAAACAAGGAAAAATTAATGTTCCTATTAGCTGAAGATAATTTAGGAACATTACAGTCTCCCCCTCCCAAATGTTGCTTGTCCTCAAGCAACTGCAAGGGTGCTACAAAACTTCCCCTTCTTCTCTTGTGGCCTCCTCATCTGTTAGTCTCCACCATTGCTCTGAATCTTCTGCAATAGCTCTGTCTCCCAATGGTCCTCCCTCAATATGAAAGTTGGCCTTTAATGAATAAACCCAGGGGATCTCATCATGAAGAAATGGAAGGTTGTTGTGGAAGCCTTCTTGCTGATCCATGGCCTCCTCAAGATAGAAGTGATGACAAGCATGGGGATTTTCATGATCCATGAAAGACTCCCACCTCCATGCTACCATCCAAATGTAGTGGATCACCTCCAAGCTTGGAAATCCATAAAAGAAATCCCTCCCAACACATACGAGAGGCATGTTTCCCATAAACATATGGCACACTCTTCAAAGAGGCAAGTATTCTATCATAATGGCCATACAGAATCTCATGCTCCCATGGAAGCATGCAATGCACAAAGAATGGAGGGCTCATTCCCCCAAGGACACACCCCACCAAAGTACCTCCTCTCCAACCATGTTCCCAAGAGTAAGAACATTTTCAACATAAGGAATCATGATTAGAATCATGCTAGCTGCCATGTATGATAAATGAGGAGGAAGGTGTTCCCTCATGTGCAACCAGCACAATTTTATCCTTAACTACCATAGAATAGGATATGACAAGTGTCTCCCCCAACACTTGTTTGCTGCCTCATCCCATCTGAATGCTTGGAGGAAATGCATCATAGTTGGTGTAAAAGTATCACACCATGAAGAATGTAATAGCTTGCCAAGATCCTCCAAGGGATGTCCTGCATCAACATAGTTCATGGCCTTGAGTAGCCCATGAAACCCCTCATAAATAGTGCCCCCTTTTGGAGCAATGTTCTGTAAGTAAGTGTTAGAAAAATATAAGCATATAGGAGATACATGATAATATTCAGAAAGATAAGATTCTCTATACACTTGTTTTACATCAGTGGGGTAACTCATGGATGAGTTCCCTCTCACACTCAATAAGTAAGGAGATGTGAATGATGGCTCTTCCCAAGAGCTATGTTCCTCCTCCTCTACCAAGTAATCCATGCACATCTTCATGTGAGAGTGCACCTCTTCTTTGAAACCTTCCCATATGAAACCACCCAAGAGTGTATGATATGCTCTAATGAAACCGGTGGGTTTGGAAAGCAGGATCTCATAGATGGCATCAAGTAGTCCCTCCTTGAGCTTGGAGTCACTAACTAAAAGAATAAGATTATAGAAATAGATAACTCCATCCACCACCTTGAACCTTTCATCCACTACTTCCCCATCAAGAACACCACATGTGAAAAGGTCCTTGGAGTATTCCATCTTGAGTTGGGAATCCCAATAAGGATCCAAGCTCTCCAAGAATGATAGCGCTGTAGAGGTTTGAAATGCCACCCCTTTCTTCTCATGGATCCCCTCTTTGACATCCTTGATATCAAAATAACATGTTGGAGCATCATAATCTCCCCTTTGCTGCCCCATTTGCAGCTGATCTTGCACAAGACAAGATTGGAGCACATGGAAATCAACTTCCCCTCGGAAAGTCCTTGTTTTCCAAAACCTCCTCCTTTTGGCCCATGTATACAAGAGGGTTAGAATCCCCTTGCTATCTTCAGAAATATTCTTTGTGAATGAAGAGATCATGGGCTGCCCCAAAGATATGGAGTTGCCATGTGCCCTCATGCTCATGCCATCATAGATTTCTGATTTCTCCTTTCTTAGCGCAGATTTCTGAGAGGGAGTTAGCAATCCCCCTTTCAGGAAATTGCTCATCTCTATCCCGAATTCCTAAGAGATTCTCTGCACTGTGCTAGCTTCTCCCAAGGATTCCTCCTTAGCTAAGTATGTATATGCTACCCATAGTTGAGAGAACACTTTAGATTTCTTCCTATCAAGAGGTGCTCCTGGTAAAGTACCTCCTTGCAAAGAGGTGTCAAGGCATAGAGTAGAATGTGGATGTAGGTAGACAGATTTTCCCCTACCTTTAATGCATAAGACCTCTTGCCTTCCTTGTGATCCCAAGATTTGAAATAGAGAAGGATTTATGTTCTTCTCCTTGTGATGCCCTTCCTCCTCTTTTCCTTCTTCTATCTCCAAGATCTCATCATTTGACAATGATGGTACATGCTGCTTATGTGTTATGCCAAGAGCTATATGTGTGAGACCTTGTGGAACTCCTTGCAAGAGTGCAAGAGTTTCTTCTCTTGGAGCAAGTGCCCCAACTTCATCTTCAAGAGGTGCTTGAGGTGCTTTTGTTTTGACTGCGTTATGATCTCCTGTCTCCTTCTCCTTTTCAATAACTGAAATTGTCTCATCATCAATAAGAGACCTTAGATCTTGGTCATCTATTGAAGGAGAAACTTTCATGCTTTCCTCTTGAGAAGAGGACCCTTCACTCAATGGATATATTGCCCTTGGTAAGGCATCAAACAAACTTACACCCTCTTCCAGGTCTTCAGAAATGGAGTTGGATTCATAGACCCTTCCAACTCATGCAAAAGCTTCATCTGATGTGGTTTGATAGTGTCAACAGAAGATGTTACATATGGAGCTTCATCAAACCTTTCTATCAATCTTGCAATAAACCTTGCATAAGTAGGTGTATTGGCATTCTTCAAGGAAAAAGACTCAAAATACCACCAAGAATATGCTTTACCTTCAAAATGCAGCGCTGCTACTTTGATGGCTTCAATCTCTAAAACTTGATGTTGTTGCATGAAGTTGTCTAGCTCCTCCACCCAAACCGTGACTAGACATTTAGGTGATCCATTAAAGATATATAGATAGAATCTACCCTTATCATGCTGCTCCTTCTTCATGTCTTTTCCCTCCTTGATCTTCCAGAACCCTTAGAAGTTCAATTCATCTTTGAACTCCTTGGATTGAGCTTCAGACTCCTCCAAATACTCTCTAAGAGTCTCCTTTTTGGGCTCACCTCCTTTCTTCCTCTTCACGAAGAAATCATAGAAATAACGCTGAAGATTTGGAAATATGGCTGAGTGCACATATCCATGAGATGAGGATTCAAAATTTTTCTCATGTATAGATCTTATAGATCTAATCGGAAGATCTTCTTGTTCTTGAAAATTCCTGGGAGTTTCACTGCTTCTTCTCTCTTCTTCTTGTGCAACCTCCTTGGAGAGGTCCTTGCTGGATCTGAAAAGTGATGAGAGTAAACTCATATTATTCATCATTATGACCTTTCTCCTTTCCTTTCAGCACTTTGGCTTGAAGCCACAGGCTGAGCCAAAGATCTTGCTCTGATACCACTGTAATGTTCCCAACTAAGGAACAACTACACTATTGGGAATAATATGAGTTATTACCAATGTGGAGCTACAACCATATACCTCATACATATTTCAAAGCACTTAAACTTCAATTAAATATGCAGCAGCAACCTTATACATCGTTTTATAGACCAAAAGGCGAGGAAAAGTGATGATTTAGGCCCTAAAACGTGTGTATTCAGAGATCCGTGTAAAAATAATATGGGAAAGTGGTTGTATCTGATAGCTAGAGTTATGAGGGACTCCCATGTCAAATTTCAGCAAAAAAAAATGTGTTTTTCTATGTTAAACAGTTCCTCCATTCCTAACTAGGCTAGAAAACCTTGATTTCCCATGACCCGGAGTATGCAAAAATTTAGTGAAGCATGAGAGCGTAATTTTCTGAAGGGTTTGACTGAAATAAGGTCTAAAAATTGACAAATAATATCAGTGGCATAAATCATACATTTTACAGAGGAAAGAGTGAGGAAATACAGGAGAAATCCTCAGAAATGAGGTGCTACAACCATGACAAAAGACTGCATAACCATGACAGCGTTATTTTTAGGGCTGAAGCAGCAGTTTATTGATTCTTTAGATCTAGATCAGATCTTTACATAAAAATATAGATCCAGTACAGATCCATGTACAAAAAAGGCTGATCTATACATTCCCCTTGGGGTTTTGCTTGTTGAGATTGCAACAAGATGATGAGCTTAATGGAAAGAAGTCGCCTTCACTAAGTGGGTTCGCAGGCTATTTTTGGCGCTAGTCTATTTTTAGACATGTCGATCATATTCTATGAGTTGCAGGATGCTATTTGTGGATGCTTGGTCAAAGTTGGAAAAATAGATGGACTTCTATTTTTAGACATATTGGGCGGAATCTATTTTTAGATTGCCAGTCTAAAAATAGATATGTCGAATATTATTAGCTCTTAATAATATTTGGACTATAAACATTATCTTATTCTCTTGAGCACTTTAGCTTACAAGAAGGATGTGGCACATGGAGGCCGATAGAAGGAATTACGCTATTCCCCGAGGGTTAAGTGAGCTATTGCATGGAGATCAAATGTAGTCTCTGCGTATTTAGGCTTTGTGGGAGTTATTGAGGTAGTTGGTGGATTTGTGGTCAGTTTAACTCAATTAGACACAGTTGAGCTAGTTGTATCTAGTTTAACTGATTGATACACTAGTGAGAGTGGTGTGAATTAATTATTAATTAATTCACTAAATATTAACTCATTAATCAACTGAAGAATACATCAGTTAACTACAGTGCATGGACAGTTTCAGTGGAGACCAGTGGAGAGGTAGGTGAAAGAGCAAGTAGACTATCAGCTGTGACCATAGTGGTGCATGAGTTTGCACCACACATTGATGGAGATGCCAATGAGGATTGCACAGTGCAAGCCAGGTGGATTTGAGTTCATTGAGAGCCCATATTCAGCAGGGATTGCGCAGTAGAGGCAGGCTAGCAGGTGGCAGAGATCGGTGCATGGGATTTGCTAGATTGGACCTGATTAGTTTGTAGCGATTGGAGATTGTACTGAGAGATTGTGAGAAGCTTTGTATGATGATTGTTACATGATCTCTATGACATATATTATACAGATAGTTGGGGGTTTTCAGCTTTAAGCTTTACCATAAATCACTGTGTTAATGTGTGTGAATTTTTATGGTTATAATGTGTGCATGCAATTGATTTAATTTCCGCATATGATGATCAATGGTGGAATAGATTCTGTATTGTGCATGAAGTAAAATAGTGTGTGATCAGGTGAATCTTAGACATATAACATATCAGTTATATATTTTCTACATGGTATTAGTGTAGTTGATCATTGGAGCAGATTGAAATTATTGAAGCGGTTGAGTTTTGTGCTGGTGGAATTCGAATTTGCTATAGTGTTTTCTTGGTGTCGAAGTTGAGATGTCTTTCAATGGATTGCGATTGGAGTATTCTCTTGAGGGCAGCTCAAATTATATTGCATGGAAGGACAGGATGGAGGCGGTTCTGGAGGATAATGGGTTGAAGGAGTTCATAGATGCAGAAATTCCAAAACCTGCTTCTAGTGATGTTGCCGCACTTGATGCATGGCAAAAGAAGACAGCAAAATGTTGGAGGATTCTGTTGGAAGGTGTGAAGGATCACATAGTGTCCAGCCTTCATGGTAAAGCTTCTCCATTCTTGATGTGGAAAGCTTTGATAGAATTGTTCCAAAGCAAGAGCGACCAGAGGAAGTTGGCGCTCAAGGATAAGCTCAGGAAAATAAAAATGGAGAAGGGTGAGAGTATACCCAAGTACCTCACAAAGTTCGTCTAGTGTAGGGATGAGCTGGGAAGTGTGGGGGTTACTATAGATGAAGAGGACTTGGTGAGCTTGGCGCTCCTTGGGCTTCCAAAGAGTTGGCATTCCTATGAGGACTCTGTCAATGGTCGGGAGAAACTGTCGGGATGGGAGTGACTTTGGTCGGATCTTGTGCAGGAGGAGATAAGGTGGAGTACTAGGGATGGATCTTCATCGAAGAATGAAGATGAAGAAAATTGTGCTTTGGCTGCCAAAGCAAGGAAGGGGAAGGGCAAGAATAATACTTCTCAATTCGATGCGGAAGGCAAGAAGTAGGACATGTCCAAGTTGAAGTGCTTTCACTGTCACCAACACAGACATTACGCCACTAATTGTCCACAGAAGAAGAAAAATAAGCAGTTGCTGGATCTGTAGCTGGAGAGGCCTTAACCTCGAAGTTTGAGCTGGATTTTTCACTGATCGCATACTTGGTCTCAAGTATGATGGGTTTAGTGTGGTTTCTTGACAGTGGTGCGTCTTTCCATATGACCGGAGACAAAGATTTGTTTACTGATCTAGATTAGAAGGATCTTGGAGTGCACATCGAGATGGGCGATGATGGTAGATATAGTGCGATTGGTATCGGGACCATTTCTTTTGAGAGGGAGTTTGGCAAACCTTTCATCTTGAAGGATGTCATGCATGTTCTAGGATTGAAGAAGAATATGATCTCTGTGGCGATGTTGGAAGACAAGGGATAAGATGTTGTCTTTAGCGAGGGAAAGGCTTTCCTGCGTTGTTTCGGGGATTTAACACCCTAGAGGTTGGTTGGGATTCAACCTCCACAGAGCAGGGGCGTACTACTTAACAGATGTTTCGGGGAATATCACCCTAGAGGTTGGTTGGGGTAAAACCTCCACAGAGCAGGGGCATGCTATCTAACAGAGACTCACACAATCATGCACGTTCAGAAAAACCAAATAGAGTAGGATGAAGAGTTTACCTGTAGGTCCTACGGTTGAAGTAGATCCAGCGGGGTCCAAACCCCCAGCAACCGTCCTTCCTTCTTAACCTGAAATACAAGAAGAAACCAACACAAAGGACAAGTTGTACAGCATATGTCTACTCTAAATGTCAGTGAGATTCATATAAAACATTTAAATAAATCATAATGAATGCTTGTATAACAAATATTCTCATACATATAAGCATACACTAACACGTTTATTTCGGGAATAGCATGATACTTCTGTATTAAAATAGCATGTACAAAAGTAACACGTGGAGAGATCACCTGATCCTTCCAAGGCCTTTGAGCAGAACCGTCATTCGGATCCGTCCAGCCCTTGCCTCGCTAAGACTCCTTCCGAACTGGTGCATAAGAGATGACATATAAAGGGATGTGCATCTCAAGGAAACAAGGGTTTCCTATACTGAACTGGGAAAGTGCAGGAGGCACGGGGAATCAGACTTGGATAGGGAATACCAACAGAGTATAATATCAATAACTCTCTCTCTCTCCCTTAGGCCATACACATGAGGGCTTTTTATAGTCCCTCCAAGTAGTTTCAGCAGTTGGAAATAGTTGGCCACGGGTTGGGGTGGTTGAACTACCTGAGTAACCATCAACCCAGCGCGAAATTAGGGATTTTTTATATATTTTTTAGTCATTTTAATGGCATACGCAGAAAAGTCTAGCTGTACTCGCGTATACACGCGGAAAAACACGGGCATAGTCGCGTATGGGGGATTTTACACTGTTTTTAAGTGAATTTGTCCAAGTCTGTAGGAATGGGTGCCCATAAAGCCATAAAGCAATCATGAATCATGTCAAAGTGAGAAATGATGCTATAACAGATGCCCCCTAATATATGAGGTCAGAAGGGGTACATGATGGCCGAAATGTATTATGCACATAGAAAGAACTTCGCGAGGACAAGAGAGGACTTCACCAGATTTCAGCCTGCCAAAAACCAATGAAAGAAACAGAGAGTCAACTCATGCTGAGGCGGGCATACCCATGCTCAGTCAAAAATACATCATATATAGAAAGTACTGAATAGATCCAACATGTATACAAGTAAAACTGAACTGAAAGTACATAGTGAATCATCTGAGCAGGGCCCGGAAATATAAGTCTGAATCAATGTCCAAGTATCACATATAGAAAGTTGATCACTGATAGTGCAACTGGATGTCTGATCATATAAGTAACTGAATCTCCAAGTACCAGATCATAAGAGGTGGAATCAAACGGTACTATCACGCAACTCGGGGATCAACATATAGGATGCTGCTGTGCTGAACTGCAACATATAAGGGTGGACGGCAACACTGGCAGAAACTGAAAGGAATGTCAACAGTGAACC
This sequence comes from Pinus albicaulis, assembly GCA_034641835.2. Taxonomy (NCBI): domain Eukaryota; kingdom Viridiplantae; phylum Streptophyta; class Pinopsida; order Pinales; family Pinaceae; genus Pinus; species Pinus albicaulis. Next base: position 1,138,435,376 of record CM076572.1, read on the forward strand.
GAAAATGCTGATGCAAACCTGAGGTCTTCACCGATCACTATGGCACAATTCTACACAATGGGAATAAATGAGCTGAAGTCAACCATGTGAGAAATCGTTGGATTACTGGGCAATGATGTATCTCGTTAACCAACGCAAGAAAACCCACCGATAATGATAATGAGTGTCAAGGTTCCCCAGTACAATCTGACAAGTGTGAATGAAGGAGTTGAAGTCGAACACTTGAAAGAATCTACCAATCAGGAGGCAATGATGAATCCCCACTGTCGATAGCGAAGAGTCTGCCACTGATGACTGCAAACCCTAAGGTACTGAAAAAAAGACTCTAGACCTTATTCCTAGAGCAATGAGTCGGAGTCGATGGGAAAAGATCTGCTGGAAGGAAGGCATTAAGGCATCCCACATCATTCCAGCGCGAGTGTAACTTGCAGGCCAAGATTTGGAAGGAATCGGACGAAGTAGAGTGACGGAACCAAAACCGAAGTACGTTTCTAACGTGCACAAGATGAAGCTAGCGCACGAAAGAAACCCTCTGAACCAACCAATAATGAAAGCTGACACAGAGGAGAGATATCCACCGATAGGGTCAAATGGAAATCAAGGTACTGCACGAATCCCAAGTGTGATAATGTGTGCTGACGTCGAACACAGGGGAAACCACTCTGTCAAAGACCCATGATGATGATCAAATGCTGAGCACGAGGTCACCCATCAATGATGGAAATAGGCCCAACGTGCGGCTCTAGGTTTGCTCTCAGAGAAATGTCTCGTAGTCGACAAGAGACAAACCCGCCGGCAAGAAGTCAATGGGGACCTTCTCAAACCAGCATGAGCGGAAGATCAAAACATCTGATGTGATAGAACATGACACTGACAAGACCGGGTAGGCCGACTGAATAATGAGTCAAGAGACACCGCAGAATGGCCGACTCTGGTTAGACTTCCCTTGAACAAAAGCACGACTCGTGATGACCATGGCAGTAAAAAGTGACACTGTATAAGTCTGTTATGCAGGAGGCAAAAAAAACTCTCCATATGATTGGAAGAGATAACCAACCGGGGGAGAACTGACAAGTGAAACATGGTAAAGGCTGAACCTAGGTCAAACTAGAACCATCCCAAATGAAGGAAATATATATAAGTATATGTGCTTTGTTCAAGGGCGACAAACTGACTCTGTACTGCCATCGAAATAACGAAGATACACCCCGTTCCCGCTCTTTTTGTTATATTTAATTTTTTTGTCTTTTTCATAATAAGCCTGAAAAAGAATAAAGAATGCTATGATACAATGGATAGAACGAGTATCGAAAAAAAACAGATGCACTAGTTCCGGGGTTTGGAACAATCCTATGCTCAATGCAAGGTGGCGAAAACTGGTCAGTGATACTCAGAGGAACGTTCCATCCATGGGTACAAAGGTGTCAAGTTGTGATAGCTAAGTGCATGCAATGGTTAACTTGTACAGAAAGTCAAGGTCAAAAGTTGGCTTAAACATCGAGTCCAAATGAAGCCGGCTAAAGGCCAAGATAAACAAGTAGCCAATATGCAATGCAGTAATACAACTTAACGACACCAGGGAGCCTCTAGGGTAAAAGCCAGAAAAATGATAAGTGATGAAGAAGAAGAATGAAGCTTCAACACATAAGACATGGCGGGACTAAAGAGGACTCCCGAGCCTACATAAAAAGCAGCATGGGCAAAAAGTGATAGCGAGGAACTAACTAGGAAGCCCATGTAAAGGAAGGCTCTACCATCAAGTCATGATTAAATAATCGGCGAGTGAAATGGGTGTAATACTCATGACCTGATGGGATCGACCCTAAGGCAAGTGATCAGTATGGAGGCTAGAATTCATGATGCAATGGAAAGTGATTTCCCTAACCTATATGCCAGTGAAGATCATATACCTGCCGTGACGAGTCGGAAAACATGGATCAGAAACCGGGAAAAATCTCAAAAACGTCAAAATGTACCTGAAAACATACCAAACTGGGCAGTTCCAAGCAATCGGGTTATGCAGCTTAAGATAGATTGAAAAAATGAGCATAACAAAATTTTGCAAAAATTTTCAACTTTTTGGCCATAAATAGACAAATTACCTCTCATTTGGTTCATTATTGCATAGCTGATTTGGAAAAAGTGCTCTGGAGCTAAAAACTTCTTTCGGAAAATCAGGAACAACCGACCGTCGGAACTCAACGAAACTTCAGGTAGGCTCCTTAATCATCCTGTTTATTCATTTTGTCTGTTTGGAAATTAAAATTAAGTGATTTTTTTGCCTTAAAACCCTTGCTAAAATATGCGTACATGTGCATACGTGGGTTCAGTGAAGGAAACCCGCGTATACACGCGACTGTGTACAGGGAAAACCGCGTATGCGCAGGGCCGAAACTTAAAAAGCGTTTCTAATGCAAAATTTTATGAAATTTATCAGGATGACCATTTCATGGAGGGAACGTGAGCATAGCGCAATAGACCAAGAGGTCATGCAGGATCACGCATCGCAGAATATCCTCCGAAATTGCGGTTTATTCAAATTCTTCAAAATGCCCAATATGAAAAGTAATGTGCGATTGCTAGAAATGCTCGTAAATTACTGGGAACCAGATCAGGATTGTTTCATAATTGATCAGATGCCACTACGCATATAAGTGGAAGATATATATTTCATCACTGGACTCTCCAGAAGGGGAGAACCAGTAGACCTGCACGGAAAGCCCCTGGGAGGGTTAACCGTGGAAGATTATGTCCAAGTATACTGCGTAGATAATTCCAAAAAGGTTGGAACCCAGATTGCAATTAGAGATATTAGGGATTTTCACATGAAAATCCTCCTATTCACCATCAGTAGAGTGGCAGGATCTGCCTCACTACATCAGGCGTCTAGGACGCAAATGAGAATAGCTGTAGAGTGCTTAACTCATGTGTACGATTGGTGCACAGCCCTGTTACTGAATATAAAACAACAACTGACTTCCATTCGCCAAGCAAAAACAAAACACTTTGGCTATGGTACTATTCTGACAACATTCTTCTTTGAGAGGATTCTGGCGTTGAGACCCAGAGTCATTTCTACTATCAGCAGCCCGCGGGACCCAAGAATTGCTCGTTGGGCAGACATGATGAAGAGACTGGGGGGCAGTGAAGTACCCCGCACCACATGGGATGATGAGTTCTTCCTTTGGTGGGGAGAACAGATCATCGCAGTGGACGACTATCCCTATGCCGGGATGGACTTCCGAGGAGATCCAGACCTAGTACTTCCACCTGGCACAGCATGGGGAGCAGTCGGTAAGTTTACAAAAAAATTTGACTTATATGATTTTTATTGAATTTTCAAATATGTATGAAAAATGAAAAACAAACATGTTTTTGATTGGATTCATAATGACTGACAATAAAAATGATCATGTTTCAGATGTTGGACCAGTTCGTCCTGAGGGACTCCCGCGCCATAAGCGTCGCAGGGGCGAGGCAGAGACAGTAGACTCAGACAGGACTCTCCAGGCCGTGCAGAGAAACTTGGAGGGATTAACCCGCCAAATCCCTATGGCTGCCGTGGAGGACTTGTCTGAAGCCATCCAGAGATGGGTGGTAGGAGTACCACGAGACTGGGTTAGATTATTCCGTCGTGTGGCCACTGCAGTTACGTTCTATAGGAACACGACTGCTGGGCAGGGGCCTCAGGAGTAGACTGATTTTATGTATTAGATAACTGTATATTCTTTTTTGAGACTGAACATGATGGGGCATAAGCCCAAGTTTTGTACGACATTTATGGATCCAAATTTTTCAAAGTTTTTGAAACACTCTGATGATATATATATACAGCGATATTTGATGTGATGTGATAAATGTATCAAATGTATGATGTTTTTGATGATTAAAATTTTATTGAATTGAATGATTAATATGCCAATCCAATGCTTGATTAGCTAATGAGTCAGCAAACCAATTGTCAGCTCGAGGAATATGAATGAAAGTTAAAAATTGAAATGACCTTTGTAACAAACGTACCCTCAAAAACAATCGTAATAAAAATGGATCTCATACCCGATAAGTGTTGTTCAACTGCGACACCACCAGCTGAGAGTCCAAGAAAAATACCAATGAATCAACACCCAAAGATATTACTTACTCCCAGGATGGATAATGAAGCACCAAACCCGCGGCTAAAGAAGGTGTGTCTCTGTATATCCTGTAACCAAAATGACTCATGACATCCAGCTCAACTTTTAACGAACCGGATTGGCATCATCACCAACTCATCGAAAATCGAAAATCAATCAGACATGTGCAAAGCAAAAAACTACTATATACAAAAGCAAGATGCCAGGCCGAAGCCTAGGCATAATACTTCTTAAGATAGAGCCCATTTCGGGGCTCCGACAACTCGTTCCCTTCGAAATCAACCAAGGTATAAGCTCCTTTCTTAAGGAATTTTTTAACGATATAGGGGCCATACCACATAGATTTAAAATTTCCTGCCCACAAGGCATCTTTTTCTTGGGCATAGACCAAAACAAGGTCACCTTCTGAAAAGACCCTAGGCTTAACCGCCTTATCGTACTGAACTTTTACTCAGTTTTTATGCGCTTCGTTCATCGTGGCAGCATCTCGACGCTGCTCATCGAGATGTTCCAGATGAAGAAGCCGTTCTGCAAGACTAGAAGTGTCAGGCAGAAGTTCAACAGCTAATTTAAGAGAAGGAATATCGCATTCGATAGGAAATACGGATTCCACTCCATGCACTAGCTGAAACGGAGTAAAGCCAGTCGCAGTTTTCACTGACGTCCTGTATGCCCAAAGTGCAGGATATAGCATAATATGCCAGTTGGATCTATGTTTATCAATTGTCCTTTGAAGAATTGTCTTCAAGGATTTATTCACGGCTTCCACTTGCCCATTGGCTTGAGGATAATACGGAGACGAATGCTCCTGCCGGAAACCCAATTTAAGAGCCAACTCAGCCATCATACTATTCTGAAAGTGACTGCCATGGTCAGTGACAATCTCTCGGGGAATACCGAAACGAGCAATAACTTGGTTGAAGAAGAAAAGAGCTGCAGTCTCACCATCGTTCCCAAAAGTGGGCATAGCCTCGACCCACTTCGTGAAGTAGTCTACTGCTACGATAATATACTTGTGACCTTTTGCCGAAGGCGGGTTACAAGTAGTAAAATCCATACCCCACTTTGTAAAGGGACCAACGGTAATGAATGGAAAAAGCGGAGCTGGATGAGTGCGCATTTTTCGAGTATAAACCTGACACGAATGACACTTTTTGACCGCCTAAATACAATCTTTGAAAATCGAGGGCCAAAAGTATCCTGCACGCAAAATATTTTGAGCTGTAGCAAGCCTAGATAAATGACCCCCACAAGCTCCACTATGAGAATCATTCAGCACAGCCTCGGCTTCTTCGAAAGTTAAGCAGCGTCTTAGGATTGAATCAACCCCTCGACGGTATAAAGCATCACCAATAATCAAATAGTTCTTGGCCAAGTGACGCAGCTTACGACGCTCATCTTTCGAAAAAGTTGAGGGAAACTTTGCAGTCTGGAGATATACAATGATATCCCCATACCAGGGATCCTGTGAAGAGATAAGAAACAAGTGTTCGTCCTGAAAGGACTCATCATAGATCATCTCTTCCCCACAGGGCAACTCGGAGATCAATTCCGCAAAGACTAATGATTTCTTGGACTTGGTAGACAGAAACTCGAGATCAAATTCCTGTAGAATCACAATCCATCTATTGTATTTGCACCCAATCATTCGCCTGCTGAGGACAAACTGAAATGGATTAGCAGCTACCAAAACAAAAGTTTTGCGAAGAATAATGTAATGTCGGAGTCGCTGCATAGCATGAACTACTGCTAAGGCTAATTTTTCTATCGGGGTGTACCTAAGTTCAGGTCCTACCAGTCCTCGACTAAGGTAGTAAATAACATGCTCAACAAGAGCATCATCCTCCTGAACCAGAACCATACCAATGGTAGATTCTGCTGCTGCCAGATACAAAAGAAAATCTCTTCTATAATCAGGTGGACTCAGTAAAGGAGCAGAGGTCAATGCCTTTTTCAAAGCATCGAACGAGCGTTGAGCGTAGTCGTCCCAAAGAAAAGGAACTCCTTTCTTCAACAATCTCATATATCCCTTTGTAATCTCAGCATAGTTGACGATAAACCTCCGAAGAAAATTAGACTTCCCTTGGAGACTTTGAAGCTGACGGATTGAAGATGGGGGAGGCAACTGAAGTATTGCCTCAACCTTGAAGGGATCTACCCTTATCCCTTCCCTAGACACAATGAATCCCAATAGCCGACCGGATGTAACCGCGAAAACGCACTTGTTCGGATTCAATCGAATTTTATAAAAACGACATCTTTCAAATATTTGCCGAAGGTGACCTGGATGATCCATCCTCTTTCGAGAATGAGCATCTAAATCATCTAAGTATGCCTCGATAATCTTCTTGATGTCATGGAAAGCATAAGACATGGCCCGCTGAAAGGTAGCTCCAGCATTTTTAAGACCAAAAGGCATTTTCTTATATGCAAACGTACCCCAGGGACAAATAAATGCGGTCTTATGTTGATCTTCTGGACGGATAGTAATTTGATTATAACCAGAGAAACCGTCCATGAAGGAAAAAATCTCGTTACCGGCACACTCGTCAATAATCTGATCGATGAAAGGTGTGGGGTAATTATCCTTAGGACACGCCTTATTTAGGTCTCTGAAATCGATGCATACTCTAATCGTTCCTTGCTTTTTATCTACCGGAACAGGATTTGAAACCCATTCAGTCAGAGGAACTGGGAAAATGAATCCCGCCTTAAGCAGCTTTTCAACTTCAGCTTTGATAGCTGCTGCTTTCCTAGGATTAACCGGACAAAGTTTTTGCCTCACCGGCTTAGCGTTTGCATACTTCTTGATCTCATGCTGGACAATCGATGGATCAATGCCAGGCATTTCCTCATAAGACCAAGCAAATACATCCCTATACTCTTTGAAGAGCTCGGTATAAATTTGAACCTCCTCACGGGAACATTCAGCTCCAATGAAGACATTCTCGATAATATTGGGATCCCTGGATATGTTCACCGGGATAGTAGGAGAGATCACAGCCATGTTCCCTTAAGCATAAACCTGTGTTGGTGCTAAGGGGCTGAAGACTAGGTGAACAAGACCAGGAGACTGAGGACTTGGAAAACTTTCTTCAACTTCGCTCAAGTCAGGTAGGAAGTAAGACCGATGATGCAAATCATCCCACAGTCTATCTATACCTGTCATTGCTTCCAGGATCGCCTCTTCAGATGGAAGAGTGGTATCTAGACAATCCTGGGCAGAAGAAGAAGTAAGCGTCCAAGCCGGAGCCACATCGCCATCCAACTCTTCCGATGAAAGAGGAGCTGGAACGGATTCTGCAGTGTCAACAATAGACTGATATGCAATCCCAGCTGCAGAAATCGGGAATGCCATTCCACCCACTTGACCTTCCTCTAATGTGGCAGTAGGAGAAGGTAAGGTCCAAGGGTCCGAAAAATAATGAGTTCGAAAGAACTCTCTTCGAAGGGGAGCCTTGGAGGACGAAATAGAATTAATATTAACCTTAGGAGGAGGAAGATCAAAAGTACCCATCAACGAGGAATACATTCCAGCTCCTAAATTCTCAACAGGTGCCTTAGAATTATCCAACTTAGGAACAGATGAGTCAAGAGACACATTCAGGTCTACAGGAGGACAGTCCAGTTGATCCACTGTAACGATCCTCCCTTCGTGGGGGAAACAAACAACTCGAAATAATGAGGATGCTATGGTATCCATCTCATAAATCCAATTCCTCCCCAACAGAAGGTTGTAGTCCAAGGCTGCATTCACTACCTCAACCTCTATATCAACAGTTTTTCCCCCAACATAGATGGGCAAAGCTGGGACAATACCATGGGGTCTGTGAGAATGACCATCGAATGCAGTAAGAACAGTGCTAGATGGAAAAACTTTGGGAGATCCAAGTGTCTTCCAACATGCGAGAGACATCACGCACGTGGAAGCACCCTCATCAACAACCGTTCGAAAGATATTACACTTCTGATACGACGATTTAATATGGAAGGCCATATGATGAGAAAGTCTCTTCTTGAAATTAGCCATATCAAAAGTAATCAGAAGAGAATTTTTTGGATCAATAGCTCCGATGGCAGTGAGCAAGGCACTGCGCTGAGCCGAACAAGACTGGAGTACCTCTAAAGCTGACATAGCACAAGGACTCTGCGCCAGATCTTCTACAATCGAGTAGTTCTGGGTAGCCCTTGCGTTCGGATTAATCGTAGACCGCTTAGAAGATGCTTTAGGCATCCGAGGCATAGACTCGACAGTTGGCTTCGTAATGTGAAGCGGCTCAGAAGCATCAGGAACTTCCTTAGCTTTCGAAGATTCCTCTCCGCCATAATCACGGGATCGTGTAGCAATGTCCACATGAGCACTCATCATAAAGATGTTCGATGGGATTTCCCCTTCCTGAGCACCTCCAGAGGAAGCCCCAGGATTTTGGTTCGCGCCAACAGCTAATTGCTGCCCTTGGGGAAAAGGGTTGGTTAACACAGCTTGGGAGCTAGAAGAACCCTGCTGGGATAACAAGCGCTGAGCATCTTGAATTTTAGGGCAAAGGTGTGTGAGATGGTCTCCAGCACAAAGCTTGCATGGAAACTTCACTTTATTTTTCTCCTTTTGACCCTCACCAACACGCTCGTTGGTTTTATTTGCATTTCCCTTCCCATTCTTGCCCTTCTTCTTGTTATTTCGTCCCTTCTTCTTCCCATCGGATTGTTGATTTCCTTTGGGATCAGAAGATTGGACAGCATTTATGGACAAAGACTGGGAAGGTGATGACTCTGCAGGCACATCCTGACTAGAAGGAGCAGATTGTAAAGACAACTGCTGCAATTGAGAAAACAGGATGGCTGCACTACTACTGACCGATCCGACAAGTCCGTCACCATGCGGACCAGGTTTAGTTTTCGATAAATCCAATTTGGAGCGAGGAGCATTGGGTAAATACTTATAAAGTACCCCAGACTGAGAATAGATCAATTCTAACTGCTGGGCCCTAAAGATGGCCTGCTCCTCAGAAAATACCCCAGATAGGGATACATCCTTTGAAATATCTGACTGCAGAGATTTCAAAAACCACTCGAGAAGGAATTCACCTGGAATATGGGCTTTGATAAGCCTCTTCCTTCTCCTCCATTCCTGAATGTGATCAGAAATGTGAGTTGCCTCATCCTGCTTAAAATTAGCCAAGAGTTCAGTCCCAGCCTCATATCTGACAGGAAACTGAAAATGGTTAAGAAATGTGACAGCTAGTTCCCCAAATGTGGCGAAACTACCCCCAGTGAGCTCTATATACCATTTGGCAGCATTTCCAGTTAGGGTGCGCTGAAATAATCTCAATCTAATCGAGTCATCGATCAGAGAGTTCGATGAACACCATAAGTGGAAAGTGGTGATGTGGTCTGCCGGATCTTCGCCATTCTTACCTTCAAACTTTGGAATGTCTGAAGGAAGTTTGGTTGGAACTGGAGGCCACCCCGGACTATAACGAATCGGATCATTAGTTAACTTCGACAAATTTGGCAAGTTTAACGTTGCCAGAAATGGTAAGCGAGGCGGAGCCTGAGGATTCCATCCTTGATGGGATGGATTCCCCACATTCTGAAAAGAATAGCTTGGATTTGATAAGGCACCAGGCTGCCAGAAAGGACTCGTAGAAAACGGAGAAGAACCTCCTCCCCACGTCGAGTTACCAAAGCCCAGACCAGTTCCCCCAGCTGAAGTGTTAAATGAAGAAGAGAGCCCCTGATAGGGGTTCCAAGAATTAGACAGAGGAGAAAAGGTCTGATAAGCACTCGAAGAAGGGAAAGAAGCATTCCCTTGATGACCTGCGAAGAACTGATTCCCAGCCCCAGCTGTAGTAAAGACAGGATTCCATCCCGTAAAAGTAGTCGAAGTTTGCCCCCCAGACCAAGGATTGAAATTCTGGGTCTGGGATGTAAACGGAAACGACCCTAAAGAAGGATTGGAATTGGGAATATGCCCAGTCGCAAAAGGGAAACCCTAAAACGAAGCTGATCCACTAGCCATGTTAGACATGGGCGTAGATCCAGCTGAAGTAGCAGAAAAGGTAAAAGAGGGATTTCCACTAATGGACATCCCAGAGCAAAAGGGACCAGAATGAGAAGCATATGCTTGGCTGAAACCAAAGCCAAACATAGCAGTGCTAGAAGCAATCAAAGACGAAGCAATAGTGCCCCCTGCCTCAACAGAAGCAGGAGTCTGAATGCCCGCAGCACTCACGGTAGAAGCCGCGTTCCCAGTCGTGGCCATCGAAAGATAAGAATGATATGGAAGATCCGGCGGTCTCTCAGACTCCGGTCCGATGTACTAAGCAACGAACGGATAATCAGGAGGAAGAGGAGATGGACCTGTAGCAGGAGGCTCAGGTATATCTTCTATCTGAAAATCTTCTTCCTGAGGAAACAACACTCGCGAGGTGAGCGGAACGCTCCTCTCGGAACCGACACCAGAATTAGCTACTAAACCTTCAGATCTTTGTGGAGGATCTCTCTCCATTGTGTCAGAATCCACAGGGTGGTAACCACCTGCTGAATTACTCCTACGCCTTCTTGAAGAAGGCTCTAGACTCTCAGGAGATAACCCCCGGATTCTCCTTGATCGTCGAGGCACTTGATTAGCCACTTTTATAATTTTTTTAAATTAGACTAAAAAAAGTGAAAAGCTAGGCAAGCTAGGAGCAAAGAGCACTCACTAAAATAAAAATCCCTGAGATACAGCAAGCAAACAACCTCCAAGTATTTCCGCTCCGGGTGATGAGGACCGGACACCAAAATACTAGCAAGTGAAATATAGGACCTCCCGAAAGCAGTCTAGGATGATTAGGGCCCAGAACAACTAGCGAAGGTATCAGAAACAGTTACGCTGACCTCCTAACGACAGCCTTTGCCGGCACAAGCACCCAAGCTTCGCAAGGGCACCCCCCAGAAGTACTGCTGAAAGTGATGCGACGTCTGCCTCAGGTACCACGGGTATTCCCCCCCGCAGTCACCTGTGTGGAACCTAGGAGTGGAAACTATGGACACCAATCCATATCAGAAGCTGGGCGGAACGGTCTTGAGGTCAGATTCAGCTAATTAGAGGGGGGGTATCCCTCTTCTCAACCTTCACTTCCCCTCGCGCTTAACTCTCGGATGAGAGCTTTCCCAGTCCACCTCACGGAGTTGGATTTCGCTCAATTAATCAACTTCTATGTTTTTTTGAGCGGCCTTGGAGAGTTAACTCTCCACTCACCTATTCCAAGGCCCTACAACCTAGCTAGTTGGTGATTAACGCTTAGAAAACTTGCTAGTTGATTTTAGATTAAATCACTTATTTTAAGGGCTGTTATATTAAGTCACAAGGATATGGAGATGAAACGTATGGTGTTTTTGATGCAAAAGAAATTAATAAAAGCTTAACTACATGCACATGCAGTTATTGTCTCTCGATGAAAAGTAATCTCTATACAGGTTCTACGAGACTAAAAATTGTATTTTTTCTTTTCAAATATCACACTCGCACTCACAAAAGCTAAGAAGCTAACTAAATGATGAGGTGCACCTAATGCAAATCACTACAAGCATGCGAATCCTAAGATGCAAATATCTTCTAAAGCAGAGTGAAATTCCCAAAAAGCTCTTTCAGTTTTAACTCCTTTTTGATGGCCCAAAAAGCTAGTTCTTGAAAACAAGAACTCTTAATATAAGACACCAAAACACTTAATAACAAGAAGAAGAAATCAAATGACAACTCCTCCTCAAAATCAAGTCAAAAACTAAAAGCAAGAAACCTCACAAAAGCTTCAAAAGTTGTGGCAAAACAAAAACAAAAATGCAACAACAAAAACAAAAACAAAACGAAATGTTTTTTGAGTTTTTGAAATGCAAAAACAAAAAGCAAAGCAAATTTTTTTTGAGCTTTTTTGTTTTATAAAGCAAGAGCTCCAAAAGACCAAGCGCAACTATCAAAAAATCCAAAGCAAACAAGACTGAATTCAAGCACAAACTTCAACAATGCTCCCAAACCTTATAAGGCTAAAAATAGCAAGATCAATGAAAGCAAAAGAAGACCAGAAAACTCAACCAATCATCTTAGAAGAATAGTGCAAAACTTGTCGCAAACAAAACTTTGAAGAAGCAAACAAGATTCTTCAAAAATGAAACGAAACCTAGCCTACTGAACTCCAAGAAAACCAATCAAGAAAAGAGGCAAAAACGTAATGCAAAGCACAACACAAAGGTAGGCAAGAGTAAATAAGCAAGAGCTCTCTGTTCTGATAAAGCAGAACAGCCAAGAATGCTCAGAAAGTTATCTTGGTACTCAAACCAGGAGTGCCAGCACCGACAACAACACTTTGCCCAAAAGACTAGTTTTCAATCAAATGAAAGAGAGAAAAGATTTGAAACCACTTTCTTCACAACCCAGTAAGGACAAAGACACTATAGAAACAAGTCTTCACAGCCAGAAAGGACCAAAAAGCCAAGAAACTCAAAAATTCAAAATCTGCCTAGGTATACGCGACCTCACAGTTATGCAACCAGCGTGTATACGCGTCTGTGTTAAGGGAAACTCACGTATACGCGGGTCCCTTTAGACAAACTAGCGTGTATACGCGACTGTGTGCAGAAAAAAGCGCGTATACAAAGAAAAATAATGAAAAACAAAAAAGAACAAGCCTGGGAAAGAAACCAGGACTTCAGACTGACTGCAAGAAAGCAAACTGGACTGCAAATGAAAGTTAAAACTGTCAGCAACCTACCAAACAGCTGAAACCACCCAACAGGAGAATCAAAAGAATGTGATCCCCAGCGGAGTCGCCAGTTCTGTTTCGGGGAATATCACCCTAGATGTTGGTTGGGGTACAACCTCCACAGAGCAGGGGCATGCTATCTAACAGAGACTCACACAATCATGCACGTTCAGAAAAACCAAATAGAGTAGGATGAAGAGTTTACCCGTAGGTCCTATGGTTGAAGTAGATCCAGCGGGGTACAAACCCCCAGCAACCGTCCTTCCTTCTTAACCTGAAATACAAGAAGAAACCAGCACAAAGGACAAGTTGTACAGCATATTTCTACTCTAAATGTCAGTGAGATTCATATAAAACATTTAAATAAATCATAATGAATGCTTGTATAACAAATATTCTCATACATATAAGCATACACTAACACGTTTATTTCGGGAACAGCATGATACTTCTGTATTAAAATAGCATGTACAAAAGTAACACGTGGAGAGATCACCTGATCCTTCCAAGGCCTTTGAGCAGAACCGTCGTCCGGATCCGTCCAGCCCTTGCCTTGCTAAGACTCCTTCTGAACTGGTGCATAAGAGATGACATATAAAGGGATATGCATCTCAAGGAAACAAGGGTTTCCTATACTGAACTGGGAAAGTGCAGGAGGCACAGGGAATCAGACTTGGATAGGGAATACCAACTGAGTATAATATCAATAACTCTCTCTCTCTCCCTTAGGCCATACACATGAGGGCATTTTATAGTCCCTCCAAGTAGTTTCAGCAGTTGGAAACAGTTGGCCACGGGCTGGGGTGGTTGAACTACCTGAGTAACCATCAACCCAGCGCGAAATTAGGGATTTTTTATATATATTTTTAGTCATTTTAATGGCATACGCGGAAAATTCTAGCTGTACTCGCGTATACACGCGGAAAAACATGGGCATAGTCGCGTATGGGTGATTTTACACTGTTTTTAAGTGAATTTGTCCAAGTCTGTAGGAATGGGTGCCAATAAAGCCATAAAGTAATCATGAATCATGTTAAAGTGAGAAATGGTGCTATAACAGTCAAATATATTCCTAAACCAAAAATACGTCCCACAGGACGTCAATTTCCAGGCCTGGATGCAACTACATTCCCTATTCGAATTGGCAAAGCTTTGTCAAAACTTGTAAATATCTACCCACAGGTGAGTGGTCTGTTTGCACACTAAACTGACCCATGTAAGTGTCTTGCTGTGAAGACAATTTTTAAAGGAAAGAAAATAAGTAAACACGAAGTCAAGAATTTATAGTGTGTTATGATGAAAAATTTCCTTCATTAAACAAATAGATAGTCAATAGTCGATGAACAAATAGATAGTCAAAAGTTGCTAATTTAGACTGGCAAAGACAACAGAGGTTAGTACCCACGAAGCCTCTTTTCAGCAGATTATCCCCTGGGGATTTTAGCAGATTATCCAGGGGGGAGATGCTACACTCCGAAGTGAGGAAGACGCTATACTACGAAGTGTTGGATGTAAATTTTTTTCTGGGTGAGGCAAGGTGTTGGTGCCTTTGATGACAGAGACACCTCCTTTATAGGACAAATACTTAGCCTAGAGACAATTGTAAATATTATTTGCAGAGACAAAAAGAGAGAGAGATCTAAAAATGACATTTGAGTCTCCCTTGTTCGAGTATTTGAGTTTAAAATGACGAAGCACATGGAATGAGCAAACGACGGCAGACGAACATACCGGCAGATTTTAACGATGGCGCCCATAACAACGACCAGCAGCAGCTCGACCCGTCGTGGCAATCACACACACAGCAGCAGCTCGACCCGTCGCGGCAATCACACACACAGTAGCAGCTCGACCCGTCACGGCAATCACACACACAGCAACAGCTCGACCCGTCGCGGCAATCACAAACATAGCAGAAAAATCGCGCGCCAACAATGAAAACAGTAACCTTACTACTTTCGCGGGCGATTTATTTATAAAACAATAGTTCGGCCGAACTTTTAACTAAGTTTGGCCGAACTCCTATTGCCATTTTTCCAAACCTCCGGCAAAAATTCTGTTTGCTGCGCCGTCACTGTGCCGTCAATCTAAACAGACTCAAAAGTTCGGCCAAACTTTCTAAAAAAGTTCGGCCGAACTTTATAAAATGTTCGGCCGAACTATTGCCGAAAAAAAATTTCTACCTCCGATTCTCACAAAAGTGTAACCGAGCTTCACGTTTCCGCCCTATTACTCTTCGTTTTCATGGTTTTCCTCTTCCTTTTTTTTCTTGTTCTTTCATTTTCTTATTTGAGGGCTTGGGAGTTAGTTGGGAAGGAGGAAATTTAATGGATCTTGGGGAGAGCTTAATGAAACCCAACATGTGATGCAAGACTCAGATGAAGCTTGGTGGATGAGTAAGGATAGTTGAAGGCAAGTGTATGACAGTGAATTGGATTGGTTGGGTCCATTGGTGTAGATGGTTGGTGGCAGGACAATCATGAAGAGGTAATCAAGTAAGGTAAATTGAATAGGCTTGAGGCTTCATATGCCTTGGCTATGTTGGGAATTTTTGTTCTCACTGTTGTGCATGTTTTTCATGAATAAGAATTTCTCTTAACCAAGACCTTATGATATCAAGCAGTAATGTTGTGATCATGATTATGTTGATGCTTATATATGTTTACATGTATGTATATATGTATATCTTGCCTAATAGGCTCATCATGTATCAGTATAGTTTAATTCCAATGTTTATATGTATATATGCGTGTATGTATGTCGTTGTATGATAAGATCATGATTGTTTTATGCTAATGATTATATATATATACACATACATGTGTGTGTGTGTGTAACAACTCTGCTTCATATTTTTTTTTTGATATTAATACAATTAATGTACAATAGACTTAATGTGTTTCATCACATCCTAACGAACACTATCTAACACACATTCTATTTACTGTACTCTCGTCTAATTAGTTGTCTAATTTTAGTTCACTAATTATTGTCAATGATATTTTTTTTCTCAATTACTATCAACAACATTTCTTACATCTTCTGTAAATGGACCATCATTTAGATTTCGATGCAGTCGCTATAATAATAATATTATCATGAACTTTCTTTCCAATGACATCTTCTTCTTAGGAAAATTATTCAAAAGACCTATTTCCAATTAATTTCCCTACCACTAAGTGGACCAACTATTTTTCTCTGGATTATCATACCTTTGAATTAAATTTCTATTCTAAATTCTTAATATATAATCCTTTTTCCAAATATTCCACTTACCGAGGTTCCATCCCTGGGAAATATAAATTGTCAATAAATTGCTATCCATACTTTAGTTATATTCTTCATGCTTATTAATTTGTTACGTTACCCCTTTACGTAACTATATTTATTCCTATATAGCCTATATGTGAAACATAAGTTCGAGTTCGACTCTTTAATAGTTTCGTGGTTGTGTTGGACTTCATCTTCCACATTGGCATTATGACCTACAGGAACTAGTATTAAACCACATATATATATGCAGACAGATTATGGGTTCTCAGGAGTTCTCCACATCATGCACTACGGGACATGGC
Organism: Pinus albicaulis; assembly: GCA_034641835.2. Taxonomy (NCBI): domain Eukaryota; kingdom Viridiplantae; phylum Streptophyta; class Pinopsida; order Pinales; family Pinaceae; genus Pinus; species Pinus albicaulis. The sequence continues at coordinate 1,138,451,825 of CM076572.1, forward strand.
AATAGAGATAAAATGAATTTGGCATTTATGAATGATTTAATGTAACTCTGGCTCTGTATGTTATTGCATTCAATTTCTGAATCATATTATTGTCTATTATTGTCTCATGATCTTATTTCATTTACGCCACAATACTTAGTGAGGCCATCCGTAACATGGCTCATTCACTTGTTGATTTAACCCTCCAGCTACGTGCTTAATTCTCCATCGTAGGATATGTTCTACGTGGACGATGACGATCTAACCATATCTTTGTTTAGGGTTCCTTCCTCCTTTACATTTTTGTTGTATCTCTCTTTCCTATTATTCGTCTCTATTTAAGAAATATCACTCGGATTAAAGACACTTTCGTTTACCTTGAGCTGAAAAATCCATTTCATGGCATCGAGGTTGTACTCTTCTATTTTATCAGGCCACTTAGGTAAAACTCAGTCTCTACACTGTTTTAAACTCTACGTTATCATTTTTCAGGTCTCTTGTTTTTGTTTGGTTTTTATTTTGTGGTTGCTATTCTATTACGTTAAATATGCAACTAATAGAAATTGTTTCTTTTGGTTGTAGTGAGGGATTTATTCCCATAATACTTTGTATTCAACAAAGAAACCCCTTTTCCAATTTCTTATAAGATTTTTGGCAATAATTAATGGAAAAATATCCTCCCGCATGCAATTTAAAGATTTCCCATGTTTACGTAGTTCCAAGATACAGTGGTATTTTTGTACACCATCTTGTATTGGTTGCGAATTTTGGTTGTGTTTCGAATTTTGAACTCAGCTCTGGTTAAATATTTTCTTCATTATTAATCGATTTCATTTAATTCAGTGAATGTCTAATGTACTGTGTTTTTACATAAAGGTGAATGGTTCATGGCATGAGAACCATTCCCTCTCCCACACGCGGAATTTCCCACGGTTTCACCTCCTTACTGCATTTTCAATACTTTAAAGGTAAACGTTATACCTCCATATCTATACTTCCTCTCTAAAATTATAACTCTGGTTTCCAATAATTTTATACCATTCGACTTCTTTGTTGACTGGCTCTTCTTGATTATAGAATCCACCGCCTTCATGGGATACGTTCCCTTATTCCATCTCTCAGGGTCACGTAAAAATTAGTGGACCATCCAACTAATTCGTTCCAGAGTTTGTTTATACTTATTCATTTTGAAGTTAATTAAATCTCGGAGATAGGAATTTCTACACTATTTAGAGTTAATGAAGTTCGATCTCCTCCATTGCAATCCGATCAATTTATTTATGTGGAGTCTCTTTACTTCCTATGATGTTATTTATTCCATATGCGTAGGTGTTTTATGTACTCGATCTGTTTGTACAATTATTTTCTTAGTTGGAATTGAGATTTCAATGTTTGGAATAGAACAGGGTCTAAAATTTCTATTCCCTATATTGTACAGGAAATATACCATTCCACATTTCCCCAAATTTCAACTCAATATACTATCGACATAGGTTCAGGTAAAAGGCTTCCTAATTTCCATTTATAATAGCTTTGAATTTTTTTTTCTTACCTTCTTCATGTGACTGTTCTCAAGATATATTTTTCTTACAGGTTCAATTCACCCTAGATATTTATTTAGGTAGTTATTACCTATACTTCTATTGCTATCTATACTTCAAATTTTTACTCTTATCTGGAATCTGTACTCCATTACCAATTCCTACTTTCTCATTCTTTGTAGGGAACCTCTACTAGAATATTTTTCTTTACCACTTCTACTAGCAATTTATATGTCCAATAGTAACTTTTAATTTCCGTTTTTCAGGTTGGTCCAGTAACCTACTTGGGGATTTCTTTTATTTTATTTCTGAATAAATCTCAGAGAGACTATGTACTTATAAATTTCTGGGATAGAATCCCCCAATATTTGTATAATTATTTGGACATAATTTTTGTTGGATAGTATATGTATATTGATATAAATCCCTTGACTTAATATAACTAAGTATATTTTAATATACTCTACTTCGAGTATTAAATTTATGTTTACCATTCCTCATATGATGTGTTCTATAGGACCTGTATTTCAATTCTTTTAATAATTTATGAATTCCTTATGATAATTCTGGCAAAATATTATGTCTTAGGTATACTATCAATATCTTCAAATTCTACCACTGTAGAAGATTTTCTTTGAAGGTTTTAAATTCACATTCATTATCAGACATACTTGTTTTCATTCAATACTATTTTATTTAATAGATGTTCATGGTCAATAAAATAATTCTACTATGTTTACTTTCTACATAAACTGCTTTATATAGTTCACCTAACCTCGGATTTAAATCTACTTCAAGGTTTATACATTATGAGAGCTGGTACTCTTCTCATAATTATTTGTGCAACACTACAGGTCTATGCTATATTCATTATAGAAGATTCTATTAAATGCACATACCTAATATTTTACAACAAATAGAATTTTCATATTATTTTCATACACAAAATATAATCCTTGATAGATTTAGCTAATTTCTTCACTACTATTTTAACTTCAACATAATGACACAAATATGAGATAAAATGAATTAACTTGTGCATACCAATTCTGGTAGACTATTTTCCACCCAACCTATGAGCTCTTTCTCCACAGGTCCCCCAAGCAGAGATCAATTATTTCCAGTAGTAGACAACTTCTTGTCTACATAGAATTTGCTTATTTAAGCCTGCTTTCCCATCAGCTTGTTTCCATAACTAAGTCCAGTTAATCAAGATGTTTTTTTCCTTTTCTCCTAGGATTTCCTTTTGTTTTTTCACAAAAGTACTTTAAAACTAGCTTTTTCCTCTTTCTATTTTGATTCCACATCTTCCCAGTAACTTTCCTCTTTACTGGGGTACCTTTTTAGATTTTTATCTCCAATCTAATTTTCAATATTTAATTTATTTTATCCAAAGTTTTTTGGAGAACTAGGAAAGTCTTGGGAACCTTATCCATCCTCATGGACTTGGAATCCTGATCTCTAATTATACTCTAGTATTTCCACAATTAATTCCATTCTCATTTTATTAAATTAAAATAATAAAATATGTCCACAACAATTATTTTCCCTTGGTTCGACATGACCTTTTAGGACTATTCAACTGTATAATAAAAGCATAAAAACTCGGGATATTACATATTCCCCATCTAAAACAAAACACCGTCCTCGGTGTTGCAAATACAAACAATAAATTCACTTTTCAAACGATGATGGATATTTTTCCTTCATATCTTCCTCTCGCTCCCAAGTATCTTCTTCGGGTGCAAAGTGCCTCTACTGCACTTTCACCCTAGCCACTGTTCTATTGCGGAGCTTAATTTCTTCCCATGCCAGGATGTGAAGTGGCTCTAGAAGAAATTCCCCTTCTGGTTCCACTTGTATCACATTCCAATAAATGACATGAGCAGGATCATGTACATAATTTTTTAATAATGAAACATGAAAACATCGTGAACCTTAATGTGAATAGGTAAAGCAAACCTGTATGCTATTGGCCCCAATCTTTCCAGTACTTCAAACGGTCCCATGGTGCTAATTTTGCACAGCTACCCATGTACAAAGTACTCTTTTTGGGCTTAATCCTCAAGTAAACATTATCGCCCAGATTTAATTCTCTATGAATTCTCTTTTTATCTACATAGATTTTTTGCCTGTCTTGTGTTGTCTTAATATTTTGCTGAATTTTCTTTAGAGTCCTTTCCATTTCCTGCAATGCATCAGGTCCAAGTATTAACTTATCCTCTGGTTGACTCCAACTAAGAGGACTATGGCACTTTCTGTCATTTAATGCTTCAAAAGGACTCATCTTGATTGAGGGCTATTAACTATTACTATAGGCAAACTTTTCCAGATGAAGAAAGCTTTTCCACTTTATTGGTTTTCCCATCACCTACATTCTCAACATGTCTTCTAAAATTTGCTTTGTTCTTTCAGTTTGTCCATTGGTTTGGGGATGGTATGTGGTACTAAATTTCAATTTTTTACCCATTCCCCCAAACAGAGTCTTCCAAAAAGGTGAAGTAAACTTTACATCTCCATCTGATATGATCATTTTAGGAATACCATGTAACTTTAAAATAACTTTCATAAATACATTAGCCACTTGAGTTGTACCAAAAGTAGATTGTACTGGTAAGAAGTGTGCAGTTTTTGTCAATGGGTCTACAAATACCATTATAGAATCATGTTAGTATTTAGTTCTTGGAAATCTAGTTATAAAGTCTATGGAAATTGTTTCCCACTTCCATTCTTGGATGGGAAAAACATTCAACAATCCTACTGGATGTTGATGCTCTACCTTTACCGGCTGGCATTCCAAACATTTAGCTAAATAATTAGCCACATCCTTTTTCATACCTGGCCAAAACATACTCTTTCTCAAGGCTGAAATCAATTTATGATACCCTGGGTGTCCTACATATGGTCTTTTATGATACTCATCTAAAATCTCACTTTTTAAGGAGTTCACATTGGGAATGTATAATCTGTTTTTATAACAAATCAATCCCTTATGGTTCTGAGTATACCCCACTATCGCATTTTCTTGCAATTTTTCTTGGATTTTTTCATAGTTTAGGTGTTGACCCATTACTTCTTGGATCAATCCTTCAATGTCAAAGTTTGCACTACTCCCAACGATATTCAAATTTTGACAAGCATTCCTATTTAAAGCATGTGCATTCTTATTTTCCTTTCCTTTGATATGTTTGATCTCTATGTCAAATTCACTAAGGAAGGACAACCATCTAGCTTGTCTAGCATTTAATAAGGTTGTGTGAAAAAGTATTTCAAACTTATGTTATCTGTCACTAATACAAACTTTTTTCCTAACAGATAATATCTCCACATATTCAAGGCATGTGTTACAGCAACTAACTCTAAGTCATACTCATTGTAATTATGTTCATGTTTCTTTAATTTTCTTGACTCATATGCTATGACTGAGTTTTCTTCCAGTAACACTCTTCCTAATACCTCTTCATAACCATTGGTACATACTACAAATTCCTAATTTGGATCAACAATCATTAGAATAGGAGAAATTTTGAGTTTAAGTTTTAAATGTTCAAAACTATGTTAACATTTTTCTGTCCACTCAAACTTCACTCCTTTCTTCTATAGAGATGTGATAGGATATGCTAAGGCTGAAAATATTTCTACAAATATTCTATAGTATCTTGCAGACATCAGTAGGCACATGCCAATCCATGATAGCTTGTACTTTTTCTGGGTCCACCGCTAATCCTTTTTCTGAAATTATATGGCCTAAGTACTGAGTTTTTTCTTTATAAAATTCATATTTTCTAAGTTTAGCATACAAATTATGTTATATAAGTGTTTGTAAGAAAATTCTGAGATATTCTTTATGTTCATATTGATTCTTAGAATATATCAGAATGTCATCAATAAATACTAGAACAAATTTGTCTAGATATTTACTTAAGACATTGTTCATTAGGCACATAAAGGTAGCAGATGCATTAGTCAACCCAAAAGGTAGAACTACAAACTCATAGTGTCTATGTCTAGTTCTAAATGCATTTTTATTGATGTTTTCATCTTTAATTCTAAGTTGATGATAGCCTATCCTTAAATCAATTTTTGAAAAGATTGTGGCTCCTCTCACTTGATCAAATAAATAATCTATCCTGGGTAGAGGATATCAATTCTTGATCGTTAGTTTATTCAGTTTTCGGTAGTCTATACACATTCTAAATGTACCATCTTTATTTTTAACAAACAATACTGATGCTCCCCATGGGAATACACTTGGTCTTATATAGCCTCGGTCCAGCAACTCTTGTAGCTACACTTTTAATTCTAAAAACTCTGGGGTACTCATTCTGCATGGTGCTCTAGAGACTGGTGTAGCTCCTGGTATTAACTCAATTGAAAATCAATTTCTCTTTTTGGGGGTAAGTGAGGAATTTCAATTAGAAATGCATCCTTGAATTCTCTGATGACCTGTAAATTTTCTATAAGTTACTTTTCAGTTTTTTGTCGCAATTCTTCCACATGTAAAACACACACTTGACAGCCTTTTCTTGTTGTCCTTTTCAACTGAAGTGTTGAAATATGTCTAATTGATATTGGTTTTGGTTTCCCTTTCACTATCACTGGTTTTCCCTCACCATCTATGCAGTGTATTGTTTTATCTAAGAAATTTAGTATGGATTTATGTTTTTCTAACCAATCCATTCCTACTAACACATCATAGGAGCCTAGAGGAAAAATATTCAAATTTAGTTCAGTTTTATACCCATTTAAATTTACAACAATCTTTGGTAACTAACCGTGCTTGTTGAAATTTTTCTGACTTTAATTTGAACTTTTCCACCATCTAAGGACTTATATAGCTTAAATTTTCACCTATATCTATTAAAATAGAAACAGGTTGTTCAGAAATCATACCTTATATTTAGACCATGGTTAATTGATGTTCCGCTTGACGATCTTCCACTGTAGCACTGATTCTGGGGATGTTTCTTGCCACGTCATTTACAATAGTTGCCTCTCTCAGCACTTGTATGTTCTGAATGGTTTGGTGAGGATAGTCTCGTAGCAGATGAGGTTCTCCACAACCCTACCACTTTAGTGGCTCCCTCCTTTTTGCAGTTCCATCTCATTTACTCTTTCCATCCATTTGTTTAGATCTTGTTTGTGATTGGGCTAGTTGATGTTCTCTAGTTTCGCTAAACTTTTTTCTTTGGTGATTTTTCCCGAAGTTCTTTAAGTATGATGGTTTTAGTCTTTTTCGACTACACTCACCCTTTTCTTTGTTCTTCCAGTTTTTTTCTTGTTCATTTTTTCTTTTGAAATGCTGATAACACAGTCTTTCCTTGTGTACAACTTCATCCATTGTGTTAGGGTTATCAATTTCTGTCCTCTCCTTGTAGATAGTAGGAAGGCAGTTTAAAAATCATTGTACCTTGGGCTTCTCTTCTCTTATATAAGGTACATAGTGAAGCAGGTTGGTAAATTTGGTAACAAAATCATAGATGGTAAGTTGTCCCAACCTAAGCTCATGAAAGTATTTTTCTTTTTTTATCATAGTATGGTTCATTCAGATATCTAGATTTAAATTTCATTTGGAAATCTTCCCAAGTGACAGTTTCTCATCCAGCACATGCACCATTTTGGTTTCTTCTGACCATAAGGTAGCCTTACCTTGCAATTGGTAAATAGCCAACCTAGATTTCAAGTTACTTCCATATTCATAAACTTGGAAGTATTTTAAAATGTTTAGAAGCCAAGACTCTGTATCTTCCTCCCTCTCACCATCATAAGAGGGAGGTTTGATTTTTCGAAATTTTCCTTGTAATTCCTTTTTCCTTCCGGACTGTTGTCTAAAGGCTTCAGCATCCTCAGATTGTTTTGAGTGGTTTTTAGTTTCCTTTCTCTTTCTACCAGAACCTTCATCTTCGTGACTAGTCTTGGAGGTTAATTCTCTGATTAAACGTTATTTCTCTTCGCTAGCTAGTGCTAATCGTTCATTGTTGTTTTTCAGTTGCATCATTTCTCTTTGCATGTCATTTCTCATGGCCAGCAATGGAGCATTTGGATCTAGCGGATTTTCTGGACCACCCATATCTACATACAACTCATCCCCTTCACTCATGGTTTCAGTTGAACAGTTCTACACTAATTCACTGTACACAGAAGTAAATATTAGTATATGTTGGTTTAAAAAAAAAGTTTACAACAATAGAATTATTGGATTTTATTTTCTGGTGTGACCACACATTTAGGCCAAGTGTTTTAACATGGGCTTTGATACAATTTGTAACAACACCGCTTCCTTTTTTACTTTTTTTTGAATTAATACAATTCACATACAATATACTTGACGTGTTTCATCACATCCTGATGAACACTATCTAATAGAAATTATGTTTACTGTACTTTGGTCTAATTAGTTTTCGAAATTTCGTTCACTAAATATCGTCAATGATATTTTTTTTCTCAATTAATTTCAGCGAAATCTCTTACATCTTCTGTCAATGGACCATGATTTAGATTTTGATGCATTTTCTATCATAATAATATTATCATGAAATTTCTTTCGAATGACATCTTCTTCTTAGGATAATTAGTCCAAAGACCTATTTCCAATTAATTTCCCTACCACTAAGTGGACCAATTATTTTTCCATGGATTATCATACTTTTGAATTAACTTTTTATTTTAAATTCTTAATATATAATACTTCTTCCAAATATTCCACTTACAAGGTTCCATCCTTAGCCAATATAAATTTTCAATAGATTACCATCCATACTCTAGTCACATTCTTCATACTTATTAATTTGTTACATTACCCCTTTACGTAACTATATTTATGCATATATAGCCTATATGTGAAACATAAGTTCGAGTTCAACTCTTTATTAGTTTCGTGGTTGTGTTGGAATTTGTCTTGCATGTTGGAATTATGACCTACGGGAACTGGTATTAAACCACATATGTATATGGACATAGATTATGGGTTTTCAGGAGTTCTCCACGTCATGCGCTACGGGACATGGAAATAGAGATAAAATGAATTTGGCATTTATGAATGATTTAATGTAGCTTCAGCTTCGCATGTTATTACATTCAATTTCTGAAGTGTATTATTGTCTCGGGATCTTATTTCATTTACATCATAGTACTTAGTGAGGCCATCCGTCACATGGCTCATTCACTTGTTGATTTAACCCTCCCACTATGTGATTAATTCTCCATCGTAGGATATGTTAAACGTGGATTATGGCGATCTAACCGTACCTGTGGTTAGGGTTCCTTCCTCCTTTACATTTTTGTTGTATCTTTCATTCCTATTATTCATCTCTATTTAAGCAATATCACTCAGCTTCAAGACTCTTTAATTTACCTTTAGCTGAAAAATCCATTTAATGGCATCGAGTTTGAACTCTTCTATTTTATCAGGCCCCTCAAGTAAAAGTAAGTCTCTACAACGTTTTAAACTCTGCATTATCATTTTGCAGGTATCTTGTTTTTATTTGGTTTTCATTTTGTGGTTGCTATTCTATTACGTTATCTGTACAACTAATAGAAATTGTTTCTTCTGGTTGCAGTGAGGGATTTATTCCCATAATATTGTGTATTCCACAGAAAAATCCCTTTGTCAATTTGGCCTAAGGTTTTTGGCAATCTTTAATGGTAAAATCTCCTTCGGCATGCAATTTTAGAGATTTATGATGTCTGCGTAATTCCCAAATACAAGGGTATATTTGTATACCATCTTGTATTGGTTGCAAATTTTTGTTTTTTCCTTTGAATTTCGAACTCAACTCTCGTTAAATGTTGTCTTGATTATAAATCGATTTCAATTAATTCGGTGAATGTCCAATGCACTATGTTTTTACATATAGGTGAACGGTTAACGGTATGAGAACCATTCCCTCTCCCACATGTATAATTTACCACGGTTTCACCTCCTTACTGCATTTTCAATACTTTACAGGTAAACGTTATCCCTCCATAGCTATACTTCCTCCCTAAAATTATAACTCTGGTTTCCAATAATTTTCTACCTTTCAATTTCTTTGTTGGCTGGCTCCTCCCGATTAGATAATCCAGCACCTTCATGGCATACGTTCCATTATTCCATCTCTCAAGGTCATGTAAAAATTAGTGGACCATCCAATTAATTTTTTCCAGATTTTTTTTATACTTATTGGTTTTGAACTTAATTAAATCTCACAGATAGGAATTTCTACCCTATTCTGAGTTAATGAAGTTCGATTTCCTCCATTGAAATATGATCAATATCTTTGAATGGATTCTCTTTATTTCCTACAATGTTATTTATTCCATATGCATAGTCATTTTATGTACTCAATCTGTTTGTACAATTATTTTCTTAATTGGAATTGAAATTTCAAAGTTTGGAATAGAACAGGGTCTAAAATTTGTATTCTGTATATTGTACAGGAAATCTACCGTTCCATGTTTTCCTAAATTTTAACTCAATAAACTATCGAGAGAGGTTCAAGTAAAAATCTTCCTGATTTCCATTTATAATAGCTTTTATTCTTTTTTTTCTTACCTTCTTCATGTGACTATTATCAAGATATCTTTTTCTTACAGGTTCAATTCGACCTAGATATTTAGTATGGTAATTGTTACCCATACTTCTATTGTTATCTATGCTTCAATTTTTTTACTATTATGTGGAATCTATACTCCAGTACTAATTCCTACTTTCTCGTTCTATGCAGGTAACCTCTACTAAAATATTTCTCTTTACCACTTCTGCTAGCAATTTATATATCCAATAGTAACTTTGGATTTCCCTTTTTCAGGTTGGTCCAATAACCTACCTGGAGATTTATTTTATTCTATTTCTGAATAAATCTGAGAGAGACTATGTACTTATAAATTTCTGGGATAGAATCCCCAAATATTTGTATAATTATTTGGACATAATCTTTGTTGGATAGTATATGTGTATGGATATAAATCCCTTGACTTAATATAACTTAGTATAATTTAATATACTCTACTTCTAGTATTAAATTTATGTTTACCATTCCTCATATGATGTGTTCTATAGGACCTGTATTTCAATTCTTTTAATAATATATGAATTCCTTACGGTAGTTCTGAGAGAATAATTATGTCTTAGGTATAGTATCCATATCTTCAAATTCTACCATAGTAGAAGATTTGCTTTGAAGGTTCTAGGTTCACATTCATTATCAGACATACTTGTTTTCATTTGGTACTATTTTATTTAACAGATGTTCATGGTTAGTAAAATAAATCTACTGTATTTACTTTCTGCATAAACTACTTCATATAGTTCACCTAACCTCAGATTTAAACCTACTTCAAGGTTTAGACATTCTGAGAGTTGCTAATCTTCTCAAAATTATTTGTGCAACACTATAGGTCTATGTTATATTCATTATAGAATATTATGTTAAGTCACAGACCTAACCGTTTACAACAAATAGAAATTTTCACAATATTTTCATACACATAATATAATCCTTAATAGATTTAGCTAATTTCTTCACTACTATTTTAACTTCAACATAATAACACAAATACAATATAAAATGAATTAACTTGTGCATACCAATTCTGTTAGACTATTTTCCACCCAACCTATGAGCTCTTTCTCCACAGCTCCCCCCGAGTAGAGATCAATTATTTCCAGTAGTATACAACCTCTTGTATACCAAGAATTTGATTATTTAAGCCTACTTTCCCATCATCTTGTTTCCATAACTACGTCCAGTTAATCAAGATGTTTTTTTCCTTTTTGCACAGGATTTCCTTTTGTTTTTTCACAAAAGTACTTTAAAACTAGCTTTTTCTTCTTTCTAGTTTTATTCCATCTCTTCCGAGTAACTTTCCTCTTTACTAGGGTATCTTTTTATATTTTTTTCTCCAATCTAATTTTCAATATTTAATTTATTTTCTCCAAGGATTTTTGGAGAACTGGGAAAGTCTTGGGAACCTTATCTGTCCTAATGGACTTGGATTCCTGATGTCTAATTATACTGTAGTCTTTGCACAATTAATTCCATTCTCATTTTATTAAATTAGAATAATAAAATATGCCAACAATAATTGTTTTCCCTTGGGTCCACTTGACCTTTTAGGACTGTTCAACTGTCTAATAAAAGTAGAAAAACTGGGTATATATATATATATATATATATATATATCAAATGGTTTTCAAGGATAATTCTTGTGGAGGAATGGCATCAAGAGGTTCTTGGTCTTATGAGGAATCAAGTGGGAAGAGTAACTCTAACAACCTATGAGGTCAGTATCATGTGGATTTGAATTGATATTATATGCCTGTACTATGTCTATGTTTATGTTATGGACATGCTATGCTGAGGGATACATTAGTGGAATGAATGTAATGTGCTTTGCAGCATGCTAGGAAAAGCATGGATAAGATACTAGAAGCAAGGTTTCTTGTGGGGTAAGTGTGTGTTGTATGGATTTGAAGTAGTATTGTTGTGCATATGATGAGCATGTTATATATTCAGTGATTGTACCTAGGTAATGTGTACATGTAAAATATTTATTATTGTGTACATATGATATTGTATGCCTAATGTATATATGGTGTTGTGTGTATATTATATATGTAGTGCTAGGTATAGATGGTTCTATGCATATGTTGGATATGTGGTTGTGTGCAATGGAGTTGTGTGCGTGTTGAATATGTGGTGTTGTGTACGTATAGTGCTATGTACATGTTTTTTATGCAATGGTATGTACATATGGTGTTGTGTGCATGTTTTACATATGGTGTTGTGTGCCTGATTGTTCATGTTGTGTTTTGTGCATGTGGTGTTGTGCATATGTTGTACATGTGGTTCTCTGTGCAGGTGGTGTCCTGTACATGTTTTGCATGTGGCTCTATGTACATGTGATGTTGTACACATGTCATGCATGTGGTGTTATGTACATGTGGCATTCTATACACATTTTATAGGTGGTGTTGCGTACATTTGGCATTGTGTACACGTTGTGCAAGTGTGTCATGTACATGTAATTTTTTTCACACGTTGGGTAGGTAGTGTTATGTATAGGTGGTATTCTGTACAAGTTTTGCATATGGTACTGGTATACATGTGGTATTGTGTGCATATTATACATTTTGTTTTGTGGGCATGCAGTATTATGTATGTTCATGGTCTAGTCATTGCATTGTGACATATGTATTATGTTTTGTTGTATGCCTGGTGTAGGAGAATGTATGTGTTTTGTTGTACAATGGGTGTAGGTATATGTGTCATATTGTATAGGAATGTAGCTATATGTATTTTTGGTGTTGTACACCATGTGTGGGTGTACATGTTGTGGTGTACACTTTTTGTATGTGTACGTGATTGAAGAGAACAAAATGCATTAGGTGCTTCCCAGTTGTGGCGAACAATCCAGCGTGTGTACAAGAAGAAAAAAAGCAGAAGAAGGAACGATGAAGCATAAGTATTGGTATTATATTTCAGTTTTATTATTCATGTGATCTGTGACTATAACATATGATGGTTACATGTGAGTTTTGATTATGGTTTATGGTGATTTCATGTGATTCATGATTTTAATTTATGATGGCTACATTCTGAGCTAACTAGATGTGATATGTTTATACATGTTGATTTTATCAAAATAATTGTTTGACTTGTTGTGACAGTAAGTGAACATAATTGAAAGTGTACCTTATTGAAGAGTTACCAATGAGCTATGATGTGAATTTATTTCAATTTATTTTGAATCTAATGGAAGTTATGTTCTTTATATGGGAAGCACAAAAATACTCGTTTGGATGGTTGAAACTGATTTCAAGCATGTTACACTGAAATTTGTTACCATGACATTGAGTTGTCTATATAGGTTCATCATTACCTATTTATTGCTTCCTTAGAAGTCTAAAAACATAAAGCTCGCCAAATTAAGTCTTGGAATTGGAAGAAGCTCTTAAAAATCCTAAAAAGCCTGCTCTAGCACTTTTCCTAGTCATTCCCTACGATACCGCGATTTATTGCTATAAAAAATGCAGTACATCCTGCATGTACTATTCACTAAAACTGTGGACCCCCATAAAAGGTAAAATAAAGAGAAAAGTAAGTTCTAGAAGCCCAGCTGATCGAATATTCTCCCATCTAGGGCCTTCTAGAAGCACTATCTAGTCGAGATTCGCCCCTTCCATTCATGAACCTTTATCCCTTCATAAATGGAGCTATCCCTCGGTTTTTGGAGCTGAAATCCCATGATGAGAGGGCTTTATCCCTTCCTTTTTGGAGCTGAAACTACCTCCCTTCTGCTATAAATTGAGACCAAGTCTCAGTCTCAAGGGTACTTAGTACTTAGCATATAGAGATTTCAAAAAGTACTTGCTTCTTGCTTTGAAGAGAATACTTAGAACTTGATAGTTTTGATGGGAATTGCTGAATAAATATACTCTCCATATTTTTCATCATTGGCATGAGAGAGATTACATACTCATAGCCATAGCCTTATGTTGATAAAGAGAGTTGGAGTCTTGTCAAACTGAGGAAAACAACTGTTTGGGACCCCAGAAGAACCTGTACGAACATCAAGGTGTCAAGGTTGTAAGGTTTCTTCTTTTATATTCAAATTTAATACAAATGGATTTGATTTTCTCATTGAGTTGTTCATCTATATTTTGAATGATTTAATTCTTAGGTTCCTTGATCACTAAGATAGATTATTGCTTTCGAATGATCATATTTTGCATATGCTTTTCATCTTTTTTTCTTGTCTTTGATTGCATATCTTATATGCTGGATCGTTAACTTCTGGAGAGACTGGATTGAAGATCGAGCAAGCCTTGGACTTCAGGTAGGAGTATCTATCTGTAGTTAGTGAGTAATTATTAAGCAAGATAATCTAGAGGAAATGGTTTACATATGTCTATTTGTTTCTAGATATCCCTAGGATACTAGGGAGATTACTCTTGTCCGCAAGTGGGACTCGTCCGTGTAACAAAGCATTAGCAGCAAAACAAAAGTAATTGGAATCACCAACAGTATGATGGTAAAGCAATTCAGGAGCAAGGCCATTGTGGGACACTGGTACCCAATAGTGTTCATTGATTGGCATGAACATGATATTACCGATATGATGGTTTTTATGCAGGTATATGCCTTGGTTTCTGTATCTTCTAATGCGAGGAAGCATTGCCAAGGGATGGATCAGCCGGGATAGCGGATGTTGGGGAACTTGGAAGGTGAGTGACTGCACGCAAGGGGATGACCTGATTTCCGAAGGGAGTATGTAGCAGAGAAAGGAAGGCCATGAAATGGATTTGTTTTGGTCATTAGCATTTCTAGATGGAATCAAATAAAGATTGGGAGTGCACCCTAGAAAAATTAGCTGGTAACTATTCACTGAGGGTGCAGTGATGCAGGATTGTACCACTTGACATTGGATGTAACTTTTCCTCTGAAATTTTCTTCTGGACTTCTTGGGAACGAAGTGAATCCAAGTATTAGTTTGCCGGTGGAGGGATGATCCTCTAGAATTCCTTTTTTTTGATACAATCATCGTATCATTTTAATTGTTAGTTGAGAAAATGTTCATATGTGTATGTTATTGTAAATACTATATCAAGATGGATTTATAAATCTCCATAGAGATTATGGTTGTAAATATGAATTTCACTCTAAATACTACAACGAGATGTGTTATAAAGATCTATGTTCAGTATGTTTTATTTTCAATAGTTTTCTAGTTTGTAGGTGTCATTGAACATCGACGAAGGTATTCCTCCATGGGGGAGGGTTCTATAAAACACCTAGGTTAAAAGTTCATGTAATAAAAGTTAATAAAGGAAAAATAAAACCATGGTTAAGGGACACATATTCCAAGATGAATTTTTGGTAAGACATCCTAGTGTGGGTGTCCATTTCAGTTATTATGTCTAAGGAAATTGGAAAAGGCAATGACAAAGGCATTAAAAAGGAAAATTTATTTTTGGCACATTTATTTATGAAAATAAAGGAAAACAGGAGAAAGGAAGGTGAAAGGTCACAATTTGCATGTGAGGAGGAAAATGAATGAAAACAATGGAAAATGAAGAAAATAGAGGTCTGATTGATAAAAAGGCATATGAGGATCAGTTGGAAAGATTTTTTCAAGCATTGGGCCAACAAAGAGGAAAGCAAGAAAAGGAAGGACAAGGAAGGAAAAGGGAAGAAAATATCAAACAAGGAAGAGCAGGATCTAGTAGTTTCAACAAGAATAATTGAAGGTAACATATTGCATGTGTGATTTTCTAGATAGTTTGGAGATGTATGACTTATGCATTTTGGTATTTGGTTCTCTTGTTGTCGATGGCATGGTTTTGCAGGGTTTTGATAGTGGTTTTCAACCTTTCCTTCCGTTTTTATCGATATCCATGGTTTTATGGGATTTTATCTTGGTTTTAGCTTTGGAACTACTGGATGGATTTTGGAACCTGAGGCGGAGGTGGTCTCAAGGAAAATTCCCAAAGGCCTAGGAATACCTTCACCACTTTTGGCGGGATACATGGTAAATATTGAGGGTGGTGTCTCGGTTAAGGCTTAGTGATCTTGCGTGGATTGCGGTAAATCTCGAGAGACAGGGAGATAGAAAAATCCTCAAGAATAGTGATGGATTCTAAAGGAATTCCAACCTCGGTTCAGTTTTCTAATCTCAACACCATTTTAGTTGTGATCACAGTATGGTGAGGGTGGAGTTGGTTTAACCTCTGGATTCCTTGTTTTTTTTTTTGTATTGGTTTATCCATGAGATCCCATATTCATGATTGCAATATGGCACGGAGGTGATTAGCTGAAAAGAGATTTGGCTCAACCATTTTTATGGTTGGTTGGCACGTCGAAGTCCTGAACCTGGTTGGATCTTGCCTATTTTTAATAGAATATAATTTCTCTTCCTTTTTTACTTGTTAATGTGTGGCTTTAACGGTTGTTATCTATTTTTTATTTACATGGTTTTATGTTTATTAATAAGCATGGTTATATGACTGGTTCAAAACATGGTTATTTCTTATATTTACTTGTAATTTTTAAGATAATGGATGCAAGACCTAATTGATGTCATAAAAAATAAAGGAAGAGGGTAATGATACTTCTTTTCATGTCTCATAAGGGTTTTCAAATATTCATGCTTTAGCTTGTATCCTACACCTGTATATTTCAATGATGTGAAGTGTTTGACAGAATGTCAGTCTCGGCTAGGGACGGTCAGGCCTAGTCTTGGAGTCAATTTTTGGTTCTTTGGCATTGCATTCATGTTTTTTATGGATTTTGAAAGCTACAAGAATTTATGGGTAGTGTTCAGGATTTTGGGCTTAAAAGTGTCTTAAATCCCATTGATGCTAGCTGGACAAGTGCTCAAAATTATGCTCAAACATGAACGTTTCTGGATTAGCGTGGAACCTAAATGACCATGTTGATATCCTCATTCTAAATCTGGAACAACTCATTTCACAGAAAACCAACATCGTATGCTCCCAGAAACACGTTCTGTCTGCGTTGTCAAATAAGAAAATTAAAAAAAAAATGCAAGACAACCCAGTAAGTAGTCAGTAGAGCTGACTGGGCATGCCTACATGGCAAGGCAACTCTGTAGGTTAATTGGTCAATGGATATTCTGTATTGAATGGAATTGTTCCAAGTGGCATGTTCTTATTGGTTTGAAAAGGTGCGATTTTGCTAGATGTGGTGGAGGCCAAGCATAGGCTGCCACATGGCCCAAAAAAGGGCTGCCATGTGACAGCTTGACGACCATCAAAACTATGGTAAAGTTAACACCACACCTCGTGGGGGTCGAACACAAGACCTCACCGCCACAAGCCTAACACCCTACCACTGCACCTGTGCTTTATTCCTTATAAGGCTATGGTTTGAACTTTGTTTCATTGTCATATGTATTCCACCATGGGGGGAGGGGGCTGAGGTCTAGCACAACCCTGGTCACTGTTGGGGACAGGACCATGGGCTAACCCCCCCCCCCCCCCCCCCGGGGCCAATAACCATAACCTCAAACATATACACCATTGCTGCCATGTGTCTACGATTAGCATCAAACACCGATATTCAGGAGTAAACTGTGCGACATTTTAATATATATATACAAAAAGAAAAAAGAAAAAAAAAACATATTTAACCATATACCATAAGGTTCAAAATTCAATTTTTAAGCCTTATTGGAAAATTTTAAACGCTAAAAATTTCGCCCGATTTTTGGTGAAATTGCTGCTTCATTAGTGGAATTTCAGAGGGATCTATAGGATGGTGCCAAATTTTGAGGAATTTGAGGAAACATTAGTGCCAAAACTTGGGGAAGTCATAGCTTACTCAGTTATTGACCAAATTCAAGGAAAAAAGAGGCTACGCAAGAATTTTTGGGCATTCTGGAGCTGAAGGAATAGGTTTCATAGTTGTTTGAGAACTTTAAACATATGTAATCACACATTTGAGCATAATAGAAGAGGGCCCAGCCATTGGAAGCTGGACCAAGGAGATGTAGCCCAGGTCGAGTGAACTCCTTCATCATGAGCTATTGTATTACTATTTATGATGATGTTCATCTACGTTAGATGTTGTTGTTCAGTGATTTTTTTATGTTAATTTTCTCGATAAATTCACATAAAAACTCTTGAAAAACTTGCAATTTACCTCATAATTCTCAAGCACGTTTTTTATATTCCAAATTGGATCTTAGCACAACAAACACTAATATTCCTATTTAGATCAAGTTGGTATTAGAGAACTAGGTTTACTTGTGCAAGGAGGATTAAATTGTTTTTCAAGTGTTTAAATGCTTACAAGGTTAAAGCTCAAGAGAGGATAAGGAAATCTTGTGGGTGCAGGTTCTATAGTTGGAGCAAGGAGAAAGATGGCACAATTTCCACCATTTCCACCAAAAGATTCATCTCCTATTTTACTTGAGGCTTTAGTAATAATGTCTCATGAAGGACGGAATCGTAACATGACAAAGGTTGAGAATGCTTTCTTTGACATGAAAAATATGGTGAAGGTCCACTATGAAGAGAGGAATACAAATTTGTAGGGTGAAAGCTCCAAGCCTCCAAGAGGAGGAGGAAATGGAAATGGTGATAAGCCACCATATACTCCACCATCATCCTCACCACCATCTTCAACTTCATCTTCATCCTCTTCCACTACTAAAACCCTTACTCATACTCATCAACATACCTAAAAAGCAATTGGTAAACAACCCTTGTTAAAAATTGATTTTAAATTTGAGTTGCCTATGTATAATGCTGAAGTGAATGCAAAGAAGCTTGAAAATTGGGTTCATTAGTTGGAGGTCTACTACGGGATTCAAATCCTTCAAGATGATGATACAAAGAGTCTTGCTTCCTTGAGACTAGACGATGCAACACTAGTATGGTGCGAAGCCAAGACACAATATGAGATTAAAAAATATGGTAACATCTCACTCTTCTGGTCTAATTTCATTTCTACAATTAAAAGATAATTTTACCCTCTAGCATATATGTAAAAAGGCATCATGAATTGGAAAAACTTTAGACAACTTAAAGCTTAAAGTGTGCAAGATTACACCCAGGAATTTAGAAAAAGAGATATTATGTTAGGTTTTGATTTTCATTCACAAGATATGTTACTAAATTATATATGGGGTTTACATAGCCACCTAAGGCATACTATCCTTATATTGAATCCCACTAGTCTAGATGAGGTTTGTGTGCAAGCCACTCACCTTGAGGCAAGAAGGAAAAATATTTGAGAATATAGTAAAAAGAAGCCATTTAAGGGTGGAGAGAAAGCAAAGGGTAAGAAAAATGCATCTGTGAAAAAGGAAGGAGAAAAAATGACATTAAAAGATTGTTCCAAAGAAGGTCATGATGAAGACCACTGTTGGAAACTTCATCCAAAGATGAGGGCCAAGAAATTCAACAACAAGAGAAAGCAAAAGACATATGCAACCACTCAACAGGATTTGGGATCCGATTTGAGTGATGAAACTAAAATTACATCCATGGGTATGAAAGGAAAAGAAACTATTGCTAGCACTAGTTCATCAAATTGTTACACTAGTACTCCAAATTAAAAAATAGGATTGAATTATTTCATGTGAGGGTTATTTCAAAAAATACAAAAATCAACAAACTATTGATAGTGGGTCTCAAGAAAATTTGATATCTAAAGACTTAGTCAAGAAACTTAATCTTGAAGCTATTCCTCATCACAAACCATATCGATTGGGTTGGATATGCAATAACACAAATTTAAAGGTTACAAGAAAGTGTATTCTTCGGTTTGCAATCACAGGAAACTTCATTGAGGAAATTGAATTAGATGTTGTACCACTTGATATTTCAAGAATTGTTTCGGGAAGTCCTTACCTCTATGATATAAAAGCCATCTTCTATCACCATGGAAACAAGTACCACTAGTTCAAAGATGATGTGGAGTATATTGTGAGAGCTCATCACAAGAAACTAAATCTTTCATTATTTAATGGAGGGAAAATGAAAATACTAGTGAATTCATTGTTACCATTAAACCAAAGAATGATGTTGATTATGAATTATTTCAAGGTTGTGATACTAAGCTGAAATATGATTTGATTGAAGTGGTCAATCAAAATAATGAGATGTTTCAGGAACCAAAGGGATTTCCTCCCAAGAGGGGAATCCAACATGAAATACACTTGCAGCAAGATTTTCCTCTTCCTAACATTAGCATGTATAGGATGTCAAGGATGGAGAATTCTAAAATAAAAAATAAATTTCAGGTGTTGTTGGACAAAGGGATCATCCAACCAAGTACTTTGCCATGCACGTTACCTATTTTGTAGGTGTCAAAGAAGGATGGAACATGGCGAATATGTGTAGATTTCTATGCATTGAACAATATTATGGTCAAGAACTATTATCCACTCCCTTGAATAGATGATTTACTTGATATATTGAAACATCCAAAGTATTTCACTAAGATGGACTTAAGGAGTGACTACCATCAAATTAGAATTTCTGAAGGTGACATTTGGAAGACAACATTCAAAAAAAAGCAAGGTTTGTTCGAATGGTTTTTTTATGCCTTTTTGTTTATGTGATGGTCTTGCTACCTTCATGTGTGTGATGAATGATGTTTTGAGGGAATTTCTTGATGATTTTTTCATCGTCTATTTAGATGATATATTAATTTTTAGTAAATCACTTGATGAACATGTCATGCATGTAAGAGAATTACTTGATGTCTTAACGAAAGAAATTTTTGTTTTAAAGATGTCAAAATGTGAGTTTCGTAAAAATTATTTAGTGTGATTGGGGCATATTGTTGGAGGAGGTGAGTTGAGGATATATCCCGCTAAGGTTGAGGTAATTGTGAATTGGCCAACGCCCAAAAAAATCACTCAAGTAAGAATTTTTTTGCGAGAAGCCCAATATTGGAGGAAGTTTATTGCTAATTTCTCTTCTATCATAGCTCCTTTGCATGCATTGAATAGTGTGTGAAAGGTCTTCTAGCGGGGATGAGAGTAGCAAAAAGAATTTGATTCTTTGAAAGAGAAGATAAGTTCATCCCGAGTACTTTCACTATTGTACTTGAGACAACCCTTTGAGATCCAAACTGATGTAGGCAGCTATGCGATTGGCACAGTCATTATGCAACATGGTAAGCCCATTTCATTTCATTCAGAAACTTTCAATGGTGCAATGACTAACTATCATACTTATGACAAGGAGATTTATATTTTGGTTCAATGTGTCAAAAAGTTGAAACACTACTTGACGGGAAAGGAAACCATCATATACACCAACCACCAACCATTGCAATACTTGGAATTGCAAACTAAGTTGCAAAAATCAAGGCACTTTTGATGCATTGGTTTCTTACAACAATTAAAATTCCTCGTCAGGTATAAGAAATGTATTTACAACAAGGTTGTTGATATTATTTCTAGGCCTATTACTAGTTTAGCTACTTTACTCAAGCATAATTCTGTTTTGAATGAAAGTTATGTTGAGCAATATGCATTTTATAATGAATTTCAAGATGTTTATTCAAATTTGAGTCAAGGGAAGAAGGTAGAGGAATTGGATTACCATATACATAATAATTTGTTGTATCATTTGGGAAATATTTATATTCCATAGGGAGAGAGAGTAAATGTCATAAGGGAAGCACACACTTCTCTTATTGATATACATTTCGATGTAAGAAAAGTAGTGGTACACATTCAGAGGTATTTTTTTTGGCCTTGTATGCTTGAAAGTGTATCACGTTTCATTAAAGGATGATCATTATGTGTAGTCAGTAAACCTAGCAATAGTATGTTAGGATTGTACACACCACTTCCTGTACCTTCATGTCCATGGGAGAGTGTTTCTATCAATTTTGTAGGAGGTCTCCCTTTGTCAAAAAGAGGTCATGATTATTTGTATGTAGTTGTGGATAGGTTCAGCGAGATGTTTATATTAATTCCATGTAAAAAGAAAATCAGAGATGAACAAAGAACTCACTTATTCTTTTAGCATGTTTTGGCACATTTTGGTTTGCCCACATCCATTGTTAGTGATCGAGATTCTCGAATTGTTATAAATTTTTGGAAAATTTTGTGGGAATTGATGGATAACAAGTTGAATAAGATTACAACCTTTCATCCACAAACAAATGTTCAAAACGAGGTGGTCAATCGAACAGTCATATATCTTCTTCGACGATACTGGCGCTAGCATCCTAAGTTAAGGGATGGCAACTTGCACTAAATTCATCACGCTTACAATTGTGCAAAACACTCCTCTACACAAACATCGCTATTTGAGGCATGTCTTGGATACTTTCCTATATCATCATTAGATTTAATTTTTGGGAAGGATGTTGCTATTGATGTCCATAGGAACATAGATAAAGCCAACAAGTTCATAGAACAAATCCAATTGATACAAAGAAAGGCATGAAAGTCATCGTGTAGATCACAAGTTCCAAATTGGTGACAAAGTTTGGATTCACATTAGCAAAGAGAGGCTTCAAGGAGAATGTAAAAAACTTAAACTAATCCATTATCGTCCTTTCAAAATTTTGGAAAAGATCGGTGAAAATGCCTTCAAGTTAGGTTTTCCTCCATACGTGCAAATTTACTATGCTATTATTGTTGAGAACTTGAGGTTGTATAAGCCTTGTTTGATTGAAGATCAAGGAGAATAGGTTCAGGTTCCTTCTATTGACGAATTTTCTCTTGAATACCCTAATAAGCTTCAACAAGACACAATTCTTGATAGAAGAACAAGGACATTAAAACGAGGGACTGTAGACTACCTTCGTGTGGGGCTCAATGGCACAGATATTTCTAAGTAAAAATTGATCGAGATTAGAATGGTGAGAGAATTGTACCCTCATCTGCTGAACAAATGAAAAGGATATTTTGGGGTCCAAAAGCTTCGAGTGGGGAGGAGTGATCAGGTGCTCAAAATTATGCTCAAAAATTAAAGTTGTCGGATTGGTGTGTAACTTAAATGAAAACATATATCTTGTCATTCTAAATCTAGGGCACCTCATTTCGCGGAAAAGAAACATCGTATGCTCCCAGAACCACGTGTTGTCTAGTTTTTCAAACAAGAAAAAAAATGTAGGACAATCGAGTCAGCAGTTTGTGCAGCTGACTAGGCATGCCTACGTGGCACGATGACTATGCAGGTTGACTTGGTCAATGGATTTTCTTCGGCGAATTGAATTGTGTTAAGTGGCATGTTGTTATTGGTTTGAAATGGTGCGACTTGGTTGGGTGTGGTGGAGGCCAATCGCAGGCTGCCACATGGCTCAGCCACGGATCACCACATGGCATCCCCAGGGCCACCAAAACTATTGTAAGGGCCAAACAACGCTTCGTGGGAGTCAAACACAAGATCTCACTGTCACAATCCTAACGCACTACCAAAGTGCCTGTGCTTTATTCCTTACATGACTATGGTGTAAACTTTGTTTTATTGTCATATGTATTTTGCCATGGGGTGAGGGGTTGGGCCTAGCCTCAACCTTGGTCACTGTCGGGGGTAGGAGGCTAGCCCCAGGGTCGTCCCAACTAATCGTAACCTCAAACATATATTCCATTTCTGCTATGTCCCCATGGTTAACATTAAATTTCGATGATTACGAGTAAAACGTGCAGTGTTTTAATATAAAAAAAACATATTTGACCATATACAATATGGGTCAGAATTATGTTTGTAAGCTTTATTGGCAAAATTAAAGCGTCAATAATTTTGCTCGTTTTTTGGCAAAGGTTGTGCTTAGTTAGAAGAATTTGGGGCAAATTTGTAGGATGGTGCTGGATTTTGAGAAATTTGTGGAGCGATTAGTGCCAAAACCTAGGGAAGTCATAAATTACTATGTTTTTTACCAAATTTCAGGGAAAAACAGGCTACACAAAAATTCTTAGGCATTCTGGAGATGATGGTACAGGTTTCAAAGTTGTTTGAGTATTGTTAACTTATGTAATTGCACTTTTCACCATAATAGAAGAGGTCCAAGCCATTTGAAGCTGGGCCAAGGTGATGTAGCCCAGGCGGGGTGAGCTCCTTCATCATGTTTTTTTGTGTTACTCTTTAAGGTGATGTTCATGTCTATTAGATGTTGATTTTCAATTTTTTGTTTATGTTAATTTTCTCAATAAATTCACATAAAAACACATAGAAACTAATGAAAAACTTGAAATTTACTTCATAATTCTGAAGCACTTTGTTTATATTTTGAGTTGGATCTTAGCACAATAAACACTAATATTCCTATTCAAATGGCTGGCATAATTTTGGGTGAAAAAGTCCGTGGACACATGCATTCCTATGTTGTGGGAGCATCCAAAGCCTCAGAGACGCACCCTTGCCTACTCTCTGGGAGCATCCGGTTTCTTTCCTCATTAAATTCAGCGAGACCTAGGAGCAAGTCACGGGTATGACTGTGATAGTCTTTGGGGGTCCTGTAGCACGTAGAAAGAGTCTATGTTATTTTTTTTCATGTCGATTCCAATTTCTTAAGGCCCCCAAGGAGTTTGAGTATGCTCTTAACTGTCCCCATCTCATGTTTACCCCGGTTGGTTAGTTAATGGGGTAGATGCGAGGGGAATTTTATGTTACAACAATTATAATATTTATCATTGTGTGATGATAGTTTTTTTTTTTTTTAATAAGTTGAAAAAAACACACCAAAACTAGGAATTAAAAAAAAAATCATTATGCGACTTACAATTATATTTTTAAAAAATTAATAGCTCATATTTGTTTATTTTATTTCTCTATTTAATCAATTTAAAAAGAAAAAGAAAAAGAAAATATACTATTTTTGAGATAAATGTTCACTTTTGATTTGTGACTATCACCATAAATATTTTAAAATATTATGTGCCCAGTTGAATCTTTGCCTTCCGCCAAATAATTGTTGATAGTTAAATTTAAATTCTAAAATTTCTATTCCAAAATAAGCACCATTGTCAATCTAATTACTCAATTAAATAATAATTATTTCCATAAAATATATATATATATATATATATATATATATATATATATATATATATATATATAACCAGGACTATTTTAAATCTTAAAATCACATTTTTTATTATAAGATATGATTTACCATAATTCTAATAATAGAACTTATAAAACGAATACATAGATGAGTGTAAGTTAATGATAGTTTTTAGTCTTAAGGTAATATTAATTCATGGAAAAAAGCGTAATAACTTAACATAACTTGGAGGGATTAACAGAGGTGCTTTAACAACAAATATCAAAAAACTTATATATATATATATATATATATATATATATATATATATAATTAGAACTATAACCATTTACATTAATGTAAGATAGGATGGTCTAGATAAAATCTCAATATGCACACAATATATTATATTAATCAAAAGCATTACATATATACATGAAGTATAGTCTTAAGACAGGAAAACTATTTTGGATGCACAATAAGGTGGTTGAGAGAATATCTCAACCACACCCCAAACTAGGAATATTTAGATTTAGCTATCCCTATGATATAGGAAAAAAACCTCCTGATATAGGAAAAAAACCTCCTTCCATAGAAGTAAGAATTACATATTCCAACAGCCGTTAACATTAACATAATAAAATAATTCTGCTATAATTTGAATTAAAAACATGTATTTTAAGATTTTAATATAGGTGAAGCAATATGTTTTCAAGTTTGAATTTTAATATAGGTGAAGCAATATGTTTTCAAGTTTGTACGCAATTCCGTGCTGGTGGAAATAGTCTAGTGCGCGACAACTTATGTTGCATATGATATAAAAAAACGAATGATTAGGAAAAACAAATATATGGCCTTATGAATATGTTTTCAGGTTTCAAGTCCCTGTACACAATTCCATGTTGCTGCAAATAGTCTAGTGCAAAGAAAACTTCGAGAATCAGCATATGGTATAAAAAACGAATGATTATGAAAAACAAATATATGGCATTTTCGTGAGAAACTTGAGAAAACGAACTAGTATTATTATTGTTTTTACCAGCATAGCTGTTTTGGATTTTCAAAAAGGCACAACCATTTTGACTACTACACAGAAAAATACCACTGCTTTGAAATAATAGTACCACAACTTTGAAATAATAGATTTACGAGGAAAATGTCAATGGAATAAGTCATTCGTCCTCTTTCCCGTTAAAAAAGTGAAATAGTATATCTACGAGGAAAGTTAATAGAGTAAGTCACTAAGCCCTTTTCCCTTCCCTTTTTCCGTTAAAAAGTGAAATAATAGATTTTATGAGGAAAGAGTTAACGGAGTAAGTAACTTATGCTTTTCTTTTTTTTTCTTTTTTTATTGACGTGTGGAAGATTTATGTATCTAATCCACGGTTTAATGGACAATATGAAAAGTTTTCCAACTTTTTTTCAGCTTTTTAATTTATTGGAAAATCATTTGTCAAACATGGTTATCCTTGTAATTTATTAAAAAAAAATACATTTCGTCTTCGTCTTTTTAATTTATTGGAAAATCATTTGTCAAACATGTTTATCATTGTAATTTATTACAAAAATATTTATTCATTTCATGTTCGTCTTTTTCATTTAGTGTGGTCATTGAAACATTGGTTAAATGATTTGTTCGTCTTTTTCATTTAGTGTGGTCATTGAAACATTGGTTAAATGATTTTTTTTAATAATAAATTTTATTACTTTTTATTTTAAGTTTATAACAATATTATATATATATTTTTTAAGCTACTCTAGAGCAAAGGAATTTATCTAATACTTGCTCTTAATTGAGTCCAAAAATTCAAAAATTCAAGAAGAAGGGCTTCCCATAGTTGGGAAACCAGCACTTTACTTGTCCCTAAAGACTTGTTTCACCTATATTCGCTAATACATTACCAAAAATACTGGAAATAAATGTACAAACGATAGAAAGCAAGTTTGTCCATAGACGAACGAAGGTGCAAGAACCTTCATTCGTTGTCGGTGTCATCATATTGTTCTTCATCAGTTGTTGGTTGTTCCTCCTCTCTAATTGGACACCCATAGATGCGACCAATTTCCTCTTGTTCCTCTGGGAAGACCCATGGCTGTGGCTCCTCCGACTCTTCACGTGCATCAGATTTTCACCCTTGATTGGACTCAGACGATGAGGGAGGTTTGATGGGCAGACGCATGAGTTTTTTGGGCGGGGGAAGGATTTCTAAGGTGATGGTTGATTTACGATACCTCCTCTTCAATCTGGGCAGCGTCGATGATGTAGGCTCTGCGTTCAGGAGAAGGTGGACTACAGGTGAGGATGAAGAGTGATTAGCTGCTGGAGTGAGAGATGCTTTGAGATCTGACTGAGCGAGGGGAACTTCCTTAGTCTTGACGATGGAGGAATTTACATCAATGGGCATGGTTGCGGAGAGAGTTGAGGTGTTGTCTATGGCCAGGTCCGCGAAAGGCGAGTTAGGAGAGGTATCTTGCTCAGTCATGGAATGAAATAAACGGTCTGCGGACTCTCTGGTGAGCCTGGAAGCCATAGCTCCTCTAGTGCTTCCTCTGCGGGGCTTTTGTCTCTTTCTGGGCACCATGGCAGTGAGAGAACAAAGCCGTAAGGAACGCAGTACGCGATGGAGGGAGAAATCGGCAGTGCTTCGCTGAAAGAGAAATGTCATAGTGCAGAGGTTGGTATTTAAGTTGATGCCCCTTCTAATAAGGCCCGAGATGGCATTCAGTTCCCTCATTAACTGCATTGATGGCCTTTGGCTGCCACCAAGTCCGATTTTCTTGCTGTATCGCCATCGGTTCTTCATGCGGAGAGGCATGTCGCACCACAGGATAAGCTGGCTGTCATTTCACTCGAATGTGGGATATAACAATATTATTATTAGCTAATAATAATAAGCATTAAGTTTAAAATTAATATTATTAAACATTAATATTAATTTTAATATTAATATGAATATGAATATGAATATTAAATTTGTTATGAGATTATTAGTGTTATTAATGAAGTTAACATTTTAATTATAAATAATATTAATATTAATATTAATAAATATCTTAAATTATGCTAATTGACCTTATTTTTTAAAACTGGCTGGCATATATTTGATGGAAAATGATGCATTTCACTTATATCAACCACATTTACTAATCAACCACATTTACTAATGTGGTTATGCTAGTTTAATTAGTTGATTGATATTTTCGACCAACCTTTATTTTTTCCTAGAAATCTCAAAGCTTATAGAGGAAGTCATTCACTTTGGAGTGGAAATTCTTCAGTAAAGAATTTAGGTGGAAATGCTTCCCTATAAGTAGAGAATTTAGGTGGGGAAGCATTGATGAGAAAATCATTGTAATTTCATATGAAATTTTTATTCAATACTAGTGATGGAGATGGTGCTAGAAATATCAATGCCGGAAACACAATTAGTCACTAAAGCTTGTGCAAAATGCACCTCCAAAAATAAGGAGCGTGTTTGAATTATGGGAATTCCTAGTATTGCAAAATATAAAATCATCCATATTATAAACATTTTCGAAAGATAAAGTTCATGTTAACAACATCCATATTATAAACATTTTCGAAAGATAAAGGTCATGCTAACAACATTGCCACTTGCCACGGTATTGTATAATGGAGTTTCTAACTAGCTCATATAAATTGTTTCTCGCCCATATAAAGTGTTGTTGGAAAATCATGGAAAATCCAAAATCTCTTAATGAAAGAGATTTATTAGATATAATAGATCAAAATTTGCACATGAAGAGATTCAACATAATCACTCAATCAAGGAAAATTTCAAACAAATGAATTGGCATTCAAATAATCAATTCCATTTTCATGCAATCAACAACTCAACTTTCAATCCCTAGGAGGATACCAGAATTAGAATTTAGCATCCCAAAATATGATATTTACACCTTTTATTATCCAATTAGCACTCCTAAATCCATAAAAACTCTAGAGAGTCTTAAGTTTGTAGAGGCAAAATCGAAGATGAAAACCAGTTTGCTATTAAAACAAATCTAGAATTTCAAATCATGATAACTACAACCCTGTATGGTAAGGCTTACAACATGGAAATGATATCCCGGAAAACTGAGTCGATTGAGGATCAAAATCAACCAAAATACTTGATGAAATTATAATAAATGATCTTTCTGCTAAGAATGATAGCTTGCCTGTTTGTTCGTGGGTTTATCCCTATTACAAGTTATCCATGAGGGTCGATATACAGGGTGACTCAAACCCTTCGTGGGATGAGAATTTCATTATCCACATTACAAATAAATCCTTGTTGAAAATGCTGAGGAAATTAATGTCCTCATTGAAGATTTTCCCCATCACATAGAAATGGAAATAAATATTCAAGATTCGACTATTCACTGTGAGTTATAGAAATCGAGGTCATATTTGATGTCAATATTTAGTCTGGACTCCCTCACAAAACTCCTAGATACTGATGAGAAGGCGGGGAACAACATAATGGTAGTCATGGAGGATAATTGCTTAATGGATACAATATTACTATCAAAAAGTACTCCATGTACCTATGGGAGTTGTAGGAAGCACTAGATGAGGTTTCTAAAAACATTCCCTGTAGCTTCATACATCACATGCCTCGTGGTTGGTTCTATACTTAATATAGTATATACTCTGAACCTATGACTACACCATAGAAAGTACAACTTGCACAACTACCTTAGGACAATGCTTCAATATTCTTTCTCACATGTCACGCTACCTCATGGTTTTGATACCAAAATAAGAAAAACAAAGACAACATAGAGATAGAATAACTATGCAACTCAGAGATTTTTTTAATTGTAACACAAACATATTGATAGAATAACTATGTAACTCAGAGATTTTTTTAATTGGATCACAAACATATAACACATAATAGAGTCTCATTTTTTTTCAATGGTATCAACACATAAGATAATGATGAGATGGATACAAATTAATGCTACAAACTAACAACATTAACTAAGTTAATATATAAGAATGGTTTGGAACAATACATTCCTCTAATTAATTGTAACATCCTCTTATTCCTAATTCTATGGATGTGTTTTTAAACAATAATTCTCTAAGTTTTGTAGTGAATTTGTACTGAATGCTCATGAGTTATGTCATGTCTCTACTTACTGCATTCAAATTGTTTTCTACATTATGAAAAGGAATATATTTTATTCTAAAACAACATATAGATATATGCCAATAACAAAATGAGAAATACTTTTTTCATAATTTATAAAATTGCTTTAATAATTGAAGAAAAATATAAATAATTTTTTTTTTGAAAATTTTGGTTATGCGTATGAAAATGTGTGAAATTAATCGAGGTTAGACCTAGAGGCTAAATCTATCCCTCGTGAAGGTAGGAACTAATAATATTTATAATAATAACTAATCTATTAATCTATTTTCTTACATACATCCATAATTGTTTATCTGAGTTTGGATTCCACATATGTTTATCTCATAGTTAGAACTATTGAAAGCCTCCACACCTTCTATTCTTTTAGGGACCTTCAAAAGAAATTGATGTTGGGTAACCTCAATCTCCTTCATCCATATTAACCTAGCTCAACATTGTGGCTTGAACTTCCTTAGTGAATTATGCTTTAAATAGTTCCTCTTTTGCGAATTTGGGTCTGGGTTTCTCAAGTTGGGAAGATATTGAAGAGATCAGAAGATCATAGAAAATCCAAAATCTCTTAAGGAAATATTTTATTATATATAATATATCAAATGTTTCTGACGAATAAGTTCAACATAATCACTCAACCGAGGAAACATTCAAACAAATGAATTGGCATTCAAACAATCAATTTCAATTTGATGCAAGCAACAACTCAACTTGCGACCCCTAGAACGATACAAAAATTAGAATTTAGGAGCCAAAAATTTGATATTGGAACCTCTGATTATGGAATTAACACTCCTAAATCTATCAAAACTCCACAGAGTCCTAAGTTTGTAGAGTAAAAATTGAATATTAAGAACATAATTCTACTAAAACACATCTATAATTTCAAATCATGGGATCTACAACCCTCTCGGATAAGGCCTACTACATGAAAATTAACTCCAGGAATATTGAGTCGAATGAGGAGAATAATCATCTGAAAGGCCTGGAAAAATAACAATAAATTATCTTGGAGCTAGCAATGATAGCTCGTCCATCAGTGCATTGGTCGATGCTTATTAAAAGTTCTCCACCATGGTCGATATGGAGGGTGATGCAAATCCCTCGTTGAATGAGAAGCTCAATATTGTTTTTACCTTTTTGATCAGTGTAGAGGAAATGAATGCCTTCATTGATTATTTTTCCATCAGATAGAACTGGAAATACATATTCAAGAGTCGATCCTTCGTAGTGAGCTATATAATTTGAGGTCGGATTTGATGTCAAGATTTATTCTCGACTTCCTCACAAATATCCTAGGTCTAGACGATACGGCAAAGAAATTTGTAATGGTATACATGGAGGATATTTGCTTAATTACTAAAATAATGTTATCACCAATTAACCCATGTAGTTGTGGCATTTATAGGAAGCACTAGATGAGATTTCTAAAAATATTCCATGTAGCTCCGTACATCACATGCCTCATGTGGTTGGCTTTATACTATATTCAATTTATTCTCTGACCCTATGTCTACAAAATAAAAAGTACAAGCACAACTGTCAATTAAAAATGCTTTAATATTGTTTCTCACATGTCGCACCACCTCATGGTTTTGATACCGAAACAGGAAAAACAAAGACAATAGAGAGATAGAATAACAATGCAACTAAGAGGTTTTGTTAATTGGAACACCCATATAAGAAATAATAGAACTTTATTTTACGGAAATGGTATCAACTAAAAAAATAATAATGATATTGATAAAAATTAATAATACAAATTAACAACATTAACTAAGTTAATAAAGAAGAATGGACTAAAACAATACAATCTTCCAATTAACTCTAACATCCTATTATTCCTAATTTTATAGATACATCTTTAAACAATAATTCTTTAGTTTTTGTAGTGAATATTTATATGGAACTACATAAAACACATTTTATTATCAATTTAAATACATAAATGGTGTAGTGAATGGCTATTTCACAGTCCCATTTTATAAGAATAGCTATCTCATTGTCTTTTCTTTCACTTTATTGAAATTGTTTTCATAATTACACAAAGATATCTATTTGCTTCTTAAAAAAACATATAAATTACCAACCACATTTCTAATATGTTTATCATTTATTTCGTAGTTCATAAGCCACATTTTATTATCAATTTGAATCACATAAACACGTAAAATGAAAAAACTGTATATAGAATTATATAATTTGTAATACATTCAATTACTTAATTATTCCTTAAGGTTGTAAGAAAATATATCATTGAATCATATTTAATGTTTGTAAAAGTATATAAGTATGAATATTTAAAAGCTTCATAACAAAATTTTATTTAATTTATTTCAAAATATAATCTAATTTTTTTATTATTATTTTTTCATTTTAAATGTTAAATAATAATGTTTACACACACGCTAAATTATAGTTAATTGAAAAATGAAATAACTTGTTAATATTGTTGAAAGAGATAGAATTTAAAGCCTACTTATTTATCCATTTCTTATTTTAAGGAAATTAAAACCTAACCAAAAAATTCTAAACAAAATCCCATAAATATAATAATAATTAATTTATTAATTTGTTTTCATAACTAAAAGAAAATAAAACCTAGTCCAAAAAAACTATTTTTCCTTCTTGAAAATAAATTAAATAATAACATAATTCTATAAATTAAATAAGATTTATAATGACCAATAATTGTCCCTAAAGGTGCAAAGTTACACTGAAGGAATAAAAAATTTGGGAAGATTGTCTCGCTATACACTCCATTGCAAGATTGTTAATCGATTTTATGAGTGAGAAAAATTGCTTCTCAATAAGAATATGTAGATGAAAGACATGTAAAGTCACTCAAAGATGTTAGAAATGGGCATACAAATATCTAGTTAGGTCTTCATGTATTATATTTTAGCGAATCATGAGAAAAATTAGGCTGATATTAAGATTGAAGAAGGCATTTTCGCTATTAAGAAAGGCACCATTGTCAATTCCTTCAGTATAGTGTAGTGTCAGAAAAAGAGTAATGTGAATGACCATAGAGGAGGTGGAACTACAGTAGAGTGATGCTCTTCCAGAGGTGGAAAGAGAGATACTCTTCTAGGAAAAATAATATAATTTTGTTAATGATTTTCTCGTTAAGTTCATTTTTTGCTAGTTTTGAACTTATAGGTTCTAAGTTTTATAAATATGGGAACCATGATCATATAAAAGTCCTTTTAGGAGAAAAAAAAACAAGAGAAAGTGGTAGCACATATCACCTATTGTGCCTTCAATTACATATTTTTTTTTGGAATAAGCATTATCTTCTAAGGTAGAAAATCTTGAATTCACCAACCAATTTATAGGTTGTGCCTGTGAAATCACAAGCACGCCGTCTATGATCTCATGCTTGGGCTTGAAAATAAAGTTATCAATCCTTGAATGCTTCAAATCACCATCCAAGTCCCCATAAATTTCCATTTTAGGGTAAAAGAAACACCGATGGCATTGATTTTGGGCAAAGATTTGATGGATTACATGAACATCCAATCCATCAAATTCATTAAAAGAAAGATTGACTAAAATAAGGTAGCATAAAAGCTACATTTAGCCATGATTTATATACAAGAATTAAATATTTCCTTACACTCTAGTTGAACATCTTTCACATATTTGCATGATTAATCTACAAGAATTAAACATTTTCTCACGCTCTAGTTGAAGCTCCATGACATATTTGTGTCGTGCTTTACTAATGGTAAATATTTTTGTTCCCTCCACTACAAGGAAATGACCCTCTAGAAGAGGTTATAAAGGAGGTTTTTAGTGTTATAAAATTGGCCGAAATTGTAAAAAAAAACACTTTCTACAACATCTGTTTTGGTAACGGAGGTATTGGCAAAGCTTTTAATGGAATTTCAACAGAACTAAAAAACCTAGGCGGTCGAAGGTTATTACGGATGTTTTTTCAATCGGTGCGCTATTAATATGTGAACACACCGATGCGTGTCATATTGACTGTCGGCCCGGGGCAGTTGAAGGTGCATGTACCGAGCCGTAAAGTATACAATTGCACTAGGTGCACTGTAGGTGATACAACGCATGGGGCCATTCTAATTCATATTGGGATTTTTGTGGTGTCCATATGTCATATCAACACACCGGTACGTAGTCTTATTGAAGCACACCGGTGCGCATTATTAGACAGATGCATCGATTTTTCTAATTCGTCTGGTATTTGTTCAGTGCCCATAGGTCATACGAATGCACCGATGCATAGTCTCACATAAATGCGTCGGTGCGCAGTATCACACAAACGCATTGAGATTTATAATTGCTATTGCTATTTGTGGCATGCCCATAGGTTGTATAAATGCACCAGTGCGCTATATCATATAGGCGTATTGGTGTACATTGACTAACACACATCGGTGTTCATTTTGTATTTTTTAGAAACGTCGACCTGTGACAGTGCAATTATTGTGATTTTTTTAAATGCATTAGTCATCAAAAGTAGACACATCTTATAACAATATTCATATTAATTAAATTTTTATTAATTCATTTGAATGTGATGTTTGTAATAATTTGATATATCATATCATAATTATTGTGATTTTTTTAAATTCATTATTCATCAAAAGACAACACATATCTTATAACAGTATTCATATCAATTAAATTTTTATTAGTGCATGCGAATGTGATGTTTGGATTAATTAGTTATATCATATCATTAGATTTCTCATCTCTTCATTATAATATTTAATCATTAATAAATTTAATTAGTGGTATTACATTTCACAACCACAATGGAGAACGCAATAGAATAAATTAAAACATATATATATATATATATATATATATATATATATATATATATATATATATATATATGACATTATTTTTCATACAAAATGGGACAGTTATTGGTATATATATATATATATGACATTATTTGTCATACAAAATGGGACAGTTATTGGTATCCATTTGTCTTTCAATTGGGACACTATGTCCATTACATTAAACAAAATGTCTGATTTCACAGACAAATATTTCAAAAAATACAACGCCTTGCTTTGATATACAAACATAATCATCATCATTCTTCGCTTGAACTGTTGTCACTGCTAGAGCTACTTCCATTACTTGGGTTATTTTAAGGAATTTTTTGTCCACAATGTTGATTATTTTATTCTGCTTCACCTTCCATCTACAAACATAAAAATAAATTGTAATGAGTGTATATACATTGGTGAGAATAATGAAAATTGAATTATTAAACAATATACAGATCAATGTAAGTCGAAAATAAATGACATACCATAGAAACAATTGACTCATGAACTATACACATTCTTTCACAACCATGTAGTATGCCATCTTTCAAGGTTTCATCTGTTGGCACAGCTCCATTCTTTGTTTCCTGCTAGTTTTATACCCCATAAAAAATCATATATTTGATATAAAATATTTTTTTGTTCTTTTAGTTATAGATGGAGCTAAGAAAAACAAGATCGATAGATGCTTACAATTTCCACAATTAATTTCTGATATGCCAACATACACTCAGAACCCATATTTAAACCAATGTCAATCAATTCATCTGATGGTTCTTCTTTGTATGTTAGCACCTGTTTGAAGGCATTCAATGATTATTTTTGTAAAACAACTTAAAATATAAAAAAATTAAATCTAGTTAAGTTCTTATAAGGAAGTAACAATTACTCACAAACTTAGATATCAACCTTTTTCTTCCTTGTCATCCTGTTTTATGTGTTGAATGGATTCCATTTTGTTTTCTTTCTTTCTGCAATAAAATACTTGAAAATAAATATTTAATGCTAAATTGCTTATTTATTTTACCAAATGATTGAAAAATTCAATGATTACATATTACATTTGAAGCACGTTATAGTTGAGATGCCTCCTCCTGCGATGCAATTTTGTCCATTTCTTTGACCATCTCCTTGTACACTTTTTTGGACATTCGTATTCGCATATTTCTGATATCAGCTCATTCATCTTTTGACATTTACATAATGTTCCTAAAAATGTAACATGACAATAAACTATTTAATTTTTATATTGATATATGAAAAGTAAATATAACAAAAGTGATATTTATAATAATTCTAGAAAAATATTTAAAGGAATATTACTTTTTCAATCCTTTTTTTTTACACGTTTTCTCTATTAAAAGTCTCACATCTCTCAATGACCAATTCTCTAGAAACTCCTCTTGTAGTTTAGAAAACAAATTGTTCCTAGAGTCATTGGATTGATTCTTGTATTGTAAGTGGAAAGAATGTCTATACATTCGTCCCATTAGATCCCTCAAACTTTTGTAAAAAATTTTCCCCCTGTCATTAACCTCCAACACCAGTCCAAATGAGCTAAGGAGAAATTCATTTGCATTTGCATGTTCTATTTCTTTTCTTTTCTTAGAAAAAAATTCCTTTTCTAAGTTGTTGATCCCTATAGAACATTAAACAGATGTGAATTAACATATTGTTTGACACATGTTATCTAATAATTCTAAGTATATTATTAATTGAAATTAAAAAAAGAAACTCATATTGGATTAATAATATTTTTTCATTCACCTAATTCATCCTTTTGCAATTTTTCCATCAAGATTTTACACTCTTCTGGTCCTAGATCATAAATTATGTTATCGAGCTTTGTCATTTTGTGGCTTTGCATTATACAAATATGGATCCCCGCTGGGAATTAAAACATCGACCAATGTTTTATGATACTATGGAAAATCTGGATTCTGCAATTAACAACAACCACAGAAGTTTGAGAACCATAATGGACTTATTTTTATTGGTGCTTATGTACATATAACCGCACTAGTGTTGTTTTAGTTACTACGCACCTGTGTCGTGTTATTAACATACACACTAATGTGGTGTTATTAATTGACGCACTGGTGACGAAAAGCCGCAAATAAAAAAAATGAAGCATTATTTTTTTAAAGTGAAAAAATATCAGTAAATTGAAAAATGGGTGGAAAAATATTTTCGAAAATATAATTTCATAAAAAAATTCCTTAAATATTAAACAATTTCTATTATTTCACTATTTTTGCAAAAAAAATTGAGCCATAGATTTGCAGGAGACATACCTGGAGCAAGAGAGTATGAGAGCACTGTGGAGTAGCGAATTACTTTCGAACAGAAGTATTCAGGAAATTAAAATTCTAAACCTCTGGTGATTCAAACCCTGTAGCACAGAATTTCAAACGATATCGTGATTAAATTTTATTTTCTATTTTTTACATTTTCTGCAGTATTTTTTACGCAGTAAGTAAAAAATTTCAATTTTTTGTTCATTTTCAGAAACGAAACAAAACCAAAAAAAAATCCATTTTTACCCTAAACCCTTCATTCTTTTTGTTTCTGCCCTTACTTCTTCCTGTTTCTGTGATTTTAGAATTAGTGCTTTTCATTTTATATTTATAGGTTTATATTTCTATATATATAGGACTATGACATCCAACCCATGGGACGACTTGCATAGTTGGATCCCAATCCATGTCGACCCTTGCGTGAATTTTTAAAAAATAGATTTTTTTTTTATTGGTGTGCCCTGCGTAACCTAGCACACCAGTGTACTGGCTTATCCCAGTGCACCGTGCATGTACTATTTGATAAAAAATTTAAAAACAATTTTTTTTTAATCCATCCCCCATATGTAAAATCGGGCGTTAGTGCCCTATTTCATTATAGCGCGCCACTCACGTATTGTTTGGAAAAAACAATTTTTTATTGTGTTAATCAGTGCACCATGTAATATATAATGCACCAGGTCTCCTAGTTGATAAAGAGCACCATACTATGGTCCCTTGTTTGCGCGGGGCATTTATAAGAATAGGTCGCATCGCCCCCTCCATGACACCATATGCTACAAAAACTAAAACTAGACGTTTTTTACTATTTTGCCTATGTTAATCGATGTAGTGGTTAACATGTAACGCACCAGTACTCCTTGTTGACATAGAGCATCATACGATGTTTTATACAATTTGGGCCACGCACCAACTTCTATGTGTACACCCTGAATAGCGCACCGGTTTCTTGGTAATTTTTTTTCACCTGAAAGTTTGAAAATTTATTTATAAAATATATTAATGAATGATATGGTATAGGTTTCATATTGGTAAACAAATGACTGAGAAGAGATAAAGTAACAAAAATACTGATAACACATCAAGAAAAGAAATAAAGAAAATTTCTTTGTAAATTCTTTACAATTTTTTTTTTTTGAACTATATGTAAGTTTAGATAATATGTATTGTTTACTGTGTATAACGCAAAACCTCAAAATGACAAAGATCGATAAGATAATTTGTGATCTAGGACCAGAAGAGCGTAAAATCTTGATGGAAAAATTGTAAAAGGATGAATTAGGTGAATGAAAAAATACTATCAATCCAATATGAGTTTCTTTTTTTAATTTCAATTAATAATATACATAAAATTATTAGATAACATGTGTCAAACAATCTATTAATTCACATCTGTTTAATGTTCTACAGGTACCAACAACTCAGAAAAGGAATTTTGTTCTAAAAAAAGAAATAAATACGGTTATACTTACCCTCACTAAGATTCCACACTACTTTTCTATATGGTGACCCTTCCTCGTTTTTGACTTAGGGTTATACTTAGCTACGCACCTTAGAATCTAGTTTATATGTTGATTGGGTCTCATTTTTAAACTCTATTTAACTTAATTGATTTTCCACTTACCTTTTTAAAGGTTGGCTTCAAGGTTAAATTTATACATGTCATAGGTAATATCTACCATGTTATATCAAAACATCACATTGCATTAGCATATGGTAAGTCGTTTTATGTATTATCTCGCCATCATAATTAACCAAGTCATCATATCTGCAATCGATTTGATCTTTACTAGTGGTTTAATGCGACTACGTCTCCTTATGAATGTACACTGCCCATATGTATGTAGATTTTCCTTGGGATATTATTTAATTTAATCAATTGTACACCATTCACATGGCTCATTCGTTGGTTGATGGAACCTTTAAATTACGCGGGAATTTTGCCAGCGTTGGATTTCCTACACCTAGACGATGAGGATATCCTTCGAATTGGGATTTAGGGTTTCATTTTACCATTTCATTTTTTATTTGGTGGCTATTTTTTGACTCATTGGAATCTGCTACGTCTTTCCTGTTGGATCTGTAACAATTTTTCTTTCCTGATGAGGTCAAAGTTTAGTCTTCCACAACACTGAGAGTAGGCTCAGAAACCTCGTCTATCTTCTCAGGTAAAATGTATTTGTCACTAATTAATTTCTACCTCCTTAACTTAGTTTACGACTCTTCGTTTTCTCTATTCAATTTATTTTCTTTTAAAATTTAATGGATTCATTTTACTAGGATTATTGAGATGCCTTCACCCCTAACCCATAGTTTTTTTCCTCTAACTCGTTTTCTTACCTTTGCCAGTGATTCATCGATGAGTTCATCCTTTCATTCACGGTATTCTTCTCCATGAGATTCTGGTTCTACTTCATTTGTAAAACCACATTTAGACTCTAAATTGGAACCTCAATATTGAATGCTTTCTAGTTTATATGAAACTTACCAATACGTTTATGTATTCCTTTGTCAACTAGGTAATACAGTTCTAGTTTGGGTTTATTTGATTTTATTCAATATGAATTCAATTATTTCCTTACTCTCTTGGGTTGCTGATATGGTTTATATTACAGTACATTTTTTTTCCTCCATAGTGACTGGTCTGATAGGGTTTTGGTGCCACACAGGTGTACAAAATCTTGAAGTTCCTCACATCCTTTTGTTGAAGGCTAAGGGTTTT
Organism: Pinus albicaulis; assembly: GCA_034641835.2. NCBI lineage: Eukaryota > Viridiplantae > Streptophyta > Pinopsida > Pinales > Pinaceae > Pinus > Pinus albicaulis. The sequence goes on from CM076572.1 coordinate 1,138,491,796, forward strand.
CTCCTTGTGGACATTACTATACCCTACAGGTAATTTCACATTTGTTAATGCCCCTCTTTCATATTACATTTTAATTACATTCTAGAGAGCTTCATTAGCTTCGGATTTTCTTTGCTGCCTCCATGGTTTGAAACAAATATTTTCCTTTCACAGTTCTTAACTCATTGTTTAACGTATTGTTTATAAAACACACTTGATTTTGTCAAAGATAAGAGGTTATATATTATCCTTAACAGAGAAATCTCGATTTCTCTTACAAAACTCTACTAGTTCTGTATACTGCTCTTTAATTACTAATCATATAGTTTTTATAATTACGATGGATTGATATTTAATTCTCATCATTTGGACCTTTGATCCATAGGTATTTTATTTGAATAGTTGCATTTCAATTTATTGTACTGACATAAGTAATACCTTTAATTCCCTTTAAATTGTACAAGAATTCTACCATTCCTCATATCTCCAATTTCTCTCATTAATCCACTGAATTTTAAGGTAATTACTTTCACTTAATTTAAATTCTTTCCCTTGATTTTAAGTTTGTAATTTAGGCTCCAGAATTAGTTCTTTGTTCCTTCTTTTGTGAAGGTAACTCCTATAACCTGTTTGGTTTGACTACTTCTGCTAGCATTTTCAGGTCCAGTCCTAACAATATTATTTTGCATATTAGTTATTTAATTTGTTGTAATTGTTTTGATCTTCATGATATTTTTTAAAGTGCCATGCATATAAATTGTATACAATAATCTTGCAGGTCTTGTAATAAAAGTGTATTTTTGATGTAAATGTTGTGGACAAGTTTCATGGACTTGTAGGTTCATCTTCGAGCCCACCTAGTAGGTGAGGTTGAATTAGTTGGGGTGGTTTCTTGTCATTGGATGTTCTTCTTAGAGAGGTACATGAAGAAATTGAAAGGTTTTGTTCGACAAAGGGAAAAGCCTGAGGTGTCTATGGAAGAGGGGTAAATATCGTATGAGTCTTTCTATTATGCCAGTGAGAACATCAGGTAGATCGATAATAGATCAGGTGCAATTATTTGGGACGATGAAAGGGATGAAGACAAAAGAAAAGGGGAGTTTCTCTAAACGAACGGAAAAAAGTGCTTGATAAAGAGTAAGCAACTTATAATTTTTCAAATTTACACAAAGTAAATATTCATGTTGAACTTTTATATAATGTATATTTTGATCTCTATGTACTATATAATGTTGGTTTGATTTCATTAGTGAATGCATAAATTGAAGCAATCAATAAATTCATTCTTTAAAATTCTGAAGCGACATAACTGTGGGTCGCATTGTATGAACAAAAGTGAATGAAATAAGATAGTGATAGGAAAGAATTCATACATTTGAATGGTAGAAGTGTGCCTTATCCCAATAATTTAAAAGAAAATATGTCAAAAATATGTGCCAACAGTTGGGTTGCTGACCAAGTCAAAGAGAAATACGGTGAAACTGGTTGTTACCCGCGTGTTGAAGAGGATGTGATAAATGTAGGGATTGGATGCAGCAACTCAGTAAAAATATATTTAATGTATATGTACATTTTAAACTTAATAATGCACCTTTCAAATGTAATTACATCTATATTTCATAGTTTAACTGTTAGGTTATTATAAGAAACACGACACTATGATTTTTTTATCTTTTTTTATAGGTGCATTTGTTCCCATCTATATGGGCATATGGACACCATTTTCACACATAAAATGTCGATGATGGACACATCACACAAGATTGTGGAGTGGAAGTCGAGTTCAATCAATCTATTCGATCTAGCCACCATGATAAAAACCTAATGTGATGGACGTTATGTTACGTCAAAAAGATACAGGGGATCATTGAAGTAGATATCTCTTCTTTCCAATGTGTTATTTTTAGGTGCACGTGGTGGGACACATTTGATTGAAATAATGTAAAGGAATATCGTGATAGTAGGATGATATGTATCAACTCTGGAAAGATGTGGGATGAAGATAAGGAGCCCTATGTTCTCCCCAAACACTGCAACTAGGTGTTTTTTTACCCATATGTGTTGGATAGGGATTGGTGGTTCGTATTGAGACATGACCCTAGATCAAAACATATTTTTGAGAACAGTAGTGTTATCATGGCATGCGATCTAGAAGATAATGAGGGTGACCATGAGAACTGAGAGTGATATGGTACATGTGTTATTTGATCAATATTTATCATTTTTAAGATGGGTTTTATAAAGAAGATTATTTCAAAAACAATGGTGTACTGTATAAAGTTTTTTTTTTGTATGTAATCTCATAATAAAATAATGATAATTCTAAGGTACATGAATTTATTTGCACTAGTTTCTAAACTTTATTATGTTACAAAAATTCATATTGTTCTAGATTTATTATTTTACAATTATTTAAAATTTTACAAAATTACAAATTTAAAAATTTTAATAAAATCATTTCACATTAATACAATTACATACAATTTCACCTACAATTAAAATTAAAATTGCAATTACAATTTTAGAATTTTACATACAATTACAATTACAATTACAATCATTTCAGAGTAATACAATTAAATTTTTACAAATATTTTACATACAATTAGAATTATAATTATAATTACAATTACAATTACAATTTTGCAATTTCACATACAATTACAATTAAACTACAATTAAATTACAATTTCAATTTTAGAATTTTACATACAATTACAATTACAATTTTAGAATTTTACATAAAATTTACAATTACAATTACAATTTTACAATTTTACATATATACCATTACAATTACAATTTTAGAAGTTTACATACAATTACAATTTTAGAATTTTACATACAATTAGAATTACAGTTACAATTGTAAAATTTTGCATATATACAATTACAATTAAAATTACAATCACAAATACAATTACAATTTTACAATTTGTCATATATACAATTACAATTAAAATTACAATTACAATCATTTCACAATAAATTAAATATTACAATTAAAATTAAAATTTTACAAATATTTTACATACAATTACAATTACAATTTTAGAATTTTAAATACTATTAAAATTAAAATTTCAATTTTACAATTTGTCGTATATACGATTACAATTAAAATTACAATTACAATCATTTCACAATAAATTAAATATTACAATTACAATTAAAGTTTTACAAATATTTTACATACAATTACAATTAAAATTAAAATTAAAATCACGATATAATATTTAATAAATATCATGATCATTTAATATTAAATTAATTAATCAACATCACGATCATGATAACCATCATACAAACATCATATTCGATTAAAAAACACATTCAAATTCACTAACATCATCGTGATCATGATCATCTAAGAAAACACAATTAGAATTATATAACATCTGTAATGTCTCCTCTTAACCACTCTAATTTTTTTTTTTTTTTTTCATAATAGAATTCTGTGCTTCTATTTGTCACCGCCATTTAGATGTAACATTTAATTCCAACAATTATGCCATTCCGTGGAATAGAGTTTCCTTTGTTTTTTTGGATCATTATTTTAACTTTGATTTATTCCTCCCATAAGGTTTGTGGTGACTTATGTTGTACACATATATCAAGATATCAATTGTACATACCTATGGTGGATATATTCGTATATGTCCATAGAATTATATTCATATATGTCAATTTTATCCATACTTCTTTATAGAGCACGCCACGTATAGGTTTTGGACTTCCTATTCTTATGGTTGCATCACGAATATGTTACGCACTTATTGTTAAGTCCTTGTATCGTTTCCCTAAGCTGGAAAGCTATGGATGAACATCGAATTTATCCAACGTTCTTGATGACTTAATTCAATTTATGGCATTTCTCAGTTGTCGTTCATATACGTTCAGTTCTTCCTTGCGGTCATGGTATAATGGGATAATTTCTCGTACCTCTGTCACCATAGAGATCTTGTGTAATTGCCATTATGACAAAATTTTTATGGGAGTAGATGACATTGAATTCGTCGTACTTACTTGCTATGTTGGAAAGTTGGAATTAATGTGGTGAGGATTGGATAGCTCATCTTGCTTTCCACGTCGATTAGGTTTCGTGGCCTTCTAAGGATTTAAAGCGTGAGATGTGATTCCTCGTCCCGGTTTGTTCATGTATAAACACCAATGTTGCACCCTTACATTTTTATATTTGTAATACATATGAGTTCATTAATCACGCCAGTCCTGGAATACAATTGGAAGTACCATGAAATCGATTTCAATTGATTTCTCATTTATGACTTGGACGACTGTGCAAGGGTTCTCGATTTCTCCTAATTCGATCCGTGGCATCCCATTGATCTGATGACAAGTGGACGATGGAGATGCTGCAGATCGGATGGGGTTTGTTCGTTGGGTTTAACGAATCGTATTAACTTCTGAAGTTGCAATTGGAAGTGTTCTTTGGCTCTTCATTCTCTTGATTGACTTCGGGTGTTTATACTCTGCTCAATTGGGGAAACGCAATGTCAAGCTCTTTCTAGCTTCTAGGCGTCACCACTTTTTTTCATTTCATCGCCATTCAGGTATATAAATTTCATTGTTCAGTTTGTTTTATTACCTCATTATTTAATTTTAAAAGATAACCATCTCAGCCACCCAAAATTCGTCCTCTGGTTGATTATTGTTCTGCTATTTTGGCTTGATGTTTATTCTATCAGTTCTAGTTGAGTTCTGCGCTAATATAAACCCTTGCTAGGTAGGAATTTCTGCTTCTCGTGTTTTCCGTGACCGTGTTTGTTTCGTTCGCCGAGTTTGCCTTGGCTCTCAGCAACAAGTCACTACACAGGTAAGCCATCGATTTCTTGGAAGTAATTTATCCTAGGTTTGTTTTGTTCTGGCGAGCCACCATACTCCTTTTTCCTTTCTACAAGTCATATTTGTTAGCAGAGCCCTCAACTCTCAGAGGTAGCCCTTATTTTATTATGCTCAGTTCAAACGTATTATATTATGAATTGTCCTCAATTTGTCTGGTTATAACGAGCTCTCATGTCACCCTAAATTTTATTGCAGGTAGCTTCGAATCTCGTCGAGGGTTTTCCTTAATGGTATTTGATGGATTTATAATTTACTTGGCTTGACATCGTTATACCTTGGATTTCAGGTCGATATCAATGTGTCCTCAGTCAGAGCGTGACCTAGCTTGCTCGCAGTTGTTATACAAAATTTATCTAGACACTTCAAGTTTTTTTATTGTCAACAACAAATATCTACTGTACTAAGGATTTATGTCCAAAACTGGGACTGTTAACAATTTTATGAAATTCCCGAATTAATTAAATTATGTAATATTATCATGAACCCACGATAGCCTTATGTCGCAAGTGGTTTCAGAGTTGGGTATATATATTTTATCGACTGTCCGTCTCTGTTATTAGTGACAGATCAATAGTATTTTCTAATAGTTTCTATATTTCTACCTTTATGCTAATACTTATGTGAAATAATTTTCCCTTCACAATTTTTATGCCTAAATTTGAGTGAAGAATTTTATAAGTTTTCCAGTCTTAATTTTTCCTTCTGTAGTTACCTATGGCTAGTGATCCATTTCAGAATTACAGATGTACAATTTCCTATGGCCATGAAAAAAATTTGTCCCTCTCATGTCCATGGTTCAGTCTATATTCTCATATTCAGTGCATAATAATGACATCTCATAAGCTATTTGGTCAGTTAGATAGATCAATCATATCAACTGCCTTGTTAAGAATTTAATTCCTGAATCATTCAGGCTTTCCATGGTTATGTGACAAAGTTGAGTTATTTTCCTGTCAAGTAATTGCTCCATAATTGTAGCATGGTTTTAAATATGTTCCAACTGGTTTCTTGTCTCCTAATAGGAGTAGAAAGGTTCTGTCACAGTCATCATATTATTTTTGTGTGTCTCTTTATGCTTTTACTATTGCAAATAGATGTTCCTCTTATGCTCATGCTTCAATAATTTCTACCAACTCTTTATATAAAATTTAATTAACTGCTAATCAACCCAGTTGATGTAATAGTCCTTATCACTCAGTGTTCTTTCACTTATTAGTCTCAGCTTCATATAAGATATTGTTTCATTATACTGAATATTTGTTGGCAGCCTCATGCTAATTATTGTGGGTACCTGTATTTTACCATTATAGCTTCGACTGTATTAACTCCTAGACAGACTACTCTCATGGTTATTTTCCCTCACTAACTAATCTTTACTTCATTCTGTTATAGAAATAGATTGATACATGCAGGAATTAATTTCTATTGTGCTTCCGTTTTTATATGGATGGTGTATTTTCTCTAGAACATCATGTGTTTTCACCCATTTACTATACAACTCAGATTACAGTTCATCTATTTCTATTTTAAATATTTATACAGGAAATATCATACTACTTTCTCCTATGTATACATATCAAATCATTCTATTAAATCAGAAGCAGATTAAATTTAAATCTCTAATTTATCTGTGGAGGAATATGTATCCTCAGATTTAAACAAACCCTGGTTTAGAGATTCTGCTGGATTCTCCTCTGCAGATTTCTAATTTTGCAACTATATAGAATTAAGAGGGTGAATTCATTATATTTAATTCTGTTAAATGTAGGAACTAACAAATCTAACATCCAAATCAGACAATTATGTGTAACCAATTTGTACAACATTAAGTAATAAACCCCATGCAACTTAGAGACATACCACTGTTGAAATTGACCAACCTCCCAACCTTAGAGTCCTTCTATCTCCCAGAACTCACCCACAAGCTGAGATCATCTCCTAGAACAGACCAACCTCTAATCTGTTCAGGACTAGCTTATTTAAGCTTTTGCTCCCCAAATCCTATTTCTAATTCTGCGTCCAGAATATCAGGATGCTTTTCTTCTTGTTTGCCTAGGCTTCCCATTTTAGGCACTGTTAAAGCTGCTTTCTACTTTTCCCAGCTTTTTACCTCTTCCCAACTACTCTCCACATCATTGGGGAAACTAAATTTTCCTCAAAATCTAATTTCGAAATAAATTCTTTGAAGGATTTTTGAAAGATTTTTGGGGAAGTATTTTCATCTATCCATCCTCATGGATTTAGCAAGTGATCTAAAAATTCTCATTTGGTCAATCTGCACAGCATTATTTTATTTAATTTTCATAATGAAATATCTACTTACATCCACAACATAGACTTATCCATTTGGGGTCCACTCCCCTTAGGATTAAAATTCAAATGTCCAGCTTTGAAAGAAAAACATAAACTAGGGGTGTTACATATTCCCCCTCTGAAAGCAAACACAGTCCTCGGTGTTAATATCTAACTACTAGAGTTCATCTTTTCCTCAAACAAAATGGATATTTTTCCATCATTTCAGCTTCTCTTTCCCAGGTAGCTTCTTCAGCAGTAAAGTGCTTCCACTGCACCTTTACTCTCGCTACCGTCTGATTCCTCAATTCAATTTCTTCCTGCTCCAATATTTGAAGTGGTTCTGGAAGGAACTGCCCTTATGGTTCCACCTGTATCACATTCCAATCAACAATGTGAGAAGTATCATGTACATATATTTTTAATAATGAAACATGAAACACATCATGAACTCTAATATGTGGCGGTAAGGCCAGCTTGTAAGCCACTGGTCCCACCCTTTCTAACACTTCAAAAGGACCACAATATCTAGGGGCCAGTTTTGCACAACTTCCAGCATAAAGTGTGCTCTTTTTGGGTTTAATATGCAAATACACATGTTCCCCCACTTTAAATTCTCGATGTACCCTCTTCTTATCAGCATAGTTTTTCTGGTGATCTTGTGTTGTCTTGATGTTTCTTTGTATTTGTTTAACAATTCTTTCCATTTCTTGCAAAGCATATGGTCCCAACTTTGGCTTATCCTCAGGTTGGCTCCAGCTTAAAGGAGTACAACATTTCCTTCCATAGAGTGCCTCAAACGGACTCATTTTAATAGAGGATTGGTAGCTGTTATTATAGGCAAATTCAGCTAAATGCAAGTATTCTTCCCACTTTGATGGCCTATCCATCACATACATTCTTAGCATATCCTCCAAAATTTGGTTTGTTCTCTCTATCTGACCGTCTGTCTGCGGGTGATATGTAGTGCTAAAATTCAGCTTAGTGCCCATGCCCCCAAACAAACCTTTCCAAAAGGCTGCTGTGAACTTAGCATCTCTATCTGATACAATCATCTTTGGGACCCCATGTAACCTTACTGTCTCTTTTAAGAACACATCTATTACTTGGGCTATCCCAAAATTAAACTTTACAGGTATAAAGTGTGTAGCTTTTGTTAAAGTGTCTACTACTACCATAACTGAGTCATGCTGGTACTTGGTTCTGGGTAATCCTGTTATGAAATCTATAGAAATGGTATCCCATTTCCATTCTACAATCGACAAAGGATTTAGAAGACCAGCAGGGTGCTGATGTTCGAATTTAACTAGTTGACACTCCATACATCTAACTAAATATTCTGCTACATCTCTTTTCATTCCTGGCCAAAACAACTTCTTTTTCAAAGCTGTTAACATTTTCTGATATCCAGGATGCCCTGCATACGGCTGTTTGTGATATTCATCTAGAATATCTCTTTTCAAAAACTTCACATTAGGAACATATAATCTGTTTTTGTAGCATATCAGCCCTTTTTTCTTTTGAGTGTAGTCAGCCATCTCCTTTTTTCATATTTTCACCTGTAGGTTCTCATAATTTGGATCCTGGTCTGCTACCTTTTTCACTAAATCTTCTAAATCAAACTGGGCACTACTTCCAATACTGTTTATATTTTGGCAGTCATTTCTACTCAAGGCATCAGCAATTTTACTTTCTTTCCCTCTGATATGTTTTATGTCCATATCAAATTCACATAGAAAAGATAGCCATCTGGCTTGTCGAGCATTCAAATCAGTTCGGGAGAAGAAATATTTAAGACTAATATGATCAGTCATCAATGTAATTTTTTTTCCAAGAAGATAATGTCACCACATCTTCAAGGCATGAATAACAGCAGCCAACTCCAAATCATATGCACTATAGTTATGTTCATGTGTCTTCAGTTTCCTAGACTCATATGCAATAACTAAATTTTCCTACAAAAGGACACCTCCCAACCCCTCTCTACAGGCATCCGTACATACAACAATTTCTTTATCAGGATCTGCAATTTTCAATATAGGGGCTGTAGTGAGTTTTAATTTTAATTGTTCAAAACTGTTTTGGAATTTTTCAGTCCAATCAATTTTGACACCCTTTCTTTGTAGTGAAGTGATGGGATATGCTATGGTAGAAAATATCTCCACAAAACTGCGATAATAACCTGCAATCCCCATGAATTATCTCACCGTTGAAACATCAGTTGGCACAGGCTATTCTTTAATAGCCTTTATCTTTTCAGGGTCAACAGCCAACCCTTGTTCAGAAATAATATGTCCCAAGTATTGGATCTTGTCCTTATAGAATTCACATTTGTTGAATTTGGCATACAACTGGTTTTCTTTTAGAGTTTTCAACACTATCCTAAAATGTTCTTTGTGCTCCTCCTCACTTTTTGAGTAAACTAAAATATCGTCTATGAACACTAGTACAAATTTATCCAAATACTTGTTTAACACACTGTTCATTAAGCACATGAAGGTGGCAAGGGCATTGGTCAACCCGAAAGGTAAGACTACAAATTCCTAGTGACCATACCGGGTTCGAAAAGTTGTTTTACTAATGTATTCTTCTTTAATTCTGAGCTGGTGGTAACTAGTCCTTAGATCAATCTTAGAAAATAATGCAGCTCCTCTTACCTAATCAAAAAGATCATCAATTCGAGGCAAAGGGTATCTATTTTTGATTGTCAACTTATTCAGCTGACGATAATCAATGTACATTCTAAAGGTTCCATCCTTCTTTTTCACGAACAACATTGGTGCCCCAAGGAGACACACTCGGTCTGATATAACCCTTATCCAACAATTCTTGCATTTTCATTTTCAGTTCCATAGGTTCAGGGGGACTCATTCTATAAGGGGCTCGGGAAACAGGTGTTGCTCCAGGCACCAAATCAATTGAAAAGTCAATCTCTCTTTTGGGGGGAAGATGAGGGATCTTGTCTGGAAAAACTTCCTTAAACTCCCTCGCCACTAGTAGAGTATCCATCAGATTTGCTTCAGGTTGCTGTTCTATTTCTTCAACATGTACTGCATAAACTTGATATCCTTTCCTAGCTGTTCTTTTTAATTGCAGTGCTGATATGTGTCTTTCATAGATGGGTTTTGGTTTTCCTTTGAGAATAAAAGGTTTCCCTTCTTCATCTATGCATTGTAGAGTTTTATCCCAACAGTTCATCAGAGCCTTTCTCTTTTCCAGTCAATCCATTCCTATCAGCAAGTCATATGAGCCTAAGGGCAGAATGTTAAAATTCACTTCTATCTGAAAATCATTTAATTTAATTGTTGTTTGGGGTAATTTATGTGTTACCTTCCTCTTGGTTCCAGTGGCTAACTAGACCAACCAAGACTGCTGAAATTTTTCAGTTTTGAGATTGCATTTTTCTACAATTTTTGGACTAATGTAACTTAAAGAAGCACCCAGATCAATTAAAACTATAACAGATTGGTCAGCAATCTTACCTTCCATCTCAACCATGGTAGCTTGATGTTCTGCTTGTTGATTCTCCAAGGTTGCACTGATAGTAGGTATATTTCTTGCTATGTCATTTACTGTGGTCACTTCTCGGTCTCTCATAATCATCTGAAGGTTTCGGTGGGGACAATCCCTCAAGAGATGAGGTTCTCCACAGCCCCAAAATTTCATAGGCTCCCTCATTTTAACTATGCCTTCCTTCTTGTTTTCTCCATCTAATTGTTTAGAACCAAATTGGGACTAAGCCGTTTGGCTTTCTTTTGGTTTATTAAACTTTTTTCTCCAATGATCCCTACCAAAATTCTTCAAATAAGTTGGTTTATGTTTCTTCCCTTTGAACTCACCCTTGTTTACCTAGCCTTTCCCATGCTCACATTTTCCTTTAAACTGCTTGTAGCACAATCTAGCTTTTCTAACGGCTTCGTCCATAGTTTTTGGAATATCAAACTCAATATTCTCTTTATACATAGCAGGCAAACAGTTCAAAAACCTTTGCACCTTTGCCTTCTCTTCTCGAATGTAAGGGACATATCTCAACAGATTTGTAAATTTGGTGACAAACTCATCGATAGTGAGTTGTCCCAGTCTGAGTTCATGGAATTTATTTACTTTATCATCATAATACCGTTCATTTAAATAACGGTTTTTAAACTTAACCTGGAAATCTTCCCAAGTAACTGTCTTTTCATAAATGGCATGCACCATTTTCGTCTCCTCCCACCACAAGGTAGCCTTACCTTGTAGCTGGTAGATAGCTAATCTGGCTTTTAGATTACTTTCATATTCATATACTTGGAAATATTTAATCATGTTCAACAACCAGGCTTCAGCATCTTCCTCCTTCTCCCCATCATAGGAGGGAGGTTTAATCTTTCAGAATTCCCCCTGTAATTCCTTTTTATGTTTATACGGATTCCTAACAGCATCATCTTCCTCAGAATCATCATGCTTCCCCTTTTTGGAATCTTCACCGTCTTGGCTGTTCTGCGAACTTAATTCTCTGATGAGCCTTTCCTGCTCCTCACTGGCTAATGACAATCTGTCATTCTGGCTTCTTAGCTCAGCCATTTCTCATTGCAAATTGTGCAACATAGCCTTCACTAGAGCATTGGGATCTAGTGTATTATCGTCATCACGTAGATCAACATTAATTTCCTCACCTTCTGCCACTCAACTTTTCTGTTTCAGCACCACTATACACTAAACAACATAGATCAGTAATAATTTTTTTTTCCAACAATAAATAGTTTATACAGTAAGCAAATAACAATAGTGTGCACCACAAAACAACCCAGTTTATGTAACATAAGCTCTGATACCATTTGTAATGTCTCCGCTTAACCACTTCATTTTTTTTTATTTTTTTTGCATAATAGAATTCTGTGCTTCTATTTGTCACCACCATTTAGATGTAACATTTAATTCCAACAATTATGTCATTCCATGGAACAGAGTTTCCTTTGTTTTTTTGGATCATTATTTTAACTTTGATTTATTCCTCCCATAAGGTTTGTGGTGACTTATGTTGTACACATATATCAAGATATCAATTGTACATACCTATGGTGGATATATTCGTATATGTCCATAGAATTATATTCATATATGTCAATTTTATCCATACTTATTTATAGAGCTCGCCACGTATAGGTTTTGGACTTCCTATTCTTATTGTTGCATCGTGAATATGTTACGCACTTATTGTTAAGTCCTTGTATCATTTCCCTAAGCTGGAAAGCTATGGATGAACATCAAATTTATCCAACATTCTTGATGACTTAATTCAATTTATGGCATTTCTTAGTTGTCGTTCATATACGTTCAGTTCTGCCTTGCGGTCATGGTATAATGGGATAATTTCCCGTACCTCTGTCACCATAGAGATCTCGTGTAATTTCCATTATGAAAAAAAAATTATGGTTGTAGACAACATTCAAGTCGTCGTACTTACTTGCTACGTTGGCAAGTTGGAATTAATGTGGTGAGGATTGGATAGCTCGTCATGCTTTCCACATCGATTAGGTTTCGTGGCCTTCTGAGGATTTAAAGCCTGAGATGTGATTCCTCATCCCGGTTTGTTCATGTATAAATGCCAGCGTTGCACCCTTAAATTTTTATATTTGTAATACCTATGAGTTCATTAATCACGCCAGTCCTGGAATACGATTGGAAGTACCATGAAATCGATTTCAATTGATTTCTCATTTATGACTTGGACGACTGTGCAAGGGTTCTCAATTTCTCCCAATTCGATCTGTGGCATCCCATTGATCTGATGACAAGTGGACGATGGAGATGTTGCAGATCAGATAAGGTTTTTTTCGTTGGGTTTAACGAATCGTATTAACTTCTGAAGTTGCAATTGGAAGTGTTCTTTGGCTCTTCATTCTCTTGATCGACTTTTAGTGTTTATACTCTACTCAATTAGGGAAACGCAACATCAAGCTCTTTCCAGCTTCTGGACGTCACCACTTTTTTTCGTTTCATCGCCATTCAGGTATATGAATTTCATTGGTCGGTTTGTTTTATTACCTCATCATTTAATTTTAAAAGATAACCATCTCAGCCACCCAAAATTCGTCCTCTGGTTGATTATCGTTCTGCTATTTTGGCTTGGTGTTTATTCTATCAGTTCTAGTTGAGTTATGCGCTAATATTAACCCTTGCTGGGTAGGAATTTCTGCTTCTCGTGTTTTCCGTGCCATTTTTGTTTCGTTCCCCGAGTTTGCCCTAGCTCTCAGCAAGAAGTCACTACACGGGTAAGCCATCGATTTCTTGGAATTAATTTATCCTGGGTTTGTTTTGTTCTGGCGAGTATTTTCACCATAGTCCTTTTTCCTTTCTACAGGTCGTATTTGTTAGCAGAGCCCTCAACTCTCAAAGGTAACCCTTATTTTATTATGCTTAGTTCTAACGTATTATACTATGAATTGTCCTCAATTTGTCTAGTTATAACAAGCTCTCAGGTCGCCCTAAATTTTATTGCAGGTAGTTTCGAATCTCGTCAAGGGTTTTCCTCAATGGTATTTGACGGATTTATGATTTACTCAGCTTGACGTCGTTATACCTTGGATTTCATGTCGGTGTCAATGTGTCCTCAGTCAGAGCGTGACCTAGCTTGCTTGCAGTTGTTATACGAAATTTATCTAGACACTTCAAGTTTTTGTATTGTCAACAACAAATTTCTACTGTACTAAGGATTTATGTCCAAAACTAGGAATGTTAACAATTTTATGAAATTCCCGAATTAATTAAATTCTGTAATATTATCATGAAGTGTTCTTTGGCTCTTCGTTCTCTTGATCGACTTCTAGTGTTTATACTCTACTCAATTGGGGAAACGCAACGTCAAGCTCTTTCCAGCTTCTGGGCGTCACCACTTTTTTTCGTTTCATTGCCATTCAGGTATATGAATTTCATTGTTCGGTTTGTTTTATTACCTCATCATTTAATTTTAAAATATAACCATCTCAGCCACCCAAAATTTGTCCTCTGGTTTATTATCATTCTACTATTTTGGCTTGGTGTTTATTCTATCAGTTCTAGTTGAGTTCTGCGCTAATATTAACCCTTGCTATGTAGGAATTTCTTCTTCTCATGTTTTCCGTGACTGTGTTTGTTTCGTTCTTCGAGTTTGCCCTGGATCTCAGCAATAAGTCACTACACAGGTAAGCCATCGATTTGTTGGAAGTAATTTATCCTGGGTTTGTTTTGTTTTGGCGAGCATTTTCACCATACTCCTTTTTCCTTTCTACAAGTCGTATTTGTTAGCAGAGCCCTCAACTCTCAAAGTTAACCCTTATTTTATTATGCTCAGTTCAAATCTATTATATTATGAATTGTCCTCAATTTGTCTGGTTATAACGAGCTCTCATGTCGCCCTAAATTTTATTGCAGGTAGTTTCGAATCTCGTCGAGGGTTTTCCTCAATGATATTTTGATTGATTTATAATTTACTCGGCTTGATGTCGTTATACCTTGGATTTCAGGTCGGTATCAACGTGTCCTCAGTCAGAGTGTGACCTAGCTTGCTTGCAGTTGTTATACGAAATTTATCTAGACACTTCAAGTTTTTGTATTATCAACAACAAATTTGTACTGTACTAAGGATTTATGTCCAAAACTGGGACTGTTAACAATTTTATGAAATTCATGAATTAATTAAATTCTGTAATATTATCATGAATCCACGATAGCCTTATGTCGCAAGTGGTTTTAGAGTTGGGTATATAAATTCTATCGACTGTCTGTCTCTGTTATTAGTGACAGATCAATAGTATTTTCTAATAGTTTCCATATTTCTATCTTTATGCTAATACTTATGTGAAATATTTTTCCCTTAAGAATTTTTATGCTTAAATTTGAGTGAATAATTTTATAAGTTTTCCAGTCTTAATTTTTCCTTCTGTAGTTACCTATGGCTAGTGAGCCATTTCGGAATTACAGATGTACAATTCCCTATTGCCATGAAAAGAATTTGTCCCTCTCATGTCCATGGTTTAGTCTATATTCTCATGTTCAGTGCATAATAATGACATCTCATAAGCTATTTGGTCAGTTAGATAGATTGATGATATCAACTGCCTTGTTAAGAATTTAATTCTTGAATCATTCAGGCTTTCCATGGTTATGTGACATAGTTGAGTTCTTTTCCTGTCAAGTAATTGCTCCATAATTGTAGCATGGTTTTAAATATGTTCCAACTGGTTTCTTGTCTCCTAATAGGAGTAGAAAGGTTCTGTCACAGTCATCATCTTATTTTTTCGTGTCTCTTTATGCTTTTACTATTGCAAATAGATGTTCCTCTTATGCTCATGCTTCAATAATTTCTACCAACTCTTTATATAAAATTTAATTAACTGCTAACCAACCCAGTTGATGTAATAGTCCTTATCACTCAGCTTTCTTTGACTTATTCATCTCAGCTTCATATAAGAGATTGTTTCATTATACTGAATATTTTTTTGCAGCCTCATGCTAATTATTGTGGGTACCTGTATTTTACCATTATAGCTTCGACTGTATTAACTCCTAGAGAGACTACTCTCATGGTTATTTTCCCTCACTAACTGATCTTTACTTCATTCTGTTATATAAATATATTGATACATCCAAGAATTAATTTCAATTGTGCTTCTGTTTGTGTATGGATGGTGTATTTGCTCTAGAACATCATGGGTTTTCACCCATTTACTATACGACTCAGATTATAGTTCATCTATTTCTATTTTAAATATTTATACAGGAAATCTCATACTGCTTTCTCCTATGTATACATATCAAATCATTCTATTAAATCAGAAGCAGATTAAAGTTAAATCTCTAATTTATTTGTGGAGGAATATGTATCCTCAGATTTAAACCAACCCTGGTTTAGAGATTCTGCTGGATTCTCCTCTGCAGATTTCTATTTCTGCAACTATACACAATTAAGAGGATGAATTCCTTATATTTAATTCTATTAAATGTATGAACTAACAAATCTAACATCCAAATCAGACAATTATGTGTAACCAATTTATACAACATTAAGTAATAAACCCCATGCAACTTAGAGACATACCACAGTTGAAATTGACCAACGTCCCAACCTTAGAGTCCTTCTGTCTCCCAGAGCTCACCCCCGAGCTGAGATCATCTCCTAGAATAGACCAACCTCTAATCTCTTCAGGACTAGCTTATTTAAGCTTTTTCTCCCGGAAGCCTGTTTCTAATTCTGCGTCCAAAATATCAGGATTCTTTTCTTCCTGTTTGCCTAGGCTTCCCATTTTAGGGACTGTTAAAGCTTCCTTCTAATTTTCCCAGCCTTTTACCTCTTCCCAACTACTCTCCAAATCATTGGGGAAACTAGATTTTCCTCAAAATCTAATTTGGAAATAAATTCTTTCAAGGATTTTTAAAAGATTTTTGGGGAAATATTTGCCTCTATCCATCCTCATGGATTTAACAAGTGATCTCAAAATTCTCATTTGGTCAATCTACATAGCATTATTTTATTTAATTTTCATAATGAAATATCTACTTACATCCACAACATAGACTTATCCATTTGGGGTCCACTCCACTTAGGATTAAATTTCAAATGTCTAGCTTTGAAAGAAAAACATAAACTAGGGGTGTTACAACATCATCACAACACAAACATCAAATATGCATCTCATGTCAAATAATTGCTATCACATACACATCTATCTGCAAGCTGCACATTAAATGAACATATCTAATATGACCTAACAATATACACATCATGATGATGAGAACATGTAAATTAAGTACAACTACAACATGAACATAAAATACATGGACCGTACGTATATATATATATATATATATATATATATATATATATATATATATATATATCACTGTATAATGTAAAAAATATACAATTGTAATATAAATGTCAAATATCAGCTGGTGATACAATATCGTCTATAGCAGTACTAGTTGAGGATAGCTCAGTCAATGTTGCAGCCTCAACAAGCTCAGATACATGTTGATCATCATGCGCATACTGATTTGGTACTAGAGCCTCATGCTAATTAGGATCAATTTTCGGCTACTCATCGTGATGACTCGACATGGTCAATGATTGAGCCTGCTCATGATCTTGAGTACTGTTAGATGTTGGAGGCTGATGAATCGATATGGTTAATGGTCCACCCTGCTCTCCATCATCACTTTTGGTCGATGCTGCAGGCTGCTCATTTGGCATGGCACGAGGTGAACGATGATCACTCCCCTAATCATGATCATCAGATGATGTGTCGTTGCTAGTGGACTGTTGAAATGTTGTGTCTCGACTACGCCTATAATGTTGAAGTGCCCTCCTTAACTGCGCAACTAAGGTCGTAACTCCTACGACATGCCACATCAGTCTATACATGTCACACGACATGCCTCTCCACATTTGTACCAACATACCATCAACTTGTATATCTCTCATAGTGGCAGGCGTGACTCCCGCCTCAAAAAACAATCCACAAAGTTGGTAGCCCAACTCCATCCTCAATCTACTATGAAGCTTACACCTAGTAAAAGGCGGTACCAGTGCACCAGTAGGAGCAAGTTTTTCTGCATTGGCCTCATGATCCTCAACATCGACCATGTCCTGGTCATCATCAGGATCCACACATGGATCATTTGGTGGCGCTCGCATATCATCGCCATCAAAAGACCCAATGTCTGCAAAATATATATAAGTACACAAAAATAACTAGACAAGTTCATTAAATAGTTTAATAAAAACAAGTTAAATAACATGTTAGAAAAAATTTAAATAAAATAGTAATATTACTTCTATCATCCGACGGCTCATCATATGTGAATAGGATGTTGGCACACCCTCGCCAATCCAGACTAGTATAAGGATAGGGGACCATAACGAAGGGATGATCATGAACACTAGCAGGAAACTCCAGTGCATCATGCGATATTCTCACGGAAAACTAAGTATCTCCCCTCTTGGGCATCATCTATCCCCACATGTGCATTTGTGTATGCAACATTGGCTTATGAGGTTTCCACACAAAAGTAGTCCTATTCTATGGAAACCTCTAAAAAAATAAACAAAATAGCTTTGAAGAAAAATGGAATTTGACCCTCCCTTGTGCATGACCATGACATCTATCTAAGGCTGTACAGAACTTTCGATAAAAATGGTAGACCACTTGCCAAGTCGTGGCTCCTATACTAAAGAATCAACATAATATATAAGCGGACAACTAATGTGCTTCTTGTCATTAGGGTTGTGTGAAATGGTCAAAATCATATGTGAGAGGCACCTCACCTCCTCACTACCAAATGTAGCAATACGTAACCGACCGCTGGAGACCTAAAAATCTGAAGGAGACAGTATATCCACATTAATGTATCTTTGGGAGTACACCGACTGACTCCCTGCTATATAGCCAACTAGAACTCTGGGAACGAGGGAAAATCCACCCTTCTCCTCAATATCCCACTAATGAAAAATATGTCCTCCTCAGTAGGCGCGTAGCATTGGTTAGGACCAACCTGAAAAGACTGTAGGTGGGCATTCTAACTGCGGATAAGATGTCTCAAAAACACACCATGGCCACTTAGGTAAGTAGCCTCCTCATAGAACTTGAGGAGGCCTACATGCCTTAGGAGCCCTTCGGTAGCTATTGTAATAGGGTGAGGTTGTTGTAGCTATTGTTGTTGATGTTCCCACTCTTCTCTCCTTTCACGTCGTTGAATGATTGCCATATTAAATACCATTTTTTTTATTAAATGAGACATGTATTTAGGAATATAGATATATAATTTTTTTTTCAAAAAAAAAAAAATAGTCGATGGGTCACAAAAAAGAGGTTTCCACTAGTAATGGTGCTCCTTTTTTATCGCGCACCAGAGGTAGTGCACCAAAAAATTTGTAGAGAACCAGAAATGGTGCACCTGAAAATTTTCAGTGCACCACCCTCCTAGAATTGTTCGAAATTCAACGGTGTGGTGGTATAATAGACCGGACCATTGACCATGGACTAGTGTCGGGAAGGTGGTGTGTTGACCAAACTATATGCGTCGGGGTTTATAGCTTGGTCATCACACCGCCCTCCTAACATCACTACATAGTCAATGGTGTGGTATTTTACCATGTCGCACTGTTGATCATGTCGAATTTTTGAAATGTGGTTCACTGACAAAATTACCTACACCAAGGTGGATATTTCCATCAATGCATGCATTCATGCTATTTGACAGAGTCAACAGTGTGGCTGAGTAACCGACTGCACCACACTTTTTAAAAATTTTAAAAAATCATTGTGCGCCTTTCGGTACCTCCCCCAAGCCGGTGGAGATACATTTAGCACTATTGGTGATGCGGCCTGTAAATTTACAGGCAGCACCATGAACCGATGCGAGCCAAATGGCTCAGGCAAACCACGCATGATTTATTTTTTTTGAAAAGAAGGTGAATTTTAAGCTAATTTACAAAACCAATCTGCTAAAAGGTTTAATTATCGAGAAGAAAGGAAAATACATGTACATTTTGCCATCCAGGAGGCATATTGGCTGTAGAATTTCCAAAACTAAATTTGCCCACCATTTTGCAAAATTCAAAATAGAGATGGTGGGAAATAGATAGCAATAGTGCCTACAATGGGAGCACTGATGCTAGGGCAACTAACACAAGGTAAATTTGCACCGATGCTTAAGAGCTCTGGAGCACTTAAAAGTGAAAAAATGGGGATTTTTGGCCGTAATTGTTTTATTATTTAACCCTGTTCTGGTGCGCGAATTTTATAGGCAGATCGGTGCAGTCTCTTAGGACCACATTGGGCTATTTCATTTTTGACACGGGGTTTTAGGACACACCAGTACAGAATCTTTGTAAACCACCGGTGCGGTACAGTAATAAGACGCACTGGGCAGGTTTGTACAGTGCGCACGGTGTCCCGGTGTGCCAATGTTTTGTGCGCACTGGTGCTTTCTCTAGTTGAAAGCATCGGTGTAGTTTATGATGATAAGCGCACCAAAAAAAATATCTGCAAAAACCTCCACCCGCCAGCCTCCTCTAGTAACCTCCGCTACAAACAAATGTCTGGGCTATTTTTATAAGGGGTTCCTCAAAAACATTCACTAGAGGGTCTTTTCCTTGTAGTGCTCTTTTACAATATCATAATATAGGATAATATAAAAAATACTTATATATTAATAATATATATTAAAATTTTGTATAACAAATATTAAAATTTTGTATCACAACTATTAAATTTTTTTATTGTAAATTGACTTTAAAACATTTTAAATATTAAAAATAATTATTATTCTAATATTTTTATAGATTTGTTTTTTAAAACCCAAGAAAACTTAATTTTATAATAAATTAACTTAGAAACCAATGAAAATTTTAAATAACTCAAGATTTTTATATTAGAAACTTTATTTTTCATATAGGATGTGATTTAGAAAACTCTAAACTACATTGAGTAATTTCATTAGAGTTGTAATGCCAAGTGTCAAAAATACTTATATATTAACTACATATATTAAAAATTTGTATAATAAATATTAAATTTTTTATTATAAATTGATTTTAAAACATTTAAATATAAAAAATATAAACTATTATTCTAATAATTTTATACATTTATTTTTCAAAACACAATAAAGTTTAATTTTATGATAAATTAACTTAAAAACCAATGAAAAATCAAAATATATCAAAATTTAGAGATGAGAATCTTTATTTTCATTTAGGATGAGATATAGAAAATTTTAAAGGGAAACACACTTCCCAACTAATTCCATGAGGATTGCAGAAGTGTCGATTGTTATTTTGAGAAAGGAAGATGAAAATACACAAATATTGTTGGTTAAATATGTCTAACCAAAGCCATCATAAAAACACCTTTGATGTAAATAAAAAATAAGAGAATTAAAAAATAAAAATAAAAAAAAAATCTATAAAAATTAATAATAGATAATCATAAAAATCTATATTCTTCTACAAAATAAATCAAATATGAAAAAACCGCATATATCAAATAAGTAAATTAATATATTAATTCATTTGCTTACATAGAGAAAAATAAAACCTAAACAAAAATGTTTATTTTCTTATGGAAAAGAAATGAAATATGAAAAACCAAATAAAATCTTTTGGACCTTTATTTGAAGAAGATTTAAAAGAAGCTTAGATTCCGTTGAAAAACAGCTTAACTTGATTTGACATTTATGTTGCTATTATGAAGTCTAACTCGTTTGAAGTATGTACCTTGCATCGATAGAGAAAACTCCATTTCATGTTGACATCTTATTTTCAATTTAATTCTAAAATTTAGGGATTGTATGGGCTTAACCATAATGTTTAACGATGGCGATGTGTACAATTTAAGTCAATATGAGTTATGGAAGGGCTTAACCAAAATGTTTAACAACAACGTGATGATTGTCTTTGTTGATTATTCAAAAAATCCAAAACCATAGACAATTCAAATTGAGAAGTCGTTGAGATGTTTGAAATAATGCAAAAAAGCTTTGCTAGATCTTTAAATTATCCAACCCTATATAATAAAATTAGCTTGAGAGTTCTTCCAATAATCCAAATCTACTTTATTAAGTCACCAATTAATCCAAATCTATGAAATTAAATTGAAAAGGAGCAACATATTATGACATTTTAACTGTGTTCACACGTTATAGTGAATGAGGGTGAAATAAAAAAATGATGGTGAAATAAAAAATTATTTTACCAATTAGATAAAATAACAGTTTTTAATGAAAAAAATATTTTAATACTTCTTTTTCAATAGTTTTTTATGCAAACTCGACTCGAGGCAACCAAGTAGAGGAATTGGATTACCTTTTACATAGCAATATGTTGTATCATTTGGGCAAGCTTTGTATTCCACAAGGGGGAGAGTGAATGTCATAAGGGAAGCACACATTTCTCTTATTGCTAGACATTTTGATGTAAGAAAAACAATGGCATATCTTCATAGGTATTGTTATTGGCCTCGTATGCTTGAAAGTGTGTCACATTTCATTAAAGGTTGTTCATATGTGTAGTCAGTAAGCCTAGCAATATGAAGTTAGGATTGTACACACCACTTCTTGTATCTTTACATCCATGGGAGAGTGTTTCTATGGATTTTGTAGGAAGTCTCTCTTTGTCAAAAAAAGGTCATGATTATTTGTATGTAATTGTGGACAGGTTCAGCAATATGTGTATATTAATGCCATGTAAAAATAAATTATAGATGAGCAAACAACTCACTTATTCTTTCAGCTTGTTTGGGTTCATTTTGGTTTGCCCACATCCATTGTTAATGATCAAGATTCTCGATTTGTAAGGAAGTTTTGGTGAAATTTGTGGGACTTGATGGATGCCAACTTGAAGAAGAGTACAACCTTTCATCCACAAATAGATGTTCAAACCAAGGTGTTCAATCAAACGGTCGTACATCTTCTTCGAGGATACTACAATAAGCATCCTGAGTTGTGGGATGAGATATTCCACTACATTGAGCATGCTTACAACCATGCAAAACACTCCTCTACAGAAACATCTCCATTTGAGGCATTTCCTGGATACTTGCCTAGATTACCATTGGATTTCATTTTTGGTAAGGATGTTTCTATTGACTTCCATAATGATATACAAAAATGCAAGAAGTTCATAGAACAAATCCACTTGATACTTCAAACAGTTCAAGATCAACTTGAAAAGAGCCAAGGCAAGTACAAAGCAAGGCAGGACAAGCATCGTGTAGATCACAACTTCCAAGTTGGTGACGAAGTTTGACTTCACATTAACAAAGAGAGGCTTTAAGGGGAAGGTAAAATAGTGAAACAAATCCATTATGGTCCTTTCAAAATTTTAGAAAAGATTGGTGAAAATTTCTTTAACTTATATTTTCCTTCATACATGCAAATTTACTCTGTCATTAATGTTGAGAAATTGAGGTTGTATGAGCCTCCTTTGATTGAATATCAAGGGGAATAGGTTTATATTCCTTCTATTGAAAAATTTTCTCCTCAATACCTTGATGAGCTTTAACACGACACAATTCTTGATAGAAGAATAAGGACATCAAAACGAGGGAGTGTAGACTACCTTCGTGTGGGGCTCAAAGGCACAAATCTTTCTAAGGAAAATGGATCAAGATTGGGAAGGTGAGGTAATTGTATCCTCATCTATTGAACAAATGAAATTGATCTTTTGGGGTCCAAAAGCTTCTAGTGGGAAGGAGTGATCAGCTGCTCCAAATTATACTAAAAAATGAAAGTTGTTGGGTTGTTGTGGAACCTAAAATACCACATGTATCTCGTCGTTCTGAATATGGTCCAACTTATTTCATGAAAAATAGACACTGCATGCACCTAGAAGCGCGTTATGTCTTCTTTGTCAAATCCGAAATTAAAAAAAAATGTAGTACAACCCTGTCAGCAGTCTGTACAACTGACTGTGCATGCCTATGTGGAAAGGTGACTATGCAGGTTGACTTGGTCAATCGATTTTCCTTAACGAATTTAATTATACGAAGTGGCATGTTGTTATTGGTTTGAAATGGTGCGATTTGTTTGGGTGTGGTGGAGGCAAATCCCAGGCTGCCACGTGGCCCTACTAGGGATCGCCAGGTGCCATCCTGAGAGCCACCAAAACTATTGTAAGGGTCAAACTGCACTCTGTGGGGGTCAAACAAAAGACCTCCCCACCACAAGCCTAACACACTACCACTACACCCAAACTTTATTCCTTACAAGACTATGGTTTAAACTTTGTTTTATTGTCATATTTATTCCTCCATGGGGGGAGGGGGACAGGGTGTGGCCATAGCTTTGGTCACCATATGGGGCTAGATTATGGGCAAGAGACTAGTCTAATAGCCCCCCACACTAATCATAACCTCAAACATATACACCATTGTCGCCATGTGTCCACGGTTAACATTAAATTCCGATGATTAGGAGTTAATTGTGCGGCATTTTTATATATAAAAAAAATATTTGACCATATACCATATGTTTTGGAATTCATTTTTAAAGCCCTATTAGAAAAATTAAAGCGCCGATAATTTTTCCTGGTTTTTGGAAAAATTTGTTCTTGGTTAGCAGAATTTGGGGTGGATTTGTAGGTTGGCGCCAGATTTTTAGGAATTTTTGGAGTGGTTAGTGCCAAAACTTAAAGAAGTCATAAATGACTCAGTTTTTGACCAAATGTGAGGAAAAAAGAGGCTACACATGCATTTTTGGGAATTTTGGAGTAGATGGAATAGGTTTCAGAGTTGCTTGAGCATTGTAAAAATATGTAATCACACTTTTGAGCATAATTGAATATGTCCAAGCCATTAGGAGATGGACCAAGGAGACATAGCCCAAGCAAGGTGAACTCCTTCATCATGTGTTTTTGCGTTAGTATTTATGGTGATGTTCATGTTTGTTAGATTTTTTTGTCTAGTGTCTTTTTTTATGTTAATTTGCTTAAGAAATTCACATAAAAACTCATGAAAAACTTGCAATTTATCTCATAATTCTCAAGCACTTACTTTATATTCTGAATTGGATCTTAGCAAAAAAAACACTAATATTCATATTCAGATCACTGGCATAGATCTGGGTGAAACCGTCATTAGATGCACACCTGCCTATGTTGTAGGAGCGTCCAAAGCCTCCGAGATGCACCCATGCCTACTCTGTGTTAGCATCTGAGGGTTTTCCTCATTAAAATTTAGTGGGACCTAAGAACAAGTCAGCGGAATGACTATGATAGTTTTTGGGGGTCCTATAGCACATACAGAGGGTCTATGTTATGGTTTTTCGCGTTGGTTTCAATTTCTTAAGTCCCCAAGGAGGTTGAGTCTACACTTAACTTTCCTCATCTCATGTCTACCCGAGTTGGTCAGTTAATTAGGTAGATATGAGGGGAAGTTTACATTACAACAATGATAATATTTATCACTATAAGATGATAGCTTTTTTTATTTTTATAAGTTGAAAAAAACACACCGAAACTTGTAAAATGAAATATTTAAAAATACACACACACACATAGACACACACACACACGGACACACACACACACAAAGATATATATATATATATATATATATATATATTTAATTTATATAAATATTTTTAGAAAAATTATTTAATTATAAAATTTGTGAAATTTTTTTTTAGTTATATTAATTTTTTTGTGTTTTTAAATATTTTTTAAAAATTATGTATGAGAAAATTTAGAATTTAAATTAATTTTAGAGGATTTTGTTTTGTTTTTCCTTAATGTTAATTGTTTAAATTAAATACTTCTTCATAGAAATCATTTTATATATATATATATATATATATATATATATATATATATATATATATATATATTTAGAATTTAAAGTAATTTTAGAGGATTTTTTTTGGTTTCTTTCCTTAATGTTAATTTGTTAAATTAAATATTCTTGATAGAAATCAATTTTGATAAGAAAAAATATATTTTCTCCTTACATGTATATGGTTTAGTATTTTGATTTTTAAGTTAAAAAAAATTTAGGAAATTTGGCATCAAGTTAGTGCATCTACCTAAGGCTAAATGTATATATTGTAAATGTAGATAGGCATTACAAGAAAACTATTAAATTATGTAACTTACAATTATATTTTTTTTAATGTAATATGTCATATTTGTTATTTATTTTTATTTTTAATCTATTTAATGAAAAATGAAAATAAAACATAGTTATTTTGGAGATAAATCTTTACTTTTGATTTCTGACTATTACCAATTATATTTTAAAATATTATGTGGAAGTGGAATATGTACTTTCCACCTAATAACTATTGATAATTAAGTTAAAATTCTGAAATTTTTTATTTCAAAATAAACATCATTATCAATCTAATTAATCAATTCAATAATAATTACTTATATATATCTATATATATATATATATATGAACTATTTTTATATCTTAAAATTACATTTTCTATGATAAGATATGATTTACCATAATTCTAATTATATAAATTATAAAATGAATACATAAATGATTGTAAGTTAATGATAGTTTTTAATCCTAAGTTAGCATTAATTCATGGAAAAAAACGTAATAACTTAACTTGGAAGGATAAATAGAGATACTTTAACAATAACTATTAATGTGGTAGTACAAGGTTGTCTTTTCAAACTCTTTGGATGCATTAAATAACGTATAAGCTCGGAAATATTGTTAGCAAAGACAAATTCTTTGACTGAAAATTACCTTGTCGTTTTCCGTCATCATAAAAAAAATTATTTTCTAGCAATTATTTCCGAGCGAATCTACCACGTTGGTAGACTACTACTTTATCTTTTGGTGGAAATACTCCCAACCACCGCCATGAATAAGACTGGCGAAAACCACACTTAAATCGAATTTCATTGCAGGGAAGGACAAACCACGGGATCCAAAATATGTAGGAGTTTTCATGCAATGTCAAGAAACAGAGTACTTGAGCCACACTCTGTGTTTAATTCCTTACCCGCCGCATTCACTTAAATTTTCCCTCATACCACAGCCTGAAAGTTAAGTTTATGTTGATGTGATATCTGGTGGGACACTCAATCCTTACCGCATTACTAATCTTCATGCAAACCTTTGTATTTCACTTTTCCTGTACCTTTTTTCTTTTCGTACTCCTCGTTGTTTCTTGCTTGCATACTGCACTTCGCACATCTTAACATTTACCATTTAAGACCCGAACCAAAAATTGCAATATTTCCATGTGACATCATCATCACACATCGCAAGTCTTAAATATCGCACTTCGCACTTTTTATGATTTACCTTTTTCCTACCCGCATTTCACACTTTGCATATCTTACTACTTACCTTTAAGTGCACACAAGTTATTTCATTTAATTTGTGATGCCATCACAATCACATGTCGCAAGCTTAGGAGGATAGTGCCCATATCTCAAAGCTGAATGAATTGCACCCACAAGTTAAATTTTTTAAGTTGTGATGCGATAGTGCCATCGCACATCACAATCTCAAGATTTCATTTTTTCCCGTATGCACCTAGTTAAAATTTAAACTCATCGAAATGTGATTTTCGATGAGGGTGTGGACACAATGTGGTTTCAAAGAGGAAACCCATAAAATTTCAAGTTCGGTAGTTTGTGTTTTGTATGGAGTTTCATGTAGGAGCAAAAGAATAGAGAGGAAGGATGATTTGGTTGTTATACGTATGTTCCTACACTGAATAGCATTAAAATTCAGGCTCCGACCATTTTTTATTAAAGGAATGTATTTTTCATATGTTTAAGAGATGCACACAAAAAAACTGAATTTGTTCCTCTCCTGTGTTCTCGCTCTGTCTGTGTGAACTGTATTTTTGTAATATTGCATTTTCTATGTTGTAAGGGGGAAACACATCCCTCTATTGTTTATTTCCATTTTCCAACATGGTGTCAGAGAATACCATAATTTCCAACATGGTATCAGAGAAGGTCTAGGCTCTCAGTGAAAGAACGAGCCGTTTACTGGTGAATCTGAAACGTTGTTTTGAGAAGCGGATTCTCCAGCAGTGAGAAGGTTTTGTTTACACAGTCAATATGGGAGTAGCAGGCACAAGCCTGACTAGTCCTCAACTACCATAGTTCAATGAGAATAATTATGATTATTGGGCCATCACAATGAAGGCCTTGTATTCTTCACAAGATATTTGAGAGCTAGCGAAAAATGGTTTCCAAGAACCAGCAGATGCAACAACACTCAATCCTTTGATAGAAGCAGAAAAATATTTGTTGAGAGACAATAAGAAGAAGGACTCCAAAGCCCTCTTCTATATTTTCCAGGCAGTACATGAGAGTATTTTCCCAAGGGTTGCAGTAGCAACGAATTCCAAGGAGGCATGGGATATCCTCCAGACAGCCTACCAAGGCATGGCAAAGGTGAAGACAACAAAACATTGAATATTAAGAAGAGATTTTGGAACTCTTTGTATGAAATATTTCGATAATATAGACTCATTATTTACACATGTGATTGGGTTGGTTACCCAAATCAGGTCTCATGGTGAGACACTTGAAGAAAGGAGAATAGTTGAGAAAGTCTTAAAAATTCTACCATCAAGGTTTGATGCCATAGTTGTGGCCATAGAAGAGACAAATGATCTCTCACAGTTTTTAGTGGATGAGCTTCATGCATCAATGATGCCTCATAAGCACAGACTGAACAAAGCAACAAAATCCTCATTGGAGCATGCATTTAAGACACAAATGTCTTTTGGTCAAGGTAGAGGTCGAGGAACATCAAACTACTGAGGAAGAGGAAGAAGCCCACACAGAGGTGGAAGAAGCAACCCTGCAAGCACAAGTGGAAGGGGGAGAAATCAGAATACAAGCCAAGGCTCAAGCCAGAATCAAGCACAAGGACAAAGGTATGAAAAATCTCATGTCCAATTTCATTATTGCAAAAATTATGGTCATTATGCAAATGAATGTAGAAAGAAGAAAAATGACATGGGTAGTAAACCAAGTGTAAATTTTACAAAAGAAAAGAAGAACCATGAATATTTGTTTTTAGCTTGTAATGTAGCATAAGAAAAACAAGAAGATATATGGTTCTTAGATTCAGGGTGTAGTAACCATATGACTGGAAACATAGCAATGTTTTCCAATCTAGATGAAAGTGTAAAATCTGAAGTGATATTTGGGACTAATAGCAAAGTATTTTTCATGGGAAAAGGGAGAGTAAATGTTCTGACAAAGAAGGGAGAGAAGAATTTCGTGCGAGATGACTATTACATCCCTAGCTTGAAATGTAACCTTCTAAGCATTCGAAAACTCATGCAAAAGGCCTACAATGTGTTTTTTAAAGATGATGCTTGCACAATCATGGATAAACCTCCAAGTAGACAGCTCATTGCAGAAGTGCATATGACAAGCAATGGAATGTTTCCTCTCAAGATGAGATCAAACTTGAAGGAAGGCAGTGTTGTAGCAAATGTCATACAAGAAATATTTCAAGAATAAGTGAAAGATGAGAACTGGTTATGGAATTTGAGATTTGGTCATCTAAATTTCAAAGGTTTGAACTTGTTGCATATAAAAGGCATGGTAAAGGGATTACCACTCATAAAGAAACCAGACAACCTATGTGAAGGCTGCATCTTGGGCAAACAACATAGAGAATCATTTCCAGCAGGAAAGAGTATAAGGGAAAAGCCAACTTTTCAGATTGTCCACTAAGATTTATGTGGACCAATGCAAACACCATCATTAGGTGGTAGTCATTATATTTTGACATTTATAGATAATTCCACAAGGAAGACATGGATCTATTTTCTAAAACAGAAAAGTGAAATGTTTGAAAAATTCTACCACTACAAATCTCTTGTTGAGAAGAAAAGTGAACACTACATAAAAGTGTTGAGAACTGATAGAGGTGGAGAATATATCTCCAAAGTCTTCTTTTGTTTATGCAGGGAGCATGGAATACTCAAGCAATTTACCATAATGCATACACCTCAGCAAAATGGTGTGGTAGAAAGAAAGAATAGGACGATCATGGACATGGCAAGAAGTATGTTGAAGGAAAAGAATTTTCAAAATTATTATTAGGCAGAAGTTGTCTCTTGTGCAGCATATATCATAAATAGATTTCCAACCAAAAGTGTTATGAATAGAGTTCTAGAAGAAGCATGGAGTGGAACAAAGAAAATTGTCACTCACGTGAGAGTGTTTGGATGTGTGGCATATGCACATGTCCTAGATCAGTTAAGGAAGAAGTTGGACAACAAGGGGGAGAAATGTATATTTCTTGGATATAGTGATGAGTCCAAGGCTTGCAAGCTCTATAATCCATCAACCAAGAAAGTTATAATCAACAAAGATGTTCAGTTTATAGAAGAAGAAGCTTGGGATGGAAGTTTAGAGAAGGCAGTAAATGTGAAGACATGTATGTCTCATGAAGAGAAAGAGGAATGGACTGTAGCAATTAATTCCTCAACAATAACTCCTCCTCCACCAACACAAGCTCAACAGAGCACACGACAAGAAACAAATAGAATAACATTGAGAAAACAAGGAAGTGCTTCTCCAAGCACACCACAGGCATCAGCAACTCCCCCAAGTTCAAGTGCAACTCCAAGCACATGTTCAACAAATACAAGAAGAACAAGATTCAAAAATTTATGTGAAATTAATGAGCAAGAAGAAGTTGATAACAGTGTTGGTATAAATTCTTTATTTTCATTATTTTTTCATGTTGAAGACCCAATCCATTTTGAAGATGTAGTGAAAGAAGAGAAGTGGATTGAAGAAATCAATGAAGAAATATGAACAATAGAAATAAATGACACATGGGAGTTAGTGTACCTCCCACAAGGAAAATAAGTTATTGGAGTGAAATGGGTCTATAAGACCAAGAGAAACATTGAAGGAAAGATAGAAAGGCACAAAGCAAGGCTAGTTTTCAAAGGCTACAAGCAGCGAGAAGGAAGAGACTATGAGGAAATGTTTGCACCAGTTGCAAGGATGGAGATAGTGCAGACAATGTTTTCTATAGCAGCACAACAAAAATGGAAAGTTTATCAAATGGATGTGAAGTCAACATTCTTGAGTGGAGTGTTGAAAGAGGAGGCGTCTGTTAAACAACCTCCTGCATATGAAATAGAAGGCCAAGAACACAAGGTGTGTAAGTTGCATAAATCTCTTTATGGGTTGAAGCAAGCACCATGTGCATGGCACAGAAAGATTCATTCTTACCTAATGGACAATGGGAATGACAAGTGTGATGGTGAACCCACACTCTACATCAAAGAAAATGACGATAAGGTTATTATTGTTGTTTTGCATGTAAATGATTTGATTTTTACAGACAGTCATGTTTCTCTCATTGTTGATTTAAAAGAAGCCATGAAAAGTGACTTTGAAATGACCGACTTGGGGCTACTAAGATATTTTTTGGGCATAGAAGTAAAACAAATAGAAAAGGGATTTTTTATCACCCAAGCAAAGTATTTTGTAGAGATTTTTAAAAGGTTCAATATGTATAACAACACGCCATCATCAACTCCAAATATCATGGGGTTGAAATTGAGCAAGGAAGATTGTAGCAAGAATGTCAATCTGACATTGTACAAAAGCATGGTTGGAAATCTAATGTATTTGACTGCAACTAGGCCTGAGATAATGTATGAAGTTTGATATAAATATTCATGTAGAAACCCAAGGAGACACATTGGTAAGAAGCCAAAATAATTTTATAATATGTCAATGGGATGGAGTATGGTGTTCTATACTCTGCAACTGATGATTTTAAGTTGATTGATTACACTGAAAATGATTGGGCTGGAGGTGTTGATGATAGAAAGAGCACATCAGGGTATGTTTTTCATTTGGGATTGAGAGCCATATCATGGGCTTCCAAGAAGCAGCCAATAGTTTCATTATCAACAACAGAAGTTGAATATGTAGTAGCAACAACAACAACATGTCAAGTAGTTTCGATGAGAAGGATGATGAGGGATTTATGTCATGAACAAAACAAAGCAACCACAATTTCTATGATAACAGTTCATCAATTGCATTGTCAAGGAATTCTATTTTGCACAAGAGAACAAAGCATATTGATGCCAAATACCATTTCATAAGAGAATTATTTAACAATGGTGAAATTGTGTTGCAACATTGCAGGTCAGAGGAACAGTTTGCAGATATCTTCACAAAGCCATTCAGACAGAAAAAAATAAAAAAATAAATAAAAATAAAAATTAAATTAAATTAAATTAAAAAAAAAAAAAAAAATTGTCTCAGAAAATGTATGGTAATGGTTAATGGTGGCAGTTGTGATTAAGGGGGAGTGTTGGAAATACTCCCAACCACCACCATGAATAATACTGACAGCTACCACACTTAAATCGAATTTTTTTGCGGGGAAGGACAAAGCACAGGATCCAAAATCTGTAGTCGTTTTCACGCATTGTCAAGAAACAAAGTACTCGAGCCACACTCTCTGTTTAATTTCTTACTCGCCACATTCACTTACCTTTTTCCTGCATATTGCAGCCCACAAGTTTTACCTTTTACTCCTTAACAATTCATGAAACTTTAGTTTCTACCAATGTGATATCTGGTGGGATTCTCAAACCTTACTGTCTTACCAATCCACATGCAAACCTTTGTATTTCATTTTTCCCTTACCTTTTCACTTTTGGCACTCCCCGTTGTTTACCGCTCGCATACCACACTTCGCACATATTAACATTACCGTTTAAGACCCACACTAAAACTTGCGATGTTGCAATGTGACATTGTCATCACACATAGCAAATCTTAAATATTTCACTTCACACTTTTTATGATTTACCGTTTTTTCACCCGCATTTCACACTTTGCATATCTTAAAATTTAGCTTTAAGGGCCCGCAAGTTATTTCATTTAATTTGCGATACCAACACAATCGCACGTCACAAGCTCAGGAGGATAGCACCCGCATCATTAATTTCTTAAGTTGCGATGTGATCACAATCGCATATTGCAAAGCTCAACGAATAGCGCGGACAAGTTAAATGTTTTAAGTTGCCTTGCGATAGTGCCATCACACATCACAGTCACAAGATTTTAATTTTTCCCATATGCGCTCAGATAAAATTTAAAATTGATGAAATGCGATTTGCGATGAGTGCGTGGAAGAAATGTGGTTTCAAAGCCAAAATCCCTAATATTTCAAGTCTGCCAGTTTTCGTTTTGAACGCATTTTCTTGTAGAAACAGAAGAATAGAGCAGAAGGATGATTTGGTTGTTATACGTCTGTTCCTGCATTGAATAGCATTAAATCTTTAGGCCCTTGCCATTTTGTATTAAAGGAATGTATTTTTCATATGTTTAAGAGATGAATGAAAAAACTGAATTTTTTCCTCTCTTGTGTTCTCGCTCTATGGGTGTGAATTTTATTTCCGCAATATTGCATTCTCTATGTTGTAAGGGGGAAATTCATCGCTCTGTTGCTTTTTTTCATTTTACAACATGGTATTACAGCATACCAGAATTTCCAACATCTTTTTCTATTATCGTTCTTTCCATTTTACTCATGGCATCTCTGATCATTTCAATTAAATTTGTTAATCTAGATAATTTTCCCAAATATACTATTGATGAATTATTGTTAATACATAATTTTTTCAAGAATTATTAGATGAATTTAGAGAAAAATTTTTAGCAAGTTTTATCTCTACAATTTTTACCCATTCACGAAACCTATTTGAAGATGCTCCCTTTGCTTTCTCCCAATTTGTTACAACTTCGATCTCCGATAACTTCTTACTCACTAGTTACCACCACCCAAAGATGATTAGGAGTCAATACATCCACTTCCCTTATCTTTCTATCTCTTTTTTTGAACGCGCCTATCGATTCAAGACCATACCCCCATGATGACCAACGGTTCCACAATTCACCTTCCATTTCCACAATTTCTGCATCTACCAGCCCTAGACGACCAGAAGTCATTTCTGGGTCTCTGGATGCAAGACCGCCGCCCCATTATTATCATTGACACTTTTCCAACTCACTAAAGACCATGAATTTCTTCACGCTAAGTCAAATTTATTGACACTTATGTCTCCCCTTATGTGCACAGTTCCCATCAATTCATTTCTAGGTCCGTGGATGCAACACCACCGCCCGATTATTGTTGTTGCCATTTTTCCAACTCATTGAAGACCACCACCAGTTTCCATTAATTCTTTACCTCTGTCATGGTATGTTCTTGGTCAATACGGTGATTTCTCTTCCCCTTGTGCATTGCTGCTGCTGGGCTTCATGGTATGAGAACTGCTTTCCTTTTAAATATGTACTTATCGATAGGAAAATTAACTTTATATTTTTATATTTTATTTATCAATTTGAAATAATATTATTATTGATGTATGGGACCCGCTTGTATGTGGGAGAAGGGATTTTGGACAAGAGACTCACCTCAGCCAATGTTTTAGGAAGACATACATAATCTACTCTATTTTTGAACCTATCACTTCTTAAGAAGAAACACACACTCTTAACCATTTGGCCCACTCAAACTATATATTATTTAATATAATATAATATTTTATATTTATATATAAATAGTTGAAAAAATAATTATTTTAAAAAATATATTATTTTAATTTTTTAATTAGATATTAATTTATTTTTTATTTATAAATTATATTTAATTTTATGCTATAATAAAATAAATTATAATTAAAAATAATTAAGATCATTCATGTCCAAGTCCCACATGTTATATGTTAACATCATGCTATAATATCAATGTAAGGATGATCTTGGTGATGGCATGGGTCCTTAAGGTCAACAATCTAATCTCCTTCCCCATTTATAACTTCGAATTTTCAAACCTTTCATGTGCTAAACCCTACGGCAATAGCCAAATAGAGAAAAGGGAAATCGTTTCACCAATGAATGCCCGGGTTTGATAGGTGTGGGTTCGACATGATACACAGAAAAAGGAATATTCATCGTCATTTTCATGACACTTACAAAATCAATCTGTCATTGAAATTGGAATTTCTATCCTACAAAAATGTTCACTCACTTATTTTTGAGTCTTTCTATCACATTTTTTACTTCAACTGATGGTTACATTAAAGGATAGGAACATCATATTGAAACCATTATCTCCCACCACCCATGAAAATTGTAATTAGTTAGCTCAAATATCTTCACTAATGGGTTCCCATAACTACACCATTTCATTCACTGAAAAGGGACTTGCAATGGTAATAAATGCACAACGATGTCCAATAACGTCCAATTCAAATAAATTATTTCA
Organism: Pinus albicaulis; assembly: GCA_034641835.2. Classification (NCBI taxonomy): domain Eukaryota; kingdom Viridiplantae; phylum Streptophyta; class Pinopsida; order Pinales; family Pinaceae; genus Pinus; species Pinus albicaulis. The sequence continues at coordinate 1,138,526,703 of CM076572.1, forward strand.
CAACTTTGTTCGATGATCCAAAAATAAAATATTATCATAGGTTATAAAGTTGGAATAAAATAATTATTAATTTAAGATATTAAATTAATAATTATTATTCTAGAATATTTAATTATTTAATGAAGACATTTAGAATTAGCATATTGTTGTAACAAGATATGACTCTCCAAATGTGTCGTATCTTAGGCTTTTTGTTACCTAGTTATTTTGAATAGTATTTAATGTAAGTGGACACTTATTATTTAATAAGTGATCCATAATTAGAGTTAGTTAGGACATTGAGCTTATAAATAGCTCATTGCAAGAGTGTTTTGTTGTTCGGGTGTAAAATCTTGCATAATTCCAAATGTAATTGTTTTTTCTGATTAATAAGATTACGTGTCTGAGGACACTTCGGCCATTAAACTCATTAATAAGGCGCTAGCCTCACATGAAGATTTTAAGAAAGTATCTCAGATATTGCATTTATAGGTACACTACTGCACCCGTGCATTCATTGTTTGACCCAAGAAACACTTACATGGACAATGTCATTTTCAATATGCAACCACATGTAGCGCCATCCAATTCAGAGAATTTTTTTTTTTAAACATGGAACTAAGAAAATTCCCTAGGTATATGCAATAGCTCATAAGTCATATATACCACTAACTCATGACTTCGCAAGGACCGAGGCATCCCAAGACCATGGTTAGATCCCAAACTCTAACGAGACGTCTATCCCTCTAGCTTGGTCATGATATACCAAAGACAACCCTACCCGCTGCCGTTTTTTAACTTGTGACCTCCCAAGAGAAATCACAAGTTCTTAACCATTGAGCCCACTCAGGTTTCCCTAATTCAGAGAAAATATTCGGCACTTCCTACCAACACATAGGGTCATTGATAAATAATCCAAAATCAAGTTTGAAAGGTATTCTAATCATCCAAATAGACTTTATTGAGCTTTCAAATAATCCATGTAGACTTTATTTCAGCAAGGCTGACTAGTTTAGTTGTTATTCTTTAACCTAAGAGACTACCATGTATAAGTATACTTTGATATTTCAAACCTCTATTTATTAGCGATAGCACAAGTGTTGAAATTTGCCTTTCCATAAAGATCTATATATAAATGAAACTTTGCAGCGATAATTGTGGCACAGCGATCTCAATATCATCCACTTTTGAAATAGGTTTGTCGGTAATTGAGCCTACACTTGATTCATGGCGGAGCCGAATCCAAATACAATAGCAATAGATGATGGAAAGTAGGGAGGAGAAAAGGGAGGGGAGGAAGTATTTCTTAATGCTACATGCCATGATCATAACCTCATGCTATCTGAGGGTCTTCCTGCCTACACATGCAGCGACAGCAAAGAATACGGAGCTGTAACATACACCGATAACTTCACATGGAAATGCAAGGAGTTAAAACTTTTTATACAAGTTACCCACGGGTAACTATCCAAATCACTATTAAATATTCCTTACTCATCATTAGATAGAATGCTCACGAGTTCATAGTGTAACCTTAGTATAAGAATAGTAAGTTGCTTAACCATTAATGACGTCCATTGTAGTACATTAACATAAAACTTTATGATTTAACCTTGCATTCACTCATTAATCATGTAGTGATCACTTACTTGACATTGTAAACATCACAACAAGAAAGGAATCAACATCATTAATTTGACACAATAATCAATCATATCATTGAACACCAATATACCCTGGAAACCCCATAGGGTGAAAACCAGCATACGTTTAATTTTATTATTAAACACTCGTGAGGGTGTTTAGCCCTCACTCAATGGCTTATAAGTGAGACCATCCCTTAACCATCGTTTATAAATCTTACAAGGAAATATACAAATATCTAGCCTAAAGCCATTACAATAAATATGATGGCATTTACCCACTAATATTCATATATTCATATCTTGGTGGCATGGAGGTACCTACAATGGACCATCGTACATTGCATCATCCTGCAGCTCACACTCATATATATGAGCCATAATCATTTACCTTGACATTCTCCCTTTAACATCACATACTGCATATGTGCTAGTTATAAGTCATCACATTAACTAATGTTTCCCTCACATAAGCACACATTCCTGCAAGACAATAACTACATCTCCCCAGCATTTCTTTAAAATAACTGATACATCAGTTATGATATGCATACATGCGATTTACATAAATTTAATCAAAATAAATAATCCTTAAGCTATTACTTTTGGTGCATTAAAGGAAAGCTAATATAACAAATGTTTCTCTCATGCATGCAAATGCATATAGATTCCAAAAGAGTCTTCCCAAAGGAATACTTAACACAAGAGAGCATGAAAACACAAGTTTTCTTTCTGTAACACTAATGTAATAAAGCATACAAATACATGTCTTCTTTTTAAATATTATACCAACAATCCTTTCCAATGTAGTCTAACACAACATGCTATCTTTTCCCACATACAAATATGTATATTCTTTCCAACGAAAGCTAATACAAATATTGCATAGGTTTGCATGATCTTATTCCAAATGAAACTAACATAATAGTTATGATAGCACAAAGCACTCACAAATACATATTCCTAAAGAAACATTATAGCTCAATATTTCTTCTATTCATGCAAATAATATATCTCTATAACACAATGGCTATTCTTTGCGCATGCCATAGCTTATCATAATAGATATTCTTTAATGTATGTCACGTAACACAATCACTATTCTTTGTGCATGCAAGAGCTTATGATAACAACTCTTATTTAATGCACATAGGACATATTCTCTTCTTGTAATTTACACCATCATTAGTTATTTTTTTCTTGTAAACAAATACATAATTCCTCCTCAAAAGGAAGTCAATATAACCTATATTATTTGTCTTTCTACATGTATGTTCTCCCAAAGGAAAGCATCTAGTTTCTCCCAAGAAAAGCTAATATCATAGATAATCCCCTTATGTATACTAGTTATGTTTATTTTCCAACAAGTATCTTTTACAAAAGAGGGCTATTTACTGTAACAGTCAGTTTCCAAAAAGTCACTATTATTTTTATATTCTCAAGAGGTCATTCTTTTCAAGTAAGAAACATATATAAAACAACATAATATTTTACCAAGAAGTAATTATTATGATTTTTCCCAAAGAAAATATTATGAGAACTAACATGTGCTCTTCATGAAACTCCTTAAGTTATCTTCCAACCCATCAAATATCTTCCAGAATTAACTACTAAATTGTTTTCAAGAAAAATAACTCATATTCCTTTTTTCTAGGAATTTGGCACCAAACATGTTCCTTCCAAGGAATCAAGAAAATAGATATTAGTATTTTCTTCACAAAAAAGCTAAATAAAATTAAGCATGTCTTATGCAAAGACATATTTATCTTTTTCAAGAAATAGTATGGTTAATTTCTCAGTCACCTAAATATCTCCAAGGTTAATCAAAGCAATCTCACTTTCTTCACTTCCTTTAAAATTTCATAATGTTCACTATTTCTGGTTGATTACTTATATAGTCATATTCATTACATATGTATCAACAAAAGGACATATTTGCATACCTTAACCTTTAGGATATGCAATAATAGAAATACATTAAGAAAAATACATCTTTGCATACATGAACCTTTAGGACATGCACTTATAAGAGTAGCCTTCAACACAACATACCTTTACAACTCACCAGAATTCAAAAGATAAATCTCTTAGACACTATCAAAGAAAATTCCTTTACAGCTCACCATAATTCAAAAAGTAAATCTCTTATAAACTATCAAAGATAATACTTTTACGGCTCACCATAATTCAATGTAAATACTACTCTAAGAAAGTATCAGAATATCTGCAATAAAGGCATGCATCCAAATACTATGATAAATGGATGCATCCAAATACTATCAGAATACCTACATGTCTCCATGCGAAATACGAAGGACTAGGGCTAGTTGTATGATGTCAGATCATCAATGGAGAGAAAATCTGTATGACAGGACTTAGCAAGTTAACCACTTCCATAGTGCCAGGACATAGTCACCAGGGCTTATCGATCTGCCATAGCATGGCCAGAATTTTCCATGCCAATTTTAACTAGCTCATAGTAGGTAGCATGGGCGAGCAGGACCACTTCTCCAAGCCATGAGGCCAAGTGATAAAAGCCATCAAGAAGAATAGAATATATTTTAAGATTAACATAGCAGAACCCTCACTGCCTCTCCCTCGATATTGTATTTTATATCGGATAAGACTTGGCAGTTGCAACCGCACCAAACCCTAAAGACTTCTTGAAAAGCTAATTCCATTAAATTAATAATATTTTTTGTCAACGAAAAAGGAAAACACGTGGGTCTATGGATGTTACACACTCCCCCCCTAAAGAGAATGTCATCCTCGGTGTTCAACCCTTACTAGGACTTAACTGATACTCATGATATAATAATATAAACAACTAAAAGGGGGTCCTTGCCTTTCACAATGATACACTTTATTTTTTTCTTAGATGCCATTAATTGAAACAAGAATGTTTTTATCCATTTCCATTTTTAACCACTTATCCATTATTCAAATTCATAAAGATATAGAAAAATATCTATACCAAATTAGCATTACTTACCAATTACGATTGGAAGTAGTGATGACTTTTACACAATCTCTCTGAGAATGGTTGAACAACCCATCAAAATTCCATCGAAAGTAGCCTGTAATGTATGACTAACAAATTCAATTACATTAGTCACACCATTTCCAATCAACTGAAATACTTTAAACATTCATTCAAGAAATTTGAAGTGATATTTTAATCACATTACTCTTCTAGACTTCAGAGAGCACCAACCCTCTATTCATGATAAATCATGAAAATTATAAATCACTACACCACGTACACATTGTCTTAGCTCCCGCTAAAGACATCCACATAGTACTTCAAAAAGTACTCAGAGAGCACCTAGCTCTGTAATCATACCAATGGTCAATCAATGCACCATGTGCATATCCTAGCCTCTGCTAAGACATTCAAACAAATTAGTAATAAAATAGAAGAACTTATACATTCGGTAATTCATTTTCAAGCAGTAGAATCCTTTCATCTCAATATTTACATAATCATATAAAAACTCATTTTAATATAACACATAACTGAATACTTAACTTTTTCCTCTATGAGAACCACAATGGTAAAAAAAATGCTCCTCCTAACCCATGGAAGTTTGTTTCCACAACCAAATCGAGTCATTTTCACATCCAGACAGTTATTTGACAAAAAAACCATTGTAGGTTCAGTATGGAATTCCACTGGCAAACCAGCTTGAGAATTCTAATCACCACTCAAGGTCTAGTATAGGATTCCTCTTGGCAACATCATTCCTATTCCTCTAATAGCATCTCGTCTATGAGGAATTTTGGACCTCCTCCAACAAGCTCCAAAATCAATAGAGTTGCCTCAGGTTTTCCCCTCTTCACCATCTTGGCCAACTCTTTTCCCTTAATGAGATCATATATCTCTAGGGAGGGGAAATCCGTGCAGGTAAGCGCCATCAACCCCTTTGAGTAGACAACGACTATCAACCCAAGGCCTTCTAGCCTTTCACAATCGTTCACAACTATCTGGCATGTTAAATTTCTCTTTTAGCATTTTTTACCATAGTAAATTAAATAATGAACTATGTACACATTATACATAAAGAAAAATAAACTTTATGTACACCATGCATCATACTTGGCCCTCCACATTGGTCTAATGATATCTAGATTAAGAGGGAACCTAAATAACATACATGTGCTATACATTATTATTTCCCAAATAATCACAATCATGCACATTATAACATGATACCTTGTGTTATACATTATTATTTCCTCAATAACAAAATCATGCACATTATAACATGATACTTTATCAATTACCATTGCAATTTTTCCACAACACTCTTTTACTTTCACAGTTTTTTCTTATTGCCATTAAGCTAACCATGCTTAATCTCATCAACAACACTAATCATAAATATGCATTGTTAAAAAAAAAAAAATATTCACTTTCAAATTAATTTTAGTTTCATGCATACAATGTTGTCATGCATACAAGTATATATAAATATTTTTTAATGTCTATGTGTCAATAACGATTGGGTTAATAGTCTCACGGGTAACAGTCCAACATTTCCAATTCCAATAGTGTACTGTTACCAACAGTCTGACACGTGAAGTAACTACTTGTTCACAACTTGCAATAATATTTAATAAAAACCCATTCATGCATATAGGTTTTATTATTTATTCATACAACACTAACTAATAAATGCCCCTAATAATATTAATGCTTCCATAACACGACTCATTCAAAAACTTGTCATTGAACAACTAGTCATCATAGTCAAGTCTCACTACTTGACCCATTGTGTATTTTTAACATTTGAAATGGTTCATTCAATTTCATTTTAAAACACTCTAGCATCTTCTTCAAGGACTTTCCCCATATTTTTCATTCATGCATTAGTTTCACACTCCATCACTATACATATTCATCTTTTTCAAGTAGTGCATGGTAGCTTTAGTTATGTTCATTAAATGTATGAGTAATATGTCATATACCCAAATGTTAATAGTCAACTCTCACTTTCACTAGTGAGTACTCAGGTTGTTCATAAGTATAACAAAAGTTTTATTGTATTTTATCCTCAAAGGGATTCCAATGTTATGAAAATCGTTTTGCAGCAGCATTTATTACTTATTATTGTTCAATGTAGTTATAAACATGAATCACACATATCATGTCAAAAATAGACTACTGCTTATATCAATCAATATGTAGATTGCTAGAATCGTATATCAATCATTATGTAGATTGCTAGATTCATACCTTAACTAATGTCCATTAGTAGCATACCTCAATTTTCATTTCGCTTAACAAATCCCGAAGGCGCTAGTGTTGCAACCTTTAGCTCTAATACCACTTGTAACATACATCGATAACTTCACATGGAAATGCAAGGAGTTAAATTTTTTATACAATTTACCCACGGGTAACTATCCAAATCACTATTAAATATTCCTTACTCATTATTAGATAGAATGTTCACCAATTCATAGTGCAACCTTAGTATAATAATAGTAAGTTTCTTAACCATTAACGACCTCTATTGTAGTACATTAACATGAAACTTTATGATGTAACCTTGCATTCATTCACTATTCATAATGTCATCACATACTTGACATTATGAACATCACAACAAGAAATGAATCAACATCATCAATTTGACACAATAATCAATCACATCATGGAACACCAATATACCCTGGAAACCCCCATAGGGTGAAAACCAGCAAACGTTTAATTTTATTATTAAATGCTCGTGAGGGTGTTCAACCCTCACTCAATGGATTATAAGGGAGACAATCCCTTAACCATCATTTATAAATCTTACAAGGAAATATACAAATATCTAGCTTAAATCCATTACAATAAATATGATGGCATTTACCCACTAATATTCATATCTTCATATCTTGGTGGCATGGATGTACCTACAATAGACCATCGTACATTGGATCATCCTACAGCTCACACTCATCTGCATGAACCATAATAATTTACCTTGACATTCTCCCTTTAACAGCACATACTGCATATGTGCTAGTTATAAGTCATCACATTAAGTAATGTTTCCATCACATAAGCACACATTCGTGCAAGACAATAACTACATCTCCCCAGCATTTATTTAAAAGAATCAATACATCAGTTATGATATTCGTGCATATGATTTACATAAATTTAATCAAAATAACTAATCTTTAAGCTATTACTTTTAGTGCGTGAAAGGAAAACTAACATAAAAAATGTTTCTCCTATGCAAACAAATTCATATAGATTCCAAAAGAGTCTTTCCAAAGGAATTCTTAACACAAGAGAGCATGCAAACGCAATTTTTGTTTTTGTAAAACTAATGTAATAAAGCATACAAATACATGTCTTCTTTTCAAACATTACACAAAAAATGCTTTCCAATGTCATCTTACACAACATGCTATCTTCTCCCATATACAAATATGCATATTCTTTCCAACGAAAGATAATACAAATATTGCATACATTTTCATGATCTTATTCCAAATGAAACTAACATAATAGTTATGATAGCACAAAGCACTCGCAAATAATTTTTCCTAAAGGAACATTATAACTCAATATTTCTTCTATTCATGCAAAGAATATATCTCTATAACACAATGGCTATTCTTTGCACATGTCATAGCTTATCGTAATAGATCTTCTTTAATGTACGTAACACGTAACACAATCACTCTTCTTTGCGCATGCAAGAGCTTATCATAACAACTCTTCTTTAATTCACATAGGACATATTCCCTTCTTGGAATTTACACCATCATTAGCTATTCTTTTCCTATAAAAAAATACATAATTCCTCCTCAAAAGGAAGTCAATATAACCTATATTCTTTGTCTTTCTACATGTAGTTTCTCCCAAAGGAAAGCATGTAGTTTCTCCCAAGAAAATCTAATATCATAGTTGATCCCCTTATCTGTACAAGTTATGTTTCTTTTCCAACAAGTACCATTTCCAAAAGAGGGCTATTTAACATAACAATTATTTTCCAAAAAGTAATTATTATTTTTACGTTCTCAAGAAGTCATTCTTTTCAAGTAAGAAACATACATAAAACAACGCAATATTTTACCAAGAATTAGTTATTATGATTTTTCCCAAAGAAAATATTATGAGAACTAACATGTGTTCTTCATGAAACTCCTTAACTTATCTTCCAACCCATCAAATATCTTCAAGAATTAACTACTAAATTATTTTCAAGAAAAATAAATCATATTCCTTTTTCCAAGCATTTAGCACCAAACATCTTCCTTCCACGGAATCAAGAAAATAGATACTAGTATTTTCTTCACAAAAACGCTAAATAAAATTAAGTGTGTCTTATGCAAAGACATATTTACCTTTTTCAAGAAATAGTATGGTTAATTTCTCATTCACCTAAATATCTCCAAGGTTAATCAAAGCAAGCTCACTTTCTTCACTTCATTTAACATTTCATAATGTTCACTATTTCTGGTTAATTACTTATATAATCATATTCATTACATATGTTTCAACAAAAAGACATCTTTGCATACCTTAACCTTTAGGATATGCAATATTAAGATATGAAATAATAAAAATACATTAAGAAGAATGCATCTTTGCATACATTAAGCTTTAGGATATGCACTCATAAGAGTAGCCTTCAACACAACATACCTTTATGACTCACCAGAATTAAAAAAGTAAATCTCTTGGAAACTTTCAAAGAAAATTCCTTTATGGCTCACCATAATTTAAAAAGTAAATCTCTTAGAAACTATCAAAGAGAATAATTTTACGACTCACCATAGTTCAATGTAGATACAACTCTAGGAAACTATTAGAATATTTGTGATAAAAGCCTGCATCCAAATACTATGAGAATAGCTACATATCTTCATGCGAAATACAAAGGACTAGAGATAGTTGTATGATGTGAGATCATCGATGGAGAGAAAATTCGTTTGCCAGGACATAGAAAGTTAAACCCTGCTATAGTGCCAGGACATAGCTGCCATGGCTTATCGATCTGCCATAGCATGGCCAGAATTGTCAATGCCAATTTCAACTAGCTCATAGTAGGTAGCATGGGCCAGCAGGACCACTTTTCCATGCGACGAGCCCAAGTGATAAAAGCATGCATCCAAAGTCGTCAAGAAGAATAAAATATATGTCAAAATTAACATAGGAGAACCCTCATTACCTCTCCCTTGAGATTGTATTTTATATCGTAGAAGACTTGGTAGTTGCAACCGCACCAAACCCTAACGACTTCTTGAAAAACTAATTCCATTAAATTAATAATATTTTCTATCAAGGAAAAAGGAAAACACATGGGTCTATGGATGTTACAGGAGCCAACAAGAGTTACAAGTGTAAGATTTATTTTGGTTACAAGTGTAAGATTTATTTTGGTTCTAAGTGTAAGAATTTATGTCTATGCCACCCTTAGTAATGCCATCTAACGGTGTCCCATCCAACACCCATTTCGCAGTGACGTGATCATCAAGTTTCATGGCAAAACGTTTCTGAGTCATCGTTGCAGTGCTTGCTACTAGGTGGGGAAATGTTTTTTGTTCAAAATTGAAAGGCATGACATAAGGCCCCACCCCTTGTGTATGAAACTTCCAAAAATACTCAACTACAGTCGGCATGAAAATCACAAACTCAAAATTGTGAGGGGTGATTTAAAGGGGAAAGCATACACCTGCAGCGCCTACGATGGTCACATCGCTTGCTATGGTTGGAGATATCGATGCGAGGATGTGGTGTGTAAGGTTTACGCGGATCTGATTTGTGCTAAAAATTACATTTTTGGAGTCCCAGATCATGGTATTCATTGAGTTGTATCCGAAGGTAACAACACATCTCAACTGAGACTTCATTTTCTTTGGTTTCTGCAATACATATTTTCCAGGCTCTAGGTTATTTAATATTGTTGGGGATTATATTCCTACCATTAGATTTAAATTTGTTTAAATTTGGGGGCATAATTTGTTTAAATAGCCTATAGCCTAGGAAATAACGGTGGCCCTTTGGTTCAGTCAATAATGGAGTTGGTTCACTGAATAATGGAGTTGTCTACAGACGCAACAGAATAGTGAGGACAACAATTGTTTGCCAGAATCAGGTAATTTTTTTTCAAAAAATCAGGTAGTTGGAGTGTTTTAATTTCATTTTTGTTGCTAAAAATGGATACAACACCATAAAAAATCCTTAGGGCACCCAAAACACTGAATTTTAACCACTATAACCCAGATTTTCAAAACTCTATGCCCAAATTTTTCATAATTTTACCCGAATTTATGGGCTATTTTGTGGGTTTTTTGGACTACAGTGTCAGTAATCAATGGAGTAGCAACTAAGCTGACATGTTGATGAAAATAATGGTAATGTTTTAAAAATTACTATAGCAATGGTTTTCTTTTAACATAGATTGTAAATTTTCCGAATATCTTGAAATCTGATCGTAATCAAATTTCCAGATATTCTCTCAAAATCTATAATAAATTTGGGAATAATTATGTAATTTATTGGTCGAGGGGTAGCTCAATTGGTTAAGCCTATAAATGTGAAAGTGTTGTAACTACGAAGACCCACATTCAAATCCCCCTATTGTGACCCTGAAATTGTTGTAACTAGAAAGACCCAGATTCAAATCCCCCTATTTTGACTGGAGCTGCCGTGAAGAAGACATATGGTAGCCCAGGAAAGGTTGGCTAGTAGTTACTTGTCAAGAATGCTGCTGGTTCCTCTAAGTTACAAAAAAAAATGTATTTTATTATTTTTCTTCTTAGTTTAGAATTAGGAAATGAATATCTATCCATAAGTTGTTGTTTCTTATCTAGGATTTAGGACCTTATTATCTATTGTAAGTTTGAAATCATCCTTATTTTGATTTTCTTTGTCTTCTAAATTTTAGTGATAAGAATGAAAATATTTTTCTTTGTCTTGTAAATTTGAATGATAAGAATGAATATATTTTGTAAGTTTGCAATCATCTTATCGTGAGTGTCATCCATTCTCATTTTATCATTATCTTATTTTAAAATATTCAACAATAGAATTAACTTTGATTTAAATTTAGACTTAAGGGTTTGGCTCATTTCCTTGAGTTCAAGTCCTTAAAGTTGAATTCAGTTCAGTTGATACATTGATTTCCATTGTCTTTCTATACATTTATCCTCTGTTGGATGCAAAATAATGCAGCATCCTCTATTGGAAGCAAAATAACGTAGCTTGGTTATTTTCGACAGCGAGTACTTGTATTTTTTGTGGATTATATCTGTACCTTATAGTGTCTCCATAAAAAGGTGAGAGGGAAAAGAAACAATCTACTATTATATTTAAAATATCAAGGAATTGACTCAATGACATTACCAAAAAAATGACACTAGTTCGAATTTTATAACAATGATGATATTTATCATAAAAATGAGATGAGTATTTAAATTTTTTTTTTTCCATTTAATTGATATAAAAATTATTAAAAAAATCATTCTATTATAAAAGTTTCACAATTTGTTTTTATTTTAGTTATATTATTTTTTTTTGTTTTTAATTAGTTAAAATGTAAATATTTATTTGTTACGTCTATAGGTTTATTTACTTCAATCATTAAAATTGAGTTTGCAAAATTTTGATTTCTTTTAAATATAGGATTAAGATTTCATTTAGGAAAAATATGCTTTGTGGAGAGATGATATTTCACTAAAAACTATATCTTGGTGTGTTAAGGTTTATTTAATTAATTAATTATGTTGGAAAATTAATCTCAACCACAGTAGCCATACTTTTGGTGATGTAATAGCCCTAGTAAAAGAAATAAGTAAACTTGTTTAGTTTGATCTACCTTTTATTACTAAATCGGAAATTATTTGGATTAGTTATGTTGAGAAATTAGAAAATTATGCTTGATACTTGTATATGCAAGAATGAAAATGTGTGCTTCATAGCTCTACTATGGGTGTGATACAAAGAGAACTCACACCGTAACTTGGGACACTTAAGGGTAGAGGGTAGAGTAGTTACATGCTCAAACCTTCCTCATGAATGTGTTGTTAAAAGAAGGCAGTCGAGAGGGTAAAGGTACCTAAGTCTAACGATAGAGAGAGCTATTTTTATTATGGGCTGGTAAGGAACGAGTAGAATTATTAAGCAGTGGTGTACAACATAAATACCATATCTTCTTGGGACCATATGGCCTTAATCCTACACCAGAACCTATTCTAATTCACAAGTGTGTAGTGGCTCAAGGGAGAGACGTAGTAGTGACTGGTCTCACCGATTGGGTGGTGCATTACACCCTAGTGTGAGATTGTGAGCCTGTAGACTTAGTAATAGATAAGTATGTAGAACTGTTAATTTTGGCAGGGAAACTGTGTTAAATAAAGACGTTTTGAGATTATTATACTTGTTAGAATCAATATAAAGAAAGTTTGAGTAGTAATACAACTACGACCTATAAGTATGATTTAGTTTATTAAAGGTTGAAATTTATGAATGCATGATTGATATTGTATAGATGAAACTCTAAACAAAACCAACTAGTAACTAGATTGCATATTCAACCAGTACTACATAAGCCAACATAAGGAAAACATAGAAGTTTGGGGTATTCAGAGAAGGACAACCTTTTAGAGGACATGTTAGCCCTAGACCTTACTGGTCTAAGGTAGTCTTGACTTGAAAAGCGTTGTAACCAGACTGAAGGTTTCATATAAACCAGAACTCGAAAGTAAACCACACCCAAACAGTAAATGATCTGAGCGAGAGACTATACAAATATGTTTATCCATTTCACATATGAACTGAATATTTGTAATAACACAAAGAATGAAATAAGCAACGAAACTCTACAGTGGTTACAAGACAAGTAATTTAAGCATGCCTTCAAATTGTATAACCCTTGAAAAAAGGAGACTTAATAATTAAATGTATTAAAACCTTCGACCAAGGGGATTTAAATACAAACCAAGAAACCGATAAAGTACTCTTTGTACTCATATGAAATATTTATATTCACATATTGTGAGAAGTCTCAATACAAAACCTAACTTAAGCCCAAAGAATTTGTTCAACATCAATTACATTTTTAAATTAAAGAAACCCGAATTTGCCAGAAAAATCCAACTTCCATGCCATGAGGATTAGTAGAATTACAATATTCATTATTAGGTAAACCTCGAAGGGAGAATACCTCCAAGCCATAGCCATGTTTGAAAGAAACACGGGTTCCATCAAAGAGAAATACTGCTAGGGTAAATACCTAAGAAAGAAGAAAATGGGAAACGGTAAGTGCTCCAACCATAACCTGGGCCTAGTCTCATGCACTGAAAGGAGAATAAATTACCTTCTGCAAATAAACAATACAACTATCATTCGAATGGAACTTACATGTAGGAGGCACGAAATAAACACATGTATTTTGCAATATTTACCTAAACATGAGATTTGGTCATTTTCCTTGCTTTCTTGTCAAAATAAAACTAGAAGGTCACACTGAAATATCAAATTGAACCTCTGAGGGTATAATAAATTTGACTAAAAAAGAAGAAGGTTTATTACCTGCACTAACCTGACTAGAGAATTCGATTGAGAGACTGGAATGAAAGCTATCCGATGATGCCTACTCAAACTCTAGGAAAATAACGAGTTGAAGTTCATGAGTGACCGCAAGGATTCATAGTGGTATAAGGAAAAATAGGTGAAATAAGGAAAGATTACCATGGTTAACTCATGAAAGGGTTGGTATGTAGAGTTGCAGAGTTTTTTCACTTTTGGAATCATCTGATTGGAGTGAACCTTAGCACAATCAGAACTAAGGAGCATTTACGCTAACTATTTTCCATCACAGTCGTCGATACAACCCAAGGAATCACGCCCATTGATTGTAGAAGAAATCTTGAGGCACCACCGACACTTGGAAGAAGATTAAGGGCCTTCGAGAAACTTCATTCTATAGTGGGAAGGAGGGTAGGTTTACATAGAAAAGGCTTAGGTTACAATGAAAATCATGTGATATCTGAACTATACTTTGTATCTACTTACTTAAGTTCATGTAACATGAGAACCTTGTATTATAACCTTGAAATGTTAATTTATTCTAGGTACAACTATCGGAGATAAATGTCGATACTATATTGGTGATAATTTTAAATAAATATTTGTATACCTTGAATATTTACTATAATCGATTTAGGCATTGGTGTCACTATGGAAATTTTTTTTTTCAATTCTATATTTGTTACGGTAATTTAAAAATGGAGAGTATATTCATATTTAAAAAATTCAAACTAACAATGTGGCTTATTTAAAGCTTTGGAACAAAAAAAATTTCAAACGTATGAACTCATACACATGCCTTTTAATGTTTTAATAACTCACGGGGCTTCAGCACCCCCAACACAAGAAAACTAAGTAGGTGACCCAAACTTCATGTATTTGTAAGTTTGACTAAAATTATCACGCCTTATGCACTACCCAACTATAAATTTCGCACCTCACTTTTGTACTTTTCACTCCTTAAGAGTGCGACAATTTTTCAACACAATTTTAAAAAACAATTGTCGACCTTATTCACTTAGCCTTCTTCTTACTCGCTCTACTAGCTCTACGAACCTGTATTCCTTCCTCGAATTTGATACCAATTTTTTGGAAAGAAAGAGTAGGAAAGGCACAAAAATTCACACTCACAATAACATGAGTTGTGACTCTTCAATTAACTGCACAAAGATAATGATTATGGTGAACCTGATGAGGAGTTGTTGAACCCCACAATTGCTCCTTTTTAACACCCTTTTTCACTCCATCTCCTTCTTCTTGATCTTCATAATGTCACATTGGGCATCAAATTACAATACTTATGGTATTGAAGGTATACAATTGTCTTTTATTTCATAAATTGATAATTTTCTTTATCATTTAGTTTAATATTTACTTCGGCTACCGAATTGCAATGATTCTGCAACCAAGACATGATTCTGCATCTAATTTCATGGTCTAATAGGTTTGAAGGTTCCATTTGGAGAAAGAAACACATTTTTAGGTGGAAATTGATGAACACAATGATTTCCTCCTACTCTCATGAGCCAGATCGATGAAAACAACACCCTAGAAAAGTGGTCAAAGGTGATGTAAACCTCCATAGTCAATGACTTAAGCAAGCGAGAAACAAATTTTATGCCTCATGATTTTCTGCAATGATAGAAAATCATGAGAGAATCATGTAATGTTATCTTTAGGAGTTAATATAAGATTATTTTGATAGGTATTAGGAGTATATCTCTGAACAATTAAATGTACAAGGTCTTTAAAAATACGCCTCTCGGTGCCAACAGGGGTGTGGTTCAATGGTGAAGAGTGTGTTGTTAAGACACTCATGCTGAAAGGTCATCGGATCAAATCCTCTCGAAGGAAAAAAAAAATCCAGCCATCATAAGGGTTGGTGTGGTTGAGGCCAAGTGCGGTCCCCATGTGATTTTGATGGCTTAGATGCCCCTTGGTCGTGGTCTCTCAGACCAAGGGTTTGGCGTGATGCCATGTTAGGACCACATAACCAAAGAAACAAAATATATATATATATATATATGCCTCTCGATAGGGATGAACACTGATTGAATTTTTATGTTAACGACACTTTTTTTTATATAAGTGCGATTTAATTTTCTCATTGAGTATTCAAATGTGTGGTTAATTTCCTAGTTGAAATAATCATAGAGTTACCTACTTCTCATGGAGGGCCTCCTCGAGACCATAACAGATTTGATTTATTAATAGTTATTATTTTAGTACATTCAATTCAGTACTTATGTTTTGATTTCTTTTAGATTTGAGTTTCAAATAAATTTTCTAATTATTTTTATTGTAAATATATTTCAGATGCACATGAACATAATATGGTTTAAGACTGTAATTATTTAGATAGGATTTTCCTTTGCATAGTTAATATTCATTTTTGAAGGAGATTCATTTAAAAGTGTGAAGTGTGATTTCCTTTTAAGAAAGTGTGATTTCCATTTATAAAGTGTGTGATTTCCATTGAAGCAAGTGTGAGATTTTATAAGCAAGAGTTATTTCCATTTGAGCAAGTGCCATTTCAATCTATCCAAGTGTGTGATTTTATATGCAAGAGTGATTTTGTTTAACATCAAGTGAGCCAGTGATCTTATTTCAAGAAAAGTGTGAGTGTAATATTCAAAGGCAAGTCTGAATTTTATTTAAAAAAGAGTGTCATCATTATTCTTAGAGTTAATTTTATATTATATGAGTGATTAATTTATGTACATAACTTTAAAGAAAACATGTGCATTTTCATAACTCAATTTAGCTTTCAAATTGTGTGAGTGACAAAGACTCCTAGCACATACAGTGCACATACATTTCATCAGTTTACTACATCTAGTTGATAATTCATGTAAGTAATTGACGTCAATTAAATTACCAAACATGGGTATTTAAACTTTTTCCGACTAGCGACATGCCCAAAATAACTTAACACGCAACCACAAACTAAATTCGACTTTACCCAAAATAAGACTTAACTCGAATTGACTCAACTTGACTAAGTTAACTAACTCTCCATGCTGAAGTAATTAGCTATATTTAACATATCAGACTACTAATTTTTTTATTACGTTCCTCTCTTTGCATTTTAATGGTTATTTGTTGTTTTTTAGCATGGCGCAAAATTCACCTAGGTTTTGCAAAGCCACAAGTAAGTGATGATTTCAATTATTGTTATAATAGTCTTACAATCTCCCGTCCCTTTATTTATACCTTTTAAAATGTTATCTTTATCTGGTTTCAAACCCTTTTAGGTAGGGTGTCCACCTGTGATATTAAAGTAATGGCATGCTCTGCCACCTTAGAGAGTTTATTTTTTCATTAATGACCATGTTCTCACTAATTTTTCCTATGCATTTACATGTCTTAGTTAAGTTAGTGATTTTTTCCACTTACAGTGGAATCCTGACACCTTTTGCTTCTGCTTACGAAGAAAGAGTTTCAACCTTCAGACCTTTAGGGTTTTTCATTCAAGATTTCGAACTTGGAGGAAATAAGTTTTATTACTTGTCACTTGCCTCTTTCAAAATATCTTCTTGGAATGAAAATCCACAAGTTTAAATGTTTTCATACCTTATATGTTACCATTATCGTGAGCATGAATCTATGTTATTGCGAGGATGTAATGTACAATTTTTATAATAAAAAATGTATTGTTAGACTCATTTATTGTGTTTCATATATATGTATTCAGATAGACCTTGGGTTTCTTTACATTCATCCCTCAAACTAATTGATACTATGTAATTTTGTACAATATAGATTATTGTTCATGAAATTATAAGGATTATTACGATTCTCAAAATAACTTTGTTTTTCATTTATGGTTTTATTAACCCTACTAACCAGGATTTTGTTTTCTATATTTCTCTTATGGCTCAGTGGTTTGATTACAATTCTATATTATATTTGGTAATATAAAGAATATATTTTGTTCCATTTTTTTACATGTATTTGTTTGGAAACTTATGGTGATATTATGTTATTAGTTGTATTTTCTTTTTCTAATGTGATTACTAGTTTCTATCAATTATTCTTTTAGTGCCATCATATTTATTTACAAAAAAATACACAAAGTCATAATTCCAAGACAATTTAATTCTTTGTCTATAATTTCAATTAGTTTGTAGTAACCTGTGCGGACTTGTACTTCACGCCTACCTTCCCTCTCCATACCTTTCCATTTTCTAAGTTCCAAAATGACTTCTAGGTTGTTGCCAATTGCTAAACCTGGAATATAGACTAATATGGCTCACCATACCATGTTAATTTTTTTGTTGGTCCTGTATACATTAGACTAGTACTAAATGTCCATTAGTCCCTTTTATATAAACTTAAAAAAAATACTGTTAATAAATCCATTACCTTTGTTTACACTAACCACAACAAATTCTCCATAGTTTATTAGTTATGTTTCGAGAGTAGTCTTCTGACAAGGACCTTACCAAGTATAGCTAGGGTTTGTCTCACCATTTCAGTTGTTGCCTAGGATTTCACAAATTCCACAAGTCTGATTAGGGATTCCACTCGCCAACCAGCTCAATAATTCCCTTACTGGAACCATCCTAGCTTCCCTAAAAAAATTCTTGTCTGAGGTATTAACTCTTTCAACCTCCTCTCTTAGTTGCCTCATGTTTTTCCTCATATCCTCTCGGCTCCCTTTTCCCTAATTAAGATTATTTATCTTTAGTGAGAGGAATAATTGTTTTCTAATTTTCTGCTAAGTGAAACTTTCATTTAATATATTTTCCCTCTATAGTTCAATGGTTGGCCAAACCAATTTACTCATGAAATTTAAAATAAACTAGCATGCATTTAGGTATATTACTAGGCCTTCTATATGGCCCACAATATTCCAATTTATTGTAGCAAAAGTAAATTGAAATATTTCCAAAATAATGAGGGGTTTTACATTTTCGAGAATAAAATTTACTTTAGCTTAAATTCAACCTCAATTGTTAGCTCATTTCCTTGAGGTAGAGTCCTTAAAGAATCTCTCTATTGAGAGGTTTTGGTTCAATTATCCTTGGTTGTCTTAGGGTTAGGCACCGAGGAAAGAAGTTCCTGGAATATTTTTTGCATGGACATAATGGTCGCACACTCAATTCTCCTAGATGCTATCAAATTTAGGCTCCATGGCTGAAGTAGGGAGGGGAGGAGTGGTTGGAATACTAGTTTTTTATACATAGAGATAATGGTAACTAATATCTCAATATCTAAAGTCCCTAAGCCATTGTAAAATAAAAAATAAAATAAAATAAAAAAACTTTAACTTAAATTTGTTACATTTTTTCCATTATATTTCTGTTCTTTTATCCTCTATTGAGTGCAACATAATACAACATTAATATTTTTTACAACGAGTACTTATATTTTTTGTGGATTATATTTATAAATTATGGCATATTCGTAACAATGGAGAACAATACAAAGATAGAGTGGAAAAGTAATCATTTTATGTTTGGAAAAATCTACTATTATATTTAAAATATTAAGATATTTACTCAATGAGATAAGAAAAAATGACCACGGGTTCAAATTTTATGACGATGATATATATATATATATATATATATATATATATATTTGTGATTCTCTGAATCGATACAACACTCACTCTCGTACTCGCTTGACAATAGTTCAATCCTCGATGCATGCCACTATAACATCTAGGTACAACTGCACTGCACTCAAGCACAATGCATGTGTAAGATGAGGTTTGAACCTATGACCTAGAAATTTGGACGAATTCCTTATAAATAATCTCATTGGCCAACAAGATGAAAATTTTATCAAAACCGGGTTAAAATTCGATGTAATAAATATTAATAAAGGAAAAATAAGACCATAGTTAAGGGACACATTTTCAAAGTTGAATGTTGGGAAAGACATCTTAGTGTGGGTGTTCATTTCAGTTATTATGGCTAAGAAAATCAATAAAAGGAAATTGAAAGGGAATTAAAGAGGTAAAACATTTTTTTTCTAGATTTATTTATGAAGATAAAGGAAAATACGAGAAAAGGAAGGTGAAAGGTCACAGGTTGCATGTGAGAAGGAAAGTAAAGGAAAATAATGGAAAATGAAGAAAATAGAGGCCTCATAAATAAAAAGGCCAATGAAAATAATTTGGAAATATTTTGTGAAGCATTGGTCCAAGAAAGAGAAGCGCAAGAAAAGGAAGGACAAGGAAAGGAAATGAAAAAAAATATCAAGAAAGGAAGAGCAAGATCTAGCAGCTTCAGAAGGAATACTTGTAGGTATTATATTGCATGTGTGATTTCCTAGATGGTTTGGACATGCATGGCTTATGCATGTTGGTATTTGGTTCTCTTGTTGTCAGTGGCATGGTTTTTCCAGGTTTTGATAAGGTTTTTCAGCCTTGCCTTGCCTTTTTACAGATAGCTATGGTCTGATGGTATTTCATCTCAATTTTTAGCTTTGGAATTTCTGGATGGATTTTGAAATTTGGGGTGGTAAGGAAATTTCCCAAAGGCCTAGGAATCCATTGACCAGTTTTAGCAAGATACACGGTAAACCGTAAGGGTGGTGTCTCAGTTTAGGGCCTATTTATCTGGCATGGATTGTAGTAAAGCCTTAGAGACAGCGAGACAAAAAATTCCTCAAGGATAGTGATGGATTCCAGAGGCATTCGAAGCTTGATTGAGTTTTGTGATCTCGCCACCTATTTAGGTGTGATCATGGTATGGTGAGGGTGCAAGTTGTTTCACCTATGGATTCCCTTATTTTTTTTGGATTGGTTTATCCATGCGATCCCACATTCATGCTTGGAATATTTCAGGGGGGTGACTAGCTCAAGAGAGATTTGTCTCAGCCATGTCTATGTTGTGTGGTATGTGGAAGTATCGAACTGAGTTAGCTCTCTCCTATGTTTAATGAAAGCTATTTGCTCTTGATTTTGTACTTGTTAATGTGTGGCTTTAATGGTTTTTATCTCATTGTTATTTGCATGGTTTTATGTTGGTTATAAGCATGGCTATATGATTGGCTCAATTCATGATTATTTAATGTATTTAATTGTAATTATTAAGATAATGGATGAAAGACCTACTTGATGCCATAACAGTTCAAGGAAGAGGGTAGAGATACTACTTGTCATGTCTCATAAGAATTTTCAAACATTGATGTTTTGTCTTATATCCTAGACTTGTAGATTTAGGTTATGCCAAGTGCTTGATAGAATGTCAATCCTAGTTGGGGATGGTCAGGCCTAGTCCTCGATTCATTTCTTAGTTCTTTGGCATTTTTGTTGTGTGTTTGATGGATGTTGAAAGCTATAAGAAGTTCTAGGTAGTGTCTGATATTTTGGGCTTAAAAAGTGCCTTAAATCCCACAGACGTTGGCACAGGTTTGGGTGAAAAAGTACCTCGATGCACACACGCCTATGTTGTGAGACCATCCAAAACCTCATAGACACAACTATTCCTACTCTGTGGGAGTGTCCAGGGGTTTTTGTCATTAAAATATACTGTAGCCCAGGGAAAATTCAAGGGGATGACTGGGATAGCCTCTTGAGTCCTGTAGCAGGTACAAAGAGTCAGTGTTAGGGCTTTCCATGTTGATTCCACTTCCTTAAGGTCACCAAGGAGGTTGAGTTTTATCTTAACTTCCCTCATCTCGTGTTTACCCCGGTTGGCCAGTTACTTGGGTAGATTTGAGGGGCAGTGTACATTATTGGTGGTATCAGAGCGTGGTTGCACTCTCTTTGGGAAAAGTCTAATGTTTTCATGGTTATGGTTGCCATCCATGAAGTGATTGCATGTATTTTATGTCATCATGATGTTATTGGTATGTTATAATGTTGATATACTGGATGAGATAGAGCAGAAGATGTAGATAATCAAAGCAAGGTTGTAGCATTGGACCTTGGCGTAAGAGCAAATCGTCATCTAGGTTGTACGTTTTGCATGCAAGTATGTGGTTAATGGTTGTTATAAGAATTAGGGTTACTTATATACATGTTTGTCATTTTATTTTTGTATTGGTTACATGCATGGTAGATTCTAGTGAATCAGTGTGGTCATATGCACGTGTGTCGAATAGTCATGAACAATAGTAATGTGTTGCTATAGTTGTTGTTGTTTTACGTTAGTTAACTTGATGATTATGTTATATGTTGTTGATGAGTATGTTATATGTTAACGTGTTGTTGTTATATGTTAGTTAACTTGATGATTAGGGTTATTACATTAAGATATTTATGTTATATTTAGCGTGCTAATCGAGATTGAACTATGCAAATGGTTATGGTTATGATATTCAAATATGCGGCGACATAATTGTGATATTGTGTCATACTAATTTGGATTGTCTGTGTAGATGTGATTGTTATGCATGAATGACAATTGTTTATGAACTAATGAGGTGAACATGTTAACTAGTTAGTGTTATGGATATCATGACCTTATTTATGATTGAGTTGATATGTTGTGAAGTTATATCATGTGAATTGGATTGATTATGCAGACAAGATAGCCTCCCCTGAGATACATTAAGGTATGAGTTTTCTTATATCATTTATCTGTTACCTTATTGTTTGATTACTTGCATGATATGTGTCTATAAGATTGCCTGAAGTAATGACTTTGTTTTAAGATGATTCTACTAAAACACTATGTGTTGAGATACCTGATGTGTACATGAGTATAAGTAGGAGATTGTTGTAGTATTATGATTTTGACTGTTAGTTGATTATGACATGGTTGTTAGTCTCGGTAGAGGTTGATTTTATTTAATAGATATGATGTATTGATATTTGGAACATGTGTGAATAGTTGCAGGGAAACATGCTTATTATTAGCATTACAAGGTAATAGTTTATGTGATTATGTAATTAACACATAGGTGATGTGACATTACATAATAGGACTCAATTGGAGCAAGCAAAAAGGTAAAAGAAAAGAATCAGGTAAGGATCTCGTTGCATATGTTTGGAAACCCTAATTCCAAACGAAATAGTGCTTTGCATACAGGAATTATTATTAACCTTGATATTGTTTGGAATTATGTGGATATGTGCTATATCTATGAACAAGTATTTGATAGGTATAATAGTTTATTTTTTGTTATGGCTGGATTCGTCAAGGGATTGGAGACCCTTGAGAGATGATATATGCATCTGTTCAAATACAAGGCAATGTGCATGACATAACAAGTTAGGGTAATTGATATATTGGATGTTTATATTATGCGTTGACAATTATTTGTTTATTGCAATATGATGCAGGGGATTGCATAGAAAAAGGGACTGTTTTGAAACCTTGAGAAGGCTCAGGTTGAGCATTCCCTGAGAAGCATTGGGAGCCCATGGTAATTGATTCATTATGGTTGTTGCAATTTTTATTCTTTCAGTCTTTGTGATTATTTTGTTCTTGATTGGAATTTTTGTTTATGTTTGGTGCATGATGATGCCAATTTGTTGTGTTGTTGTATTGCTCTTGGTTTTCATGGTTTTCCTCTTGTTTTTTTCTTATTATTTCATTTTATTTTTTGAGGGTACTGGGAATTAGTTTGGAAAGAGGAAAGTTAATGGATCTTGGGGAGACCTAAATGAAACCCAACATGTGATGCAAGACTTAGACGAAGCTTGGTGCATGAGGATAGTTGAAGGCAATAGTATTATATTGAATTTGAATGGTTGGGTCCATTGGAGTAGATGGATGATGGCAGGACAAAGGTAATCAAGTAAGGTAAATTGAATAGGCTTGAGGCATCATATGCCTTGGCTATGTTGGGAATTGTTGTTCTCAATGTTATGCATGGTGTGCATGAATAAAGGAAGTTCTCTTAACCTAGGCCTTATGATATCTAGCAATTGTGTTGTGATCATGATTATGTTGATGTTTATATATGTATACATATATGTATGTATGCATATCATGTCTAATAGGGTCATCATGGATCATGATTATTTAATTCTAATGTTTATATGTATATATGTGTGTATGTATGTCGTTTTCTGACAAGATCATGATTTTTTTATGCTAATGTTTATATATATATGTATCTATGTATGTATCTATGTCACTATATGAAAGGGTTTTGAAGGATAATTTTTGTGGAGGAATGATTTTTTATGCAAGTTAAATGCATGAAGAGGTTCTTGGTCTTATGAGGAATCAAGTGGGAAGAGTACTTCTAACAGATCTATGAGGTCAGTATCATGTAGATTTGAATTGATATTATATGCTTGTACTATGTCTATGTTTATGTTATGGACAGACTATGCTAAGGGATAAATCAGTGGAATGAAAGCAGTGTGCTTTGTAGCATGCCGGGACAAGCATGGATAAGATAATAGAAGAAGGTTTCTTGTGGGCTCAGTGTGTGTTCTATGGATGTGAAGTACTATTGTTGTGCATATGTTGAGCATGTTGTATATTCAATTATTGTACCTATGGTGATGTCTATATGTAACATATGTATTATTGTGTACATATGATGTTGTATGCCTAATGTATATATGGTGTTGTGTTTATATTACATATGCAGTGCTAGGTGTAGATGGTGCTATGTAGATGTTGGATACGCAGTGTTGTGCACATACCGTACTGTGCACATGTTGGATATGTGGCATTGTGTGCATATGGAGTTGTGCACATGTTGAATATGTCATATTGTGTATGTATGGTGCTATGTACATGTTTTATATGTAGGCTATGTACATATGGTGTTGTGTGTGTGTTCTACATATGGTGTTGTGTCCCTGATTGTTCATGTGGTGTTACGTACATGTGGTGTTGTGCACATGTTGTACATGTGGTGTTGTGTGCAGGTGGTGTCGTGTACATGACATGCATGTGGATCTATGGACATGTGTTATTGTATACATGTCATGCATTTCGTGTTGTATACATATGGTATTTTGTACACATTTTATAGGTGGTGTTGTGTACAATTGGCATTGTTTACACGTTGTGTAGGTGTGTCGTGTACATGTGATGTTTTTCACACTTTGTGTAGGTACTGTGGTGTAGAGGTCGTACTGTGTACATGTTGTGCATATGGTACTGGTATACATCCAGTATTGTGTGCATGTCATACATTCTATGTTGGGGGCATGCAGTATTATGTATGTGCATGGTGTAGTCACGACATCCTGACATGTGTATTTTGTTGTGTTGTACACATGGTGTAGGTGTATGTATGTGTTTTTTTGTACACCGGGTGTAGGTATATGTGTCATTATGTATATCAATTGTAGGTGTATGTATTGTTTGGTGTTATGCACTATGTGTGGGTGTACATGTTGCGATGTACACTGTGTGTATGTGTACGTTATTGAAGAGAAGAAAATTCATTGGGTGTTTTCTAGGTGTGGAAACCAATTCGGTGTGTGTACAAAAAGAACAAAGGTAGAAGAAGGCTTGATGAAGCATAAGTTTCAATATTCTATTTCAGTTTTATTATGCATGTGATATGTGACTATAAATTATGATGGTTACATGTGATTTATGATTATGGTTTATGGTGATTTCATGTGATTCATGATTTTAATTTATGATGGTTGTGTTTTGAGCTAAGTAGATGTGACATGTTTATACATGATGATTTTATAAAACAACTTGTTTGACTTGTTGTGACAGGAAGTGAACATAGTTGAAATTTTACCTTATTGACGAGCTACCAATGATACATGATCTAAATTTATTTCAATTTATTTTGAATCTAATGGAAGTCATGTTCTTGGTATACAAAGAAAAAAAAATACTCGTTTGGATGGTTGCAACTGATTGCAAGCATTAGCAACAAAACAAAAGTAATTGAAATAAGCAGTAGTATGCTGGTAAAGAAATTAAGGAGGAAGGCCATTGTGGGACACTCGTACCCAATAGTGTCCATTGATTGGCATGAAAATTATATGACACAGATGATGGTTTTTAGGCAGGTATATGCTTTGGCTTTTATGTCTTCCAATATGAGGAAACCTTGCCAAGGGATGGATCACCTAGGATAGGGGATGTTTGGTAACTTGGAAGGTGAGTGATTACACGAAAGGGGATGAACGGATTTCCCGAGGGACTATGTAGCAGAGAAAGGAAAGCCATGAAATGGATTTGTTTTGTTCATTAGCAGTCCCAGATGGAATCAGATGCACATTGGGACTGCACCCTAGAAAAATGAGTCAGTAATTGCTCATTGAGGGTATAGTGACGGAGGATTGTAGAACTAGACATTAGATGTAAGTTTGGCTATGAAAGAGGCTTCTGGACTTCCTGGAAAGGAAGTGAATCTGGGTACTACTTTGAGGGTGGAGGCATGATCCTCTGGATCCCTTGTTGTTGATACAAGCATTGTATCCTTTTATTTGTTGGTTGAAAAAATGTGCATATGTGTATATTATTGTAAATACTGTATCGAGGTGGGTTTATAAATATCCATAGAGATTATGGTTGTAAATATCGAATATCACTATAAATAATGCAATGAGTTGTGTTATAAAGATACATGGGCAGTATGTTTTATTTTCAATTGTTTGCTATTTTGTAGGTAGCATTGAACACCGACGATGGTAACACCCTAAGGGGGAGGGTTTTATAACAAACCTGGGTTGAAATTTCATGTAATAAAAATATTAGGGGAATTTTGACATCCAAAATAGGCCTCCTAAGAAAATGTACAACAAAAATAAACTTTATAAGAACCAATAGGATTCAAGATGATGATGTCAACCATGGGGGATGAATCACTATTTTTGGAGTAAAAAAGTAAAAAAATTAAAAAATAATAAAATAATAAAACTATTTTTTCAAATCATATTTTCAACTTATCTCCATAAGCTTTTACTCAAATTTTGAGTGGGAGTATTTCTCATTTAAGGAGTACCCATGTTGCATACATTCGATGGATCATGCTACACAAAAAATGAGAAATACATGAAAACACATGTTTTCAATCATGTTTTTCATATATTTCTCATTTTTGTGTAGTAGGGTCCATCGAAAATATGCAACATGGGTACTCCTTGGATGAGAAATCAAATTATGTATCGAACAAGTGTTTCCACTCGAAATTTTATAAAACCCATAGGGAGATAAGTTGAAAATATGAGTTGAAAATTTATTTTTTCATTTTTTCCCTCTAAAATGTAATGATGTAATCAAATCATATTTTATTATTTTCACTATTATTTTATAATTTCTTTAGGAGGCCCATTTTAGACCTCAAAATTCCCCTAATTTTAATAAAGGAAAATTAAGACCACATTTAAGGGACACATATTCCAATTTGAATGTTTGGCAAGACATCCTAGTGTGGGTGTTCATTTCAATTATTATGGCTAAGGAAATTGGAAAAGGAAATGAGAAATGAATTAAAGAGGAAAACATATTTTTGCCACATTTATTTATGAAATAAAGGAAAATAGGAGAAAAGGAAGGTGGAAGGTCACAGGTTTCATGTGAGGAGGAAAATGAAGGAAAATAATTCAAAATGAAGAAAATAGAGGCCACATTGATAAAAAGGCTTATGAGGATTACTTGGAAAGATTTTTTCAAGCATTGGGCCAAGAAAGAGGAAATAAAGTGAAGGAAGGGCATGGAAAGAAAAGGAAATAAAAAATCAAACAAGCAAGATCAGGATCTAGTAGCTTCAATAGGAATAATTGCAAGTAACATATTGCATGTGTGATTTCCTAAATAGTTTGGACATGCATGGCTTATGAATTTTGGTATTTGGTTCTCTTACTGTCGATGGCATGGTTTTGCAAGGTTTTGATAGTGGTTTTGAACCTTGTCTTTCCTTTTTCTATATAGCCATGGTTTTATGGGATTTTATCTCAGTTTTTAGCTTTGGAATTACTGGATGGATTTCAGAATCTGAGGCAGAGGTGGTCTCGAGAAAAATTCCCAAAGGCCTAGGAATCCCTTGACTAGTTTTTCTGGGATACATGGTAAATAATAAGGGTGGTGTCTCGGTTAAGGCTTAGTGATCTTGTGTGGATTACGGTGAATCCTAAGAGACAGGGAGATGGAAAAATCCTCAAGGATAGTGATGGATTCCAGAGGAATTCCTAGCTCGGTTCAATTTTGTGATCCTGACGCCAGTATAGGTGTGATCACGGTATGGTGAGGGTAGAGGTGGTTTAACCTATAGATTCCTTGCTTTTTTTCGTATTGGTTTATCCATGAGATCCCACATTCATGCTTGCAATATGACATGGTGGTGACTAGTTGAAAAGAGATTTGGCTCAATCATGTCTATGATTGAGTGGTACATGGAAGTCCCAAACCTAGTTGGCTCTTGCCTATTTTTAATAAAATATAAGTTATCTTTATTTTGTACTTATTAATGTGTGGCTTTAATGGTTTTTATCTCATTTTTATTTACATGGTTCTATGTTGGTTATAAGCATGGTTATATGACTCATTCAAAACATGTTTATTTCATGTATTTACTTGTAATTTTTAAGATAATAAATCCAAGTCCTAATTGATCTTATAAAAATTCAAGGAAGAGGGTAATGATCCTTCTTGTCATGTCTCATAAGAGTTTTCAAACATTCATGATCGATCTTGTATCTTAGACCTGTAGATTTCAGTGATGTCAAGTGTTTGACAGAATGTTAGTCCTAGTTGGGGATGGTCATGCGTAGTCCTGGAGTCAGTTTTTTGTTACTTTGCATTATAGTCATGTGTTTTATGGATTGTGAAAGCTATAGGAAGTTATGGGTAGTGTCCAAGATTCTGGGCTTAAAAATTGCCTTAAATCTCGTTGACGATGGTTGATCAAGTGCTCAAAGTTATGCTAAAATTTTTATTTTTTTTAGATTGGTGTGGAACCTAAACGACTGCATCGATATCATCATTTTAAATATGGCACAACTTGTTGCATAGAAAAATGACATCGTATGCTCCCATAAACACGTTCTATCTACTTTTTCAAACACGCATATTTAATAAAAAAATGCATGACATCCAAGTAAGTAGTTCCTACAACTCACTGGGCATGCCTACATGGTAGGGTGACTACGCAGGTTAATTGGTCAATGGATTGTCTTTATAGAATGGAATTGTGCCAATTGGCACATTTTTATTGGCTTGAAATGGTGCAATTTTGTTGGGTGTGGTGGAGGCCAATCTTAGGCTGTCACATGGCCCAACCAAGGGCCACCATGTGGCAGCCTAAGGGCCACCAAAACTATGGTAAGGGTCAAACCACAGCCCGTGGAGGTCAAACACAAGACCTCACCGCCACAAGCCTAACACAATATCACTACGCCCACACTTTATTCCTTACAAGACAATGATTTAAACTTTTTTTCATTGTCATATGTATTCCACCATGGGGAGAGGGGGCTCAGGTCTAGTACCAACCCTGGTCACCGTCGGGGGCAGCACCACGTGCTAACTCACGTTCGCTCCCCCCCCCCCCCAACTAACAAAAAGAATCTTCGAAAACATATACAACATTTCCGCCATCTGTCCATGATTAACATTAAATGCTGACGGTCAGGAGTAAACTGTCTGACATTTTAATATAAAAAAAACATATTTGACCATATCCTAGATGATTCATAATTCAATTTTTAAGCCTTATTGGAAAAATTAAAACGCTAAAAATTTCCACCAGTTTTTGGAGAAATTGGAGCTTGGTTAGCGGAATTCAGGGGGGATTTAGAGGATGGTGCAGGATTTTGAGGAATTTGTGGAAAGGTTAGTGCCAAAACCTGGGGAAGTCATGAATTACTCATTTTTTGACCAAATTCGAAGAAAAAAGAGGCTACACAAGCATTTTTGGGCATTCTGGAGCTTAAAGAATAGGTTTCAGAGTTTTTTGAGCATTGTAAACATATTTAGTCACAATTTTGATTATAATAGAAGAGGGCCCAGCCATTGGAAGCTGGACCAAGGAGAGTTAGCCCAGGCTAGGTGAACTCCTTCATTATTTGTTATTGTGTTACTATTTATGGTGGTGTTCATGTCTGTTACATGTTGTTGTTCAGTGTTTTTTTTATGTTAATTTGCTCAATAAATTCACATAAAAACAAATAAAAACTCATGAAAAACTTGCAATTTAACTCATAATTCTCAAGCACATTATTTATATTCTGAATTGGATCTTAGCACAACAATCACTAATATTCCTATTTAGATGAAGTTGGTATCAGAGCACTAGGTTTAATTTTCCAAGGAGGGTTTAATTATTTTGCAAGTGTTTAAATGCTTACAAGGTTTAAGCTCAAGAGAGGAGAAGTAAAGCTTGTGGGTGTAGGTTCTCTAGTTGGAGCAAGGAGAAGGAGGGCACAATTGCCACCATTTCCACCATAAGAGTCACCTCCTATTATAACTGAGGCTTTAGTAAGCATGTCTCATGAAGGAGGGAATTATAACATGATAGAGGATGAGAAGGATTTTGGGAATGATTTCTTTGACATGACGGAGATGGTGAAGGTCCTCTATGAAGAGAGGAATACAAAGTTGCAGGGTGAGAGCTCCAAGCCTCCAAGAGGAGAGGGTTCTCCAGGAGGAGGAGGTAATGGAAATGGTGATAAGCCACCATCATCCTCAACACCATCTTCACCTTCATCTTCATCCTCTTCAATTACTACAACCCTTACTCATACTCATCAACATACCTCAAAAGGAATCAGTAAAAAACCCTTGTTAAAACTTAATATTAAATTTGAGCTGTCGATATATAATGGTGAAGTCAATGGAGAGAATCTTGGCAATTGGGTTTGTCAGTTGGAGTTCTACTACGGGATTCAAATCCTTCAAGATGATGATACAAATATTTAAATAGCTTCCTTGAGACTGGATGGTGAAGCAGTAGTATGTTGCAAAGCCAAGACACAATATGAGATTAAAAAACATATTAATATCTCACCCTCTTGGTATAATTCCATTACTGCAATTAAAATAAAATTTTACCCTCTAGCATATATGTAAAAATCCATCATGAGTTGGATAAACTTTATACAACTTAAAGGTCAATGTGTGCAACATTACACCCAATAATTTAGAAAAACAGCTCTTATGTTAGGTTTTGATTTTCATTCACAAGGCATGTTGCTAAAGTATATAGGGGGTTTACATAGCTACCTAAGGCATACTATCCTTATGTTCAGTCCCCCTAGTCTAGATGAGGGTTGTGTGCAAGCCACTGACCTTGAAGCAAGAGGGAAAAATATTCGAGAAGAGGGTAAAAAGAATCCATTTAAGGGTGGAGAGAAAGGAAAGGGTAAGAAAAATTCATCTGTGAAAAAGGAAGGAGAGAAAATGACATGCAAACATTTTTCCAAAAATGGTCACGATGAAGACCACCATTTGAAGCTTCATCCAAAGATGAGGCCCAAGAAATTCAACAACAAGTGAAAACAAAAAATAGCTGCAACAACTCAACATGATTTGGGATCTGATTTGGGTGATGAAACTAAAATTACAGCCATGGGTATGAAAGGAAAAGAAACTATTGATAGCACTAATTCATCAAATTGTCACACTAGTACTCCAAATGAAAAAAAAATGAATAAAATATTTCATGTCAGGGTTATTTCAAAACATACAAAAATCGACACACTATTTATAGTGGGTCTCAAGGCAATTTGATATCTAAATACTTAGTTAAGAAACTTAATCTTCAAACAATTCCTCATCACAAACCATATCCATTGAGTTGGATATGCAAGAACAAAAATTAAAGGTTACAAGAAAGTGTATTCTTCAGTTTGCAATCATAAGAAACTTCAATGAAGAAATTGAATTAAATGTTGTACCACTTGATATTTCAGGAATTGTTTGGGAAGTCCTTACCTCTATGATATACAATCCATATTCTATCACCATGAAAACGTGTACCATTTGTATATTGTGAGATCTCATCACAAGAAACTAAATCTTTCATTAGTGAATGCAGGGAAAACGAAAAGACTAGTTAATTCAAGAAAGAATTTTGTGCTTCTTATGATTAAACCAAAGAATGGTGTTGATTATGAATCACTTTAAGGTTCTGATCCTAATCTGAAATTTTATTTGATTCAAGTGGTTAATCAAAATAATGAGATGTTTCAGGAACGAAAGGGATTGCCTCCGAAGAGGGGAATCCAACATGAAATAAAGTTGCAACAAGATTGTACTCTTCCTAACCTTAGTATGTATAGGATGTCGGGGATGGAGAGTGCTGAAATAAAAAATAGAATTCAAGATTTGTTGGAGAAAGGGGTCATCTGACCAAGTACTTCACTATGCAGGTCAAATATTGTGTAGGTGCCAAAGAAGGACGGAACATGGAAAATATGTGTAGATTTCCCTGCATTGAACAAGAATACGATAAATAATTGTTATCCACTCCCTAGAATATATGATTTACTTAATCAATTGAAAGATGAAAATTATTTTACTAAGTTCGACTTAAGGAGTGGCTACCATCAAATTAGAATTGTGGAAGGTGACATTCAGAAGACAACATTCAAAACAAAGTGAGGTTTGTTTGAATGGCTTTGTATGCCTTTTCATTTCTGTAATGCTCCTGCTGCCTTCATGTGTGTGATGAATGATGTTTTAAGGGAATTTCTTAATGATTTTGTCATCATATACTAGACGATATCTTAATTTTCAGTAAATCACTTGATGAACATGTCATGCATGTAAGAAAATGACTTCATGTATTAAGGAAAGAACAGTTGGTTCTGAAGTTGTCAAAATGTGGGTTTGGTAAAACATCTTTGGTGTACCTGGGGCATATTTTTGGAGGAGGTGAGTTGACGAAAGACCCCTCTAAGGTTGAGGTCATTGTGAATTGGCCAATGCCCAAGACAGTCACTAAAGTAAGAATTTTTTTGGGAGAAGCCCAATATTGGAGGGCATTTACTGCTAACTTCTATTCTATAGAAACTCCTTTGCATGCATTGACTAGTGTGAAAAAACTTCTTCCAATGCGGATAAATGAAACACAAAGAATTTTATGTGTTGAAAGAGAAGATAAGTTCAGCCCCAGTACTTTCACTATTGGACTTGAGACAACCCTTTTAGATCTAAATTGAAGCAAGCGACTATGCCATGGGCGCATTCCTTATGCAACATCGTAAGCCCATTTCATTTCATTCAGAAATATTTAATGGTGCAATGATTAACTATCCTACTTATCACAAGCAGCTTTATGTTTTGGTTCAAAGTGTGAAAAAGTGGAAACACTACTTGATGGGAAAGGAAACCTTCATACACACCGACCACCAACCATTGCAATACTGGGAATCACAAAGTAATTTTAAACAATCAAGGAACTTTTGATGGATGGGTTTCTTATAATAATTACACTTGGTCATCGGGTATAAGAAAGGTATTTACAACAAGGTTGTTGATATGATTTCTAGGCCTATTGTTAGTGCATCTACTTTACTCAAGCATAATTCTGTTTTGAATGAAATTTATGTTGAACAATATGCATTTGATAATGACTTTAGAGAAATTTATGCAAACTTGTGCCAAGGCAACCAAGTAGAGGAATTGGATTACCATGTACATGATAATTTGTTGTATCATTTATCAAGATTTGTATTCCACAGGGGGGGAGAGTGAATGTCATAAGGTGATCCAGGTGGATATCGGTGGCCACCCACCTATTCCATTTGGACCAGCACCATCAATTCTTGCAGATTTTCACATTCAGCACAACTTACTATTTTTAGCAGGTTTTCGGGTCCTCCACTCTCGGAGCCATTTTGGGGGCTTAATGATCCAGTTGGATATTGTTGGCCACCTACCTATTCCATTTGAACCCCCATCATCAGTTCCTTCATTTTTCAAGTTGCAACAAAACTTACTATTTTTAGCAGTTTTTCGGGTCCTGAACTTCCGAAGCTGTTTTGAGGCCCTAAACGACGTTTTTTGGGTATCGTTTTACCAAAAAATTTCATGGAATGAAATTCATCCTAAAATTTGTGGTCCTCGGATAGATCTTTCTAACGAGCTATTGAGCACGCAAAACGAAGATCGGGTGCCAAAGTTACACCCCCGGGAAGTTGAACCACCAATTTACCCAAACGGGCGCCCACAGTTTTGGCGCCTCATCTCCTATGGTTAGGTTTTTGGAAATTTCATATTCTACATTGTTTCTCAACAATAAATAGGCCCTCGAGCCTCATTGTAACACAGTTCAGAGGTCTGTAGCCATCACATCTCTTCTCAGAGATTCGCTACTAGCACCCTAGCTATTTTATTTCCATTATGTCTGTAAGCATATTTCTGTTAGTTGATATTAATGAAATGACGCATTATTTCCGCTGCATCTCTGTATTTATGATTATGTGTTGATTCTGTTGCGTTCCTGCATAAATCCAAATCATAAGGGAAGCACACACTTGTCTTATTGATATACTTTTCGATGTAAGCAAAACAGTGGCACATCTTGAGAGGTATTTTTATTTTCCTCATTTTCTTAGAAGTGTGTCACGTTTTGTTAAATTTTGTTCATTATTTGTAGTCAGTATGCCTAGAAATAGGATGTTAATATTGTACACACCACTTCCCATACCTTCATGTCCATGGGAGAGTGTTTCTATCGATTTTGTATGAGGTCTCCCTTTGTTAAAATGATGTCATGATTATTTGTATGTAGTTGTGGATAGGTTCAGCAAGATGTGTATATTAATTTTGTGTAAAAAGAAAATCATAGCTTAACAAACAACTCACTTATTATTTCAACATGTTTGGGTTCATTTTGGTTTTCCCACATCCATTGTTAGTGATCGAGATTCTCAATTTGTTCGTAATTTTTGGTCAAGTTTGTGGGACTTGATGGGTACAAAATTGAAGAAGAGTACAACCTTTCGTCCATAAACAAATTTTCAAACTGAGGTGGTCAATCAAACATTCATACATATTCTTCAAGGATACTGCCGCAAGAATCCTAATTTGTGGGATGAAAACTTGCACTAAATTCATCATTCTTACAATCGTGCAAAACACTCCTCTACACAAACATAGACATTTGAGGCATGCCTTAGATACTTTCCTAGATCGCCATTGGATTTCATTTTTGGGAAGGATGTTTCTATTGATATCCATAGCGACATAGACAAAGCCAAGAAGTTCATAAAACAAATCTAAT
This sequence comes from Pinus albicaulis, assembly GCA_034641835.2. Lineage (NCBI taxonomy): Eukaryota > Viridiplantae > Streptophyta > Pinopsida > Pinales > Pinaceae > Pinus > Pinus albicaulis. The sequence goes on from CM076572.1 coordinate 1,138,561,929, forward strand.
TGATACAAAGGAAGGCATGACAAGCAGCATGTAGATCACAAGTTCCAAGTTGGTGATGAAGTTTGGCTTCACATTAGCAAAGAGAATTTTCAAGGGGACGGTAAAAACATAAAACCAATATTTTATCGTCCTTTCAGAATTTTGGAACTGATTGGTGAAAATGCCTTTAAGTTAGATTTTCCTCCATACATGAAAATTTACTCTGTTGTTAATTTTGAGAACTTGAGGTTGTATGAGCCTCCTTTGATTGAATATCAAGGAGAATAGGTTTTGATTCCTTCTATTGAAAACTTTGCTCCTAAATACCCTAATGAGCTTCAACAAGACACAATTATTAACAAAATAACAAGGACACTAAAGCGAGGGAGTGTAGACTACCTTTGTGTGGGGCTCAAAGGCACAAAAATCTCTAAGGGAAAAATGGATCGAGATTAGAAAGTTGAGAGAAATGTACCCTCATATGATGAACAAATGAATGTGATCTTTTGTGGTCTAAAAGCTTCCAACGAGGTGGAGTGATCAGGTTCTCAAAATTATGCTAAAAAATGAAAGTTGTCGGATTGGTGTGTAACCTAAACGACAACGTATATGTCATCGTTCTAAATCTAACACAACTAGTTTTGCGGAAAGCAGATAGCATATGCTCTTAGAAACAAGTCTTGTCCACTTTTTCAAACAGGAAAAAAAATGCAAGACATCTGAGTCAGGGGTCCGTACAGCTAACTCGAGATGCCTATGTGGCAGCGTGACAATGTAGGTTGAATTGGTCAATGGATTGTCTTCAGCGAATGGAATTGTGCTAAGTGGCATGCTGTTATTGGATTGAAATGGTGTGATTTGGTTTGGTGTGGTGGAGGCCAATTACAGGCTACCATGTGGCCCAGCCATGGATTTCCATGTGGTATCCCGAGGGTGACCAAAATGATGGTAAGGGCCAAGCCACACTCCGTGGGGGTCAAACACACGACCTCACCACCACAAGCCTAACGCACTACAAGTGCGCCCGCGCTTTATTCCTTACAATACTATGGTTTAAACTTTGTTTTATTGTCATATATATTCCACCATGGGGGGGAACGGGGTCTAGCCCCATCCTTGGTCAACGCCGGGGGAGGGATTATGGGTGCGAGGTTAGTCGCGCAGTCCCCCCCACTAATCATAACCTCAAACATATATGCCATTTTCGACATGTGTCCACGGTTAACATTAAATGCCGATGATTAGGAGTAAAGAGTGCGGCATTTTAATATAAAAAAACATATTTGACCATATACAATATGGTTCGAAATTTTGTTTGTAAGCCTGCTTGGAAAAAATAAAGCGCTGATAATTTCACTCAGCTTTGGGCCAAATTGGCGCTCGCTTAGCGGACTTCGGTGAAAAATTGTAGGATGTTGCCAGATTTAGAGGAATTTGTGGAGTGGTTAGTGCCAAAACTTAGGGAAGTCATAAATTACTCAGTTTTTGACCCAATTTTAGGCAAAAAGAGGCTACACAAGCATTTTTGGCCATTCTGGAGTTGATGGTACAAGTTTCATAGATGTTTTAGCATTGTAAACATATGTAATCACACTTTTGAGCATAATAGAAGAGGGCCAAGCGACTGGAAGATGGACCAAGGAGACATAGCCTAGGCGGGGTGAACTCCTTCATCATCTGTTTTTTTGTTATTGTTTATGGTGATGTTCATGAATATTAGATGTTTATGTTAAGTGTTTTTTTTATGTTAATTTGCTTAATAAATTCACATAAAAACACATAAAAATTGATCAAAAACTTGCAATTTACCTCATAATTCTCAAGCACTTTGTTTATATTCTGAATTGGATCTTAGCACAACAAACACTAATATTCCTGTTCAAATCGTTGGCATAAGTCTAGGTTAAAAATTCCCTGGACACATGGATGCCTATGTTGTGGGAGTGTCCAAAGCCTCGCAGACGCACCCGTGCCTACTTTGTGGGGGCATCTGGGGGTTTTCATCCTTAAAATTTAGTGGGATCTAGGAAAAACTTAGGGGTATGACTAGGATAGTGTTTGGGGGTCTTGTAGCACGTAGAAAGAGTCTATGTTATGGTTTTTCGTGTCGATTCCAATTTCTTAAGGTCCCCAAGGAGGTTGATTCTGCTCTTAGCTGTCCTCATCTCGTTTTACCATGGTTGGTCAGTTAATTGGGTAGATGTAAAAGGAAGTTTACATTACAACAATGATAATATTTATCATTATGAAACAATATTTTATTTATTTATTTTTATTTTATTTTTATAAGTTGAAAAAAACACACCAAAACTTTTAAAATGAAATATATATATATATATATATATATATATATATATATATATATTAATTAGAAAAATCATTTTATTATAAAATTTGTGAAAAATTCATTTTATTTTAGTTACAATAAATTTTTTTTTTTTAAATTATATATATATATATATATATACTTTTCATATATATATATATATATATATATATATATATATATATATGAAAAGTTAGAATTTAAAGTAACTTTAAAGGATTTTGTTTTTTTTTTTTTCCATAACGTTAATTGTTTAAATTAAATTAAATACTTCTTCATAGAAAGAAATTTCGATAAGGAAAAATATATTTTCTCCTTATAGGTTATTGAAATTTTAGGGAACCTGGTATCGACTTAGTGCATCTACCTAAAATTAAATGTATATATTGTAAATGTAGATAGGAATTAAAAAAAAAAAAAATTATTTCATTATGCAACTTACAATTATATTTTTTAAAAATTAATATGTCATATCTATTTATTTTATTTTTTTATTTAATCAATTTAATGAAAAAGGAAAATAAAACAGTTATTTTTTAGATAAATCTTCATCTTTGTTTTGTGACTATCACGAAATATGTTTTAAAATATTATGTGGCAGTTGAATCTCTACTTTCCACCTAATAGTTATTGATAATAAAGTTAAAATTCACAAGAACTATTAGCAAGAACTATTTTTAAATCTTAAAATCACATTTTTTATTATAAAATATGATTTACCATAATTCTAATAATAGAAATTATAAAAAGAATACATATATGAGTGTAAGTTAATGATAGTCTTTAATCCTAAATTAACATTAATTCATAGAAAAAGCTCAATAACTTAACTTGAAAGGATCATCATAGATACTTTAACAATAAATCCTAGGATGGTATAAAATATATATATATACATAATGAATGAATTATAACTATAGTAGTTTATATTAATGTATGATAAAAAAAACTAATAAATAAAAAGATAAATAAATATAATTAATTAATTATAACTATAACTGTTTACATTAATGCAAGATAAGATGTTCTTAAAATAATAAAACAATTTTGTTATAATTTGAATCAAAAACATGTATTTTAAGATTTTAATATATGCGAAGCAATATGTTTTCAAGTCTGTACACAATTCCATGCTACTGGAAATAGTCTAGTGCAGGACAACTTATGTTGCATATAGTTTAAAAAAACGAATGATTAGGCAAAACAAATATATGGCCTCTTTCTCTCAAACATTTATGAATATGTTTTCAGGTTTCAAGTCCCTATACACAATTCCATGTTGGTGCAAATAGTATAGTGCAAAGACAACTTCGAAAATCAGCATATGGTATACAAAAACGAATGATTATGAAAAACAAATATATGGCCTTTTCCTTAGAAACTTGAGCAAACGAACTAGTATTATTATTGTTTCTACCAGCATATCTATTTTGGATTTTCAAAAAGACATAACTGTTTTGACTACTACATAAAAACATACCACAACTTTGAAATAATAGTATCCCAACTTTGAAGTAATAGATTTATGAGGAAAAAGTTAATGGAATAAGTCATTCATCCTGTTTCTCGTTCAAAAGTGAAATAATAGATATATGAGGAAAAAGTTAATGGAGTAAGTCACTTATCCCTTTTTTCTTCTTTTTTTTCCTTCCTTCAATGCAAAAGAAATTTAGCTAAAATCTTAATTAGGTTGAATAGTTGAGATTGCAAATGAAGCAAAGGGTTGAATAGTTGAGATTGCAAATGAAGCAAATATTCTTCATCTAATCCATGATTTAATGGACGATATGAAAGTTATTTTAATTGTTTTCAATTTAGTATGTCTTTTTCTCTCTTTAATTTATTAGAAAATCATTTGTGAAACATGGTTATCCTTGTAATTGATTAAAAAAATATTTAACTCTTTGGTGTTAATAGTGTTTATTTAGTGTGGCTATTGAAACATAGGTTAAATAGGTTAAATCATTGTTTTTAATAGTGATTTTTATTATTTATTATTTTAGGTTTCTAACAATATTATTATTAGCTAATAATAAACATTAAGTTTAATATTAATATTATTAAACATTAATTTTAATATTAATATTAAATCATCAATGACCTTATTAGTATTATTAATGAAGTTAACATTTTAAGTATAAATAGTATTAATATTAATATTAATAAATATCTTAAATTATGCTAATTGATCTCATTTTCAAAAACTAGATCACATGTAAATGATGGAAAATGATGCATTTCACTTATATCAACCACATTTACTAATGTGGTTATTCTAGTTTAATTGGTTGATGTAAAATTTCGACCAACCGTTTTTTTTTCCTAGAAATGTCAAAGCTTATAGAGGAAGTCATTCACTTTCAGATGGAAATTCTTTAGTAAAGAATTTAGGTGGAAATGTTTCCCTATAATATAGATAATTTAGGTGGGGAAAGCTTGATAAGAAAATCCCAGTAATTGCATATGAAATTTGTATTCAATGCTAGTAATGCAGACGGTGATAGAAAAATCAACGCCAGAAACACAATTAGTCACTAAATCTTGTGCAAAATACACCTCTAAAAATAAGGAGCTTGTTTGAATTATGGGAATTCCTGGTATTCCAAAATATAAAATCTTCTATATTATAAATATTTTCAAAAGATAAAGGTCATCTTAACAACATTGGCACTTTCCAGGGTATTTTATAATGGAGTTTCGAACTAGCCCATATAAATTGTTTCTCGCCCATATAAACTGTTGTTGTAACATCATCAAAAATCCAAAATCTCTTAACGAAAGAGATTTATTAGATATAATAGTTCAAAATTTTCACTTGAAGAGATTCAAATCACTCAATCAAGGAAAATTTCAAAAAAATGAATTGGCATTCAAAGAATCGATTCCAATTTGATGCAATCAACAGCTCAACTTGCAATCCCTAAGAGGATACCAAAATTAGAATTTAGGATCCAAAAATATGATATCGACACCTCTAATTATGTAATTAGCACTCCTAAATCTATAAAAACTCTAGGGAGTCCTAAGTTTGTAGAGGAAAAATCAAAGATGAAAACCAGTTTGTTATTAAAAAAAATCTAGAATTTCAAATCATGAGAACTACAACCCTCTATGGTAAGGCCTACTACATGGACACTATATCCTGGAATACCGAGCCAATTTAGGATCATAATCAACCAAAATACTTGATGAAATTATAATATGTTTTCTTGGAGCTAAGAATGATAGCTCACCCATTGGTTTGTCGATCTATCCCTATTACAAGTTATCCATGACGGTCGATATAGAGGGTGATGCAAACCCTTTGTGGGATGAGAATTTTATGATCCACATTACAAAAAATACTTGTTGAAAATGCAGAGGAAATTAATGCCCTCATTGATGATTTTACTCATCAGATAGAAATGGAAATAAAGATTCAAGATTCAACTTTTCACTGTGATCTATAGAATTTGGGGTCATATTTAATGTTAATATTTATTTTGGACTCCCTCACAAATCTCCTAGATAAGGATGAGAAGGCGAGGAACTACGTAATGGTAGTCATGGAGCATAAGTGCTTAATGGATACAGTAGTACTATCACAAAATACTCCATGTACATGTGGGAGTTGTCGGAAGCAGTAGATGAGATTTCTAAAAACACTCCATGTAGCTTCATACATCACAAGGCTCGTGGTTGGTTCTATACTTAATGTAGTATATTCTCTGAACCTACAAATACAACATAAAAAGAACAACTTGCACAACTTCCCATGGAAAATTCTTCAATATTGCTTATCACATGTCACACCACCTCATGGTTTTGATACCAAAATAAGAAAAACAAATACAACATAGAGATATAGAATAACTATGTAACTAAGATATTTTATTAATTGGAACACACATTTAACCAATAATAGAGTCTCATTTTTGGGCAAAGTTATCAACATAGAACATAATAATGATATGGCTACAAATTAATGCTACAAGCTAACAAAATTAACTAAGTTAATATATAAGAATGGTTTGGAACAATACATTCCTCCAGTTAACACTAACATCCTCTTATTCCTAATTTTATGGATGTGTTTTTAAACAATAATTCTTTAAGTTTTGTAGTGTATTTCTATTGAATGCTTAGGAGTAGTTATCTCATGTCTCTACTTAATACATTCAAATTATTTTCTACATTATGAAAATAAATATATTTTTTTTCTAAAAAAACATATAGATCTATGCTAACCAGAAAATGACAAATACATTTTTCATAATTTATAAAATTATTCTAATAATTTCAGAAAAATATAATTTTTCTTTTTTTTTTAAACTTTGGTTGTGAGTATGAAAATGTTTGAAATTAACTAGGGTTAGACCGAGAGGCTAAATCTATCCCTCTTGAAAGTAAGAACTAATAAGATTCATAATAATAATTAATCTATTAATCTATTTTCTGACATATATCCAAAATTGTTTATATGAGTTGGATATCCACAATGGTTTATCTCATTGTTAGAACTATTGAAAGCCTCCACACCTTCTCTTCTTTCAGGGATCTTCAAAAGCAATGAATTTTCGGTCACCTCATTCTCCTTTGGCCAGATTAACCTAGCTCAACATTGTGGCTTCAACCTCCTTAGTGAATTATTCCTCAAATAGTTCATCTTTTGTGAATTTTTCTCCTGGTTTCTCTAGTTGGGGAGATATTAAAGAGCTCCGAAGATCACATAAAATCCAAACTCTCCTAAGGAAATATTTTATTAGATATAATATATCAAAATTTTCTCACGAATAGGTTCATCATAATCACTCAATCAAGGAAACATTCAAACAAATGAATTGCTATTCAAACAATCAATTCCAATTTGATGCAATTAGCAACTCAACTTGCAACCCCTAGGATGATACCGAAATTAAAATTTAGGAGCCCTAAATTTGATATTGGCACCTCTGATTATGGAATTAGCATTCCTAAATCAATCAAAACTCTACAGATTCCTAGGTTTGTAGAGGAAAAATTGAATATGAAAAAAAGAATGCTACTAAAACACATCTAAAATTTCAAATCATGGGAACTACAACCCTCTATGGTAAGGCCTACTACATGAACATTTACTCCAGGAATATTGAGCCGAATGAGGAGAATAATCATTTGAAAGGCCTGGAAAAATATCAATAAATGATATTAGATCTAAGAATTATAGCTTGTCCATCGGTCCATTGGTCGATCCTTATTAAAAGTTGTCCACGGGAGGGTGATGCAAATCCTTCATGGAATGAAAATCTCATTATCGTCATTACCTTTTTTATTAGTGTAGAGTATATTAATGCTTTCATTGATAATTTTCCCATAAGATAGAACTTGAAATACATATTCAAGAGTCAATCGTTCGCGGTGAGCTATAGAATTTGGGGTCAGGTTTGATGTCAAGATTTATTCTGGACTCCCTTGGAAATATCCTAGGTCTAGATGATAATGCATGGACATGTGTAATGGTATGAATGGATTATAGTTTCTTAATGAATACAATAATACTATCACAAAGTACTCCATGTAGTTGTGGGATCTATAGGAAGCAATATATGAAATTTATAAAAACATTCCATGTAGCTCCATACATCACATGCCTCATGTGCTTGGTTTTATACTACACTCAATTTATGCTCTGAACCTATGGCTACAACATAAAAAGTAAAATCACAACTGCCAATGGAAAATTCTTCAATATTGTTTCTCACATGTCACACCAACTCATGATTTTGATATTGAAACAAGAAAAAAAAAGACAATAAAGAGATAGAATAACAATGCAACTAAGAGATTTTATTAATTGTAACACACATATAACACATAATAGAGATTTATTTTATGGAGATGGTATTAACATAGAAGATAATGATGATATAGGTACAAATTAATGCTACAAAATAAAAACATTAACTAAGTTAATTAATAATAATGAACTAGAACAATACAATCCTCCAATTAACTCTAGCATCCTATTATTCTGAATTTTATGGTTACATCATTAAACAATAATTCTTTAAATTTTGTAGTGAATATTTATATGGCACTACATAGAACACCTTATATTATCGATTAAAGTACATAAATCATGTAGTGAATGCTTAACAGTGGCTATTTCACACTCCCATTTTATAAAAGTAGCTATCTCATTGTCTTTTCCTTCACTTTATTCAAATTGTTTTCAAAGTTACACATAGATAAAATCTATCATTGAATCATATTTAATGTTTGTAAAAGTATATAATTATAAATATTTAAAGGCTTCATAACAATATTTCATTCAATTTATTTCAAAATATATTCTACATTTTTTTATTAATATTTTTAAATTTTAAATGTTAAATAATAATGTTTGCACAAAAGCTAAATTATAGTTAATTGAAAATTGAAATAAATTATTGATAGTGTTGAAAGGGATAGACTTTTAAGCCTACCTATTAATCCATTTTCTTACCTAAAGTAAATTAAAAGCTAACCAAAAAAATCTTTAAAAAATCCATAAATCTAATGATAATTAATCTGTTTTCATAACGAAAAGAATATAAAACCCAGCCCAAAAAACTAGTTTTTTATTTTTGAAAATAAATTAAATAATAACAAAATTCTATAAATCAACTAAGATTCTTAATAACTAGCAATTTTTCTTAAAGGTGGAAAGGTACACCAAAGGAATAGATGATTTGAGAATATTGTCTCGCCACACGCTCCAATGCAAGCATTGTTGATCGCTTTTATTAGTGGAGAAAAATTGCTTCTCAATAACAATATGTAGATGATAGATATGTAAATTCACTCAGAGACGTTAGAAATGGGCATAAAAATCTCTGGTTAGGACTCCATCTGTTAGATTTTAAGGACTCTTCATAAAAATTAGACTGCTATTAGGATTGAAGAAGGCATTATCGGTATTAAGAAGACATCATTGTTAGTTCCTTCAACACAGTCTAGTGTCAGAGAAAGAGGAATATGAATTACAACAGAGGATGTGGAACTGGATTAGAGTGACACTCTTCCAGAGGTGGAAAGAGAGACGCTCTTCCAGGAAAAATAATATAATTTCGTTAATGTTTTTGTTAAGTTCATTTTTTTACTAGTTTTGAACTTCTAGGTTCTAAATTTTATAAATATTGGAATCATAATCATATAAAAGTCATTTAGGATAAAAAAGATAAATTCAAGAGAAAGTGGTAGCACATCTCACCTATTGTGATTTCAATTACGTAAATTTTTTTTGGAATAAGAGTTGTCTTCTAAAGTAGAAAATCTTGAATTCACCAACCAAATTCTAGGCTATGTCTATGAAATCAAAAGCATGTTGTTTGCGATCTCAGGCTTGGGCTTGCAAATAAAATTATCAATCCTTGAATGCTTCAAATCACCATCCAAGTCCCCATAATTTTCCATTTTGGGGTAAAAGAAACACCAATGGGATTGATTTTGGGAAAAGATTTGATAGATTCTAGGACCATCCAATCCATCAGATTGATTAAAAGAAGGTGACAAAAAAGCTACATTACTCCATGATTAATCTACAAAAATTAAATATTTTCTTACACTGTAGCTAAACCCTTGTCACATCTTTGCATGATTAATCTACAAGAATTAAATATCTTCTTACACTCTAGTTGAAGCTGAGATATTTTTCTTCCCTCTTTTACGATATCGTAATATAGTCTAATCACAATAAAGGAATAAAATATACTTATATATTAATAATATATATTAAAATTGTGTATAATAAATATTAAAATTTTGTATAATAAATATTATTTTTTAATTATAAATTGACTTTTAAACATTTACATATTTAAAAAAATTATTATTCTAATATTTTTATAGATTTGTTTTCTAAAACCCACGAAAACTTAACTTTATAATAGAATAACTTAGAAACTAGTGAAAAAACAAAATTTCTCAAGATTTAGATATTAGAAACTATTTTTTTTTCATTTAGGTTGTGATTTAGAAAACTCTTAATGGAATTCACTAATTCCATTACAGTTGTAGTGCCACTTATCAAAAATACTTTTATATTAACAATATATATTAAAATTTTGTATAATAAATATTAAATTTATTAATATAAATTGATTTTAAAACATTTAAATATGGGAAATCTAACCTATTATTCTAATAATTGTATAGGTTTGTTTTTGAGAACATAATAAAAATTAATTCTATGATAAATTAACTTAAAAACAAATGAAAAATCAAAATATCTCAAAATTTGGAGATGAGAATCTTTCTTTTTTCATTTAGGATGATATTTAGAAAATTTTAAAGGATGACACACTTCCCAACTAATTTCATGAGGGTTGTGGTGTCAAGTGTCAATTTTTATTTAGAGGGACTAAAAATATACAAACATTATTCGTTAAATATACCTAACCAAACACATCATAGGAACACCTTTAATGTAAATAGAAAATAAGAAAATTAAAAGATAAGATTTCTATTAAAAAAAATCTAGTAAAAATTATTGATAAATAATTAAAAAAAAACTATAGAAATTAATAATAGATAATTAAAAAAAATCTAAAAATCTATTTTCTTCTAGAAAATATATCAAATATGAAAAAACCGCATAAAAAAAATAGGTTTATTAAAATATTAATTTTTTTTCTTACATAGAGAAAAATAAAACAAAAGAAATCAAATATGAAAAAGAAAATAAAATCTTTTGGACCTTTCAAGTATTTGATGAAGATTTAAAAGAAGATTAGATTCCATTGAAAAACAGCTTGATTTGATTTGACATTTATGTTGCTATGATAAATTATGTAGCTTGCATCGTCACAGAAAACACCATTCCATGTTGAAATCTTATTAGTGCCTTCCTGCGACATGGACAGGGACTATAGTAATCGGTTTTGTTGGCTAGCATTAGTTCATGTTTGAATTAACCCAAAGTATTTGGCCCTCATTCATAAAACATCATAAAAAAATTGTTTACACAATCTATAAATTATTTATTCAACTGATAAGATCATGTAATTATTTGATAGACCAATTAAATGATTTCTCACCTTATAGGCCTCTTCCCGAGGCGACAAGGCTATATTGTTCATAGTGTTTATGAAATTAACTGGTTTGCTTCATTAGTATTTTCAAAATCATAAATAATGCTAGCATTAATCAATATACTATAAATATTTGGTTTATTTTTTTGGGCGTTAGTTTCTATATTTTTTCTTTGTCGACACCACATGCCACTCCATGCCACATGGTTGTGCACATGTAATGGTGTCATGTGAATTTTATGGTAAAAACCATAGCATTTCCTAAACTTTCCATCCAGGCAAGAATAAACCACCTCCCATATTGTTTCTACCTCCACCCTTGGCAAGCATAAACCACCTCCCATATTGTTTCTATCTCCACCATTGCAATATGTCCCATCCACCATGAGCTCAACTTCTCTGTTCTACGTCCCTCCACACTACTAGATGCAGAACACAAAGAAGCTTCGAACATGGGTATGCTGGATGCCGAACAGAGAGAAAATTCGAACATGGGTAGGCTGCGGAATCCCTCATGGGTATGCTAGATGCAGAACACATAGAAGCTTCGAACATGCATATGCTATGGAATCCCTCATGGGTATGCTGCAAAATTGATCCAGATTTTATGCAGGAACACAACAGAATATAGATATAACCATAAACACAAAGATTTAGAGGAAATAATGCTTAATTTTATTAATAAAAGAATAACTGAAAGAAGCTTACAAACATAATGGAAGCAAGTGAGGGAACTGGTAGCGTATCTTTGAGAAGAGATGTAGCGTACGCATGCCTCTGAACTGTGTTACATTGAGGCTCGAAGGCCTATTACAGACATAATGGAAATAGATGAGGTAGGGTACTGGCAGCGTATCCCTGAGAAGACATGTGATGGATGCCAGCCCCCTAAACTGTGTTACAATGACTCTTGAAGGAATATTTATTGTTGAGAAGAAATGTAGAACTCAAAACACCTAAAAACCTAACCCTAGGATATGAAGTGCCAAAACTATGGGCCCCGTTTGGGTAAAATGGTGTTTCAACTTCTCCGGGACGTAACTTTGGCATCCGATCTCCGTTTGACACACTCAATAGCTCATTAGAAAGACATGTCTAAGGAATACAACACCTAGTGCAAGAAAGATAAGCTTTATCGCTCTCGCTTTTCCAAAAAAACATCCTTTAGGGCCTCAAAATGGCTCCGAAAATTCACGACCCGAAAAACTGCTAAAAATAGTAAGTTGTGTCGAAACTTAAAAATAGAAAGAACTGATGGCAGGGGTTCAAATGGAATAGGTGGGTGGCCCCCAATATTCACCTGGATCATTACTGCCCCAAACTGGCTCCGGGTGCGCAGGACCCGAAAACCTGCTAAAATTAGTAAGTTGTTGGAAGTGAAAAACTACAAGAATTGATGTTGCCAGTCCAAATGGAATAGGTGGGTGGCCACTGATATCCACCTGGATCATTCCTCCCTCCTTAGGAAGCAATGGTCTCCATTGCATTAAGTTCCTCCATGGGGGGGGAAATTCTTGTGAACTTGGTATTGGATTTGTCTAGGATGTCGCGGACCTGTTGGCGGACATGCTAGATGTAGAAGCACCACCGGTGGGCAACCGTTGAAGGATATGTGAAAATTTATTCATAATTGCATTCCTCGGTTTATTGAGGGCCTCCTCGAACAATATTTTGATAGGATCTTCTGCTCCCTCATCTTTCTTTCTTGCCGCCATGGGGGGTCGTCGGGGTTTGCAAGGCTGATCTTGCGACGGGTCAACCAAAACAAGCCTGAACTCCTTATACCTTGACCTCATTCTAGACATGTAAAGAAAAATAGAGAAAGAGCAGACCTATTATGATACCACTGATCTGTATTTTATGCAGGAACGCAACAGAATACAGATATAACCATAAATGCAGAGATGCACCAGAAAAAATGCTTCATTTTATTAATAAAAGAATGAGTGAAATAATCTTATAAACATAATGGAAGTAAGCCAGGGAACTGGTAGCATATTTTTGAGAAGAGATGTAGCGTACTCAGGCCTTTGAACTATGTTACATTGAGGCTCGAAGGCGTATTACAAACATAATCGAAATAGATGAGCTAGTGTAGTGGCAACGTATCCCTGAGAAGAAATGTGACATCTACCAGCCCCCTGAACTGTGTCACAATGACGTTCGAAGGCATATTTATTTTTTAGAAACAATGTACAACCTCAAACTTCAAAAAACCTAACCCTAGGAGATGAAGCGCAAAAACTGTGGGCCCTGTTTGGGTAAATTGTTGTTCCAACTTCCCAGGGATGTAACATTGGCATCCAATATCTGCTTAACGTACTCAATAGCTCATTAGAAATATTTTTCCAACGACAAAAAAACTTGGGGCCTAAAGGAAATGCTCATTCGCTCTTGGTTTTCCAAAAAAACGTCATTTAGGGCCTCGAAACGGCTCCAGAAGTTCAGGACCCGAAAATCTACTAAAAATAGTAAGTTGTGCCGAAACTTTAAAATGGAAAGAACTGATGCCATGGGTTCAAATGGAATAGGTGGGTGGCCACCAATATTCACTTGGATCATTAATGCCCCAAACTAGCTCCGGGTGCGCAGGACTCGAAAACCTGCTAAAAAGAGTAAGCTGCTGGAAGTGAAAAACTACAAGAATTGATGTTGCGGGTCTAAATGGAATAGTTGGGCATCCACCGGTATCCACCTGGAACATTACTCCCTCCTTAGGAAGCAATGGTCTCCATTGCGTCAAGTTCCTCCATGGGGGCAAAATTTCTTGTGAACATGGTAATGAATTTGTCCAGGAAGTCACAGACCTATTGGCGGATGTGCTGGATGTAAAAGTGCTGCCGGTGGGCAACCGTTGAAGGATATGGGAAAATTTATCGATCATCATGTTCCTCTATTTCTCGAGGGCCTCCTCGAACAATATTTTGATAGGATCTTCTACACCATCATTTTTCTTTCTTGCCGCCATGGGGGGTCATCAGGGTTTGCGAGGCTGATCTTCTGATGGGTCAACCAGATCAATCCCAAACTCCTTGTACCCTGACCGCGTTCAGGACATGAAAATAAAAACAGAGAAAGAGCAGACCCGCTCTAATACCACTGATCCGAAATTTATCCATAAATGCAACAAAATACAGATATAACCATAAACATAGAGATGCAGCGTAAATAATGCTTCATTTTATTAATAAAAGAATGACTAAACTAAGACTAAAAACATAATGGAAGCAAGCGAGGGCACTGGTAGCTTATCTTTTAGAAGAGATGTAGCGTGTGCAGGCCTCTGAACTGTGTTACATTGAGGCTCGATGGCCTATTACAGACATAATGGAAATAGATGAGCTAGGGTACTGGCAGTGTATCATTGAGAAGAGATGTGACGACTACCAGCCCCCTAAACTGTGTTACAATGATGCTCGAAGGCATATTTATTGTTGAGAAACAATGTAGAACCTCAAACATCCAAAAACCTAACCCTAAGAGATGAAGCACTAAAACTGTGGGCCCCATTTGGGTAAATTGGTGTTTCAACTTCCCGGGGACGTAACTTTGGCATCCGATCTCCGTTCGACGCTCTCAATAGCTCATTAGAAAGATATTTCTGAGGGCTACAACTCTTGGTGTGAGAAGAAAAATGTTGGTCCCTCTTGTTTTTCCAAAAAAACGTCGTTTAGGGCCTGAAAACGGCTTCAGAAGTTCAGGACCCGAAAAAATGCTAAAAATAGAATGTTGTGCTGAAACTTAAAAATGGAAAGAATTGATGGTGGGGGATCAAATGGAATAAGTGGGTGGCCACCAATATCCACCTGGATCATTAATGCCCCAAACTAGCTCCGGGTGCGAAGGACTCGAAAACTTGCCAAAAGTAGTAAGCTGCTGGAAGTGAAAAACTACAATAATTGATGTTGTGGGTCCAAATAGAATAGCTGGACCACCACTGATATCCACTTGGATCTTTCCTCCCTCCTTAGGAAGCAATGGTCTCCATTATGTTAAGTTCCTCGATGGGGGGGGAATTTCTTGTGAATTTGGTATTGGATTTGTCTAGGATGTCGTCGACCTATTGGCACACGTGCTGCATGTAGAAGTGCCGCTGGTGGGAAGCCGATAAAGGATATGGTAAAATTCATCCGTCATCGCGTTCCTTTGTTTCTCGAGGCCTCCTTAAACAAGATTTTGATAGGATCTTCTGCTCCCTCGTCTTTCTTTCATGCCGCCATGGGGGGTCGTCGGGGTTTGCGAGGATGATCTTGCAACTGGTCAACCAGATCGAGCCCAAACTCTTTATACCCTAACTATGTTTGGGACATGCAAAGAAAAATAGAGAAAGAGAAGACCTGATCTGATACCACTGATCCAGATTTTATGCAGGAACGCAAGAGAATACAGATATAACCATAAACGTAGAGAGGCAGTGGAAATAATGCTTCATTTTATTAATAAAAGAATGAATGAAATAAGCTTACAAACATAATGGAATCGAGCAAGGACACTGGTAGCGTATCTCTAAGAAGATATGTAGCATACGCAGACCTCTGAACTGTGTTACATTAAGGATCGAAGGCCTATTACAGACATAATGGAAATATATGAGCTAGGGTACTGGCAGTGTATCCCTAAGAAAGATGTGACGGCTACCAGCCCCCTGAACTATGTTACAATGACACTAAAAGGCATATTTATTGTTGAGAAATGATGTAGAACCTGAAACTTCCAAAAACCTAAACCTAGGATTTGAAGTGCCAAAACTGTGGGCCCTGTTTAGGTAAATTGGTGTTTCAACTTCCCGAGGACGTAAATTTGGCATCCAATCTCCGTTTGACACACTCAATAGCTTGTTAGAAAGATCTGTCTGAGGACAATAAATCTTGGTGCAAGAACAAGAACCTCGATCCCTCTCATTTTTCCAAAAAAACGTTGTTTAGGGCCTCAAAACAGCTCCGGAAGTTCCCGTCCCGAAAAACTGCTAAAAATAGTAAGTTGTGCCGAAACTTAATAACGAAAAGAATTGATGGTGGAGTTTCAAATGGAATAGGTGGGTGGCCACCAATATCCACCTGGATCATTAATGCCCCAAACTGGCTATGGGTGCACAGGACCCTAAAACTGCTAAAAATAGTAAGTTGCTGGAAGTGAAAAACTGCAGGAATTGATGTTGCGAGTCCAAATGGAATAGGTGGGTAGCCATCAATATTCACCTGGATCATTCCTCCCTCCTTAGGGAGCAATGGTCTCCATTGTTTTAAGTTCATCTATGTGGGGGGGGGGGGGGAATTCTTGTGAACTTGGTATTGGATTTTTCCAGGATGTCGCAGACTTGTTGGTGGATGTGCTAGATGTAGAAGTGTCGCCGGTGGGAAATCGTTGAAGGATATGCGAAAATTTATCCGTCATCACGTTCCTATTTTTCTCTAAGGCCTCCTCAAACAATATTTTGATAGGATCTTCTGCTCCCTTGTCTTTCTTTCCTGCCGCCATGGGGGGTCGTTGGGGTTTGTGAGGCTGATCATGCGATGAGTCAACTAGATCGAGCCTGAACTCCTTATACCCTGACCGCATTCGGGACATGCAAAGAAAACAGAGAAAGAGCAAACCCACTTTGATACCACTAATCCGGATTTTATGCAAGAATGCAACAGAATACAGATATAACCATAAACGCAGAGATGCAGCGGAAATAATGCTTCATTTTATTAATAAGAGAATGACTAAAATAAGCTTGCAAACATAATGGAAGCAAGCTAGGGCACTAGTAGCATATCTCTGAGAAGATATGTAGTGTACACATGCCTCTTAACTTTGTTACATTGAGGCTCAAAGGCCTATTACAGACATAATGGAATTAGATGAGTTAGGGTATTGGCAGCATATCCCTTAGAAGAGATGTGACGGCTACCAACACCCTAAGCTATGTTACAATGATGCTCGAAGGCATATTTATTGTTGAGAAAAAATGTGGAACCCTAAACGTGCAAAACCTAACCCTAGGAGATGAAGCGCCAAAACTGTGGGCCCCGTTTGCATAAATTTTTGTTTCAACTTCTTGGGGACGTAACTTTGGCATCTAATTTCCATTTGGTGCACTCAATATCTTTTTAGAAAGATCTGTTCAAGGAATACAACTCTTGGTGTAAGAAAGAGAAGCTTTGTCACTCTCGGTTTTCCAAAAAAATGTCGTTCAGGGCCTCAAAATGGCTCCGGAAGTTCAAGTCCTAAAAAATTGCTAAAAATAGTAAGTTGTGCCGAAACATAAAAATGGAAAGAACTGATGGTGGGGGTTCAAATGGAATAGGTGGGTGGCCACCAATATCCACCTCGATCATTAATGCCCCAAACTGGCTCTGGGCATGCAGGACTCGAAAAATTGCTAAAAATAGTAAGCTGCTGAAAGTGAAAAACTTCAAGAATTGATGTTGCATGTGGAAATGGAATAGGTGGGCAGCCACTGATATCCACCAAGATCAATCCTCCTTTCTTAGGAATCAATGGTCTCCATTGAGTTAAGTTTCCCCATGGGGGGGAAATTCTTGTGAACTTGGTATTGGATTTTTCCAGGATATCGCGGACCTGTTGGCGGACGTGCTGGATGTAGAAGTGCCACCGGTGGGTAGCCGTTGAAAGATATGGGAAAATTTATCCATCATCACATTCCTCTGTTTCTAGAGGGCCTCCTCGAACAATATTTTGATAGGATCTTCTGCTCCCTCATCTTTATTTCCTGCCGCCATGGGCGGTCATTGGGGTTTGCAAGGCTAATATTGCGACAGGTCAACTAGATCGAGCCCAAACTCCTTATACCCTGACCATGTTCAGGACATGAAAATAAAAAAAAATAAAGAGAAGACCCGCTATGATACGACCAATCTAGATTTTATGCAGGAACACAACATAATACAGATATATCCATAAACACAGAGATGCAGCGGAAATAATGCTTCATTTTATTAATAAAAGAATGACTGAAATAATCTTAGAAACATAATGGAAGCAAGCTGGGGCACAGATAGCATATCTCTGAGAAGAGATATAATGTACGCAGGGCTCTGAACTACGTTACATTGACGCTGGAAGGCCTATTACAGACATAATGGAAATAGATGCGCTAAGGTACTGGCAGCGTATCCCTGAAAAGAGATGTGATGGCTACCAGCCCCTTTAATTGTGTTACAATGATGCTCGAAGGCATATTCATTGTTGAGAAACAATGTAGAACCCGAAACATCCAAAAACCTAACCCTAGGAGATGAATTGCCAAAACTGTGGGCCCTGTTTGGGTAAATTGGTGTTTCAACTTCCTGGGGACATAAATTTGGCATCTGATCTCCGTTTGACGTGCTCAATATCTCGTTAGAAATATTTTCCCAAGGACTACAACTCTTTTTTCCAGAAATAAAACCTCAGTCGCTCTTGGTTTTCCAAAAAAAACATCGTTTAGGGCCTCAAAACAGCTCCGGAAGTTCACGACCCGAAAAAAATGCTAAAAATAGTAAGTTGTCCTGAAACTTAAAAATGGAAAGAAATGATGGCGAGGATTCAAATGGAATAGGTGGGTGGCCACCAATATCCTCTTGGATCATTAATGGCCCAAACGGGCTCGAGGTGCACAGAACCCGAAAAACTGCTAAAAATAGTAAGCTGCTGGAAGTGAAAAACTGCAAGAATTGATGTTGTAGGTCCAAAAGGAATAGGTGGGTGGCCACCGATATCCACCTCAATCATTCCTCCCTCCTTAGGAAGCAATGGTCTCCATTGCGTTAAGTTCCTCCATGGGGGGGGAAATTCTTGTGAACTTGGTATTGGATTTGTCCAGGATGTCGTGGACCTGTTGGTGGATGTGCTGGATGTAGAAGTGCCACCGGTGGGCAGTTGTTGAAGGATATGGGAAATTTTATCCATCATAGTGTATCTTTGTGAAGAGATGTAATGTACGCAGGACTCTTACCTGTGTTACATTGACGCTCGAAGGCCTATTATAGACATAATGGAAATAGATGCGCTAGGGTACTAGCAGCGTATCCCTGAAAAGGGATGTGATGGCTACCAGCCCCTTGAACTGTGTTACAATGATGCTCGAAGGCATATTTATTGTTGAGAAACAATGTAGGACCTGAAACGTTCAAAAACCTAACCCTAGGATGAATCGCCAAAACTGTGGGCCCCGTTTCGGTAAATTTGTGTTTCAACTTCTGAGGACCTAACTTTGGCATCTGATCTCTGTTTGACGTGCTCAATAGCTCGTTAGAAAGATCTGTTCGAGGACTACATCTCTTGGTGCAAGAAGGAAAACCTTGATTTCTCTCAGTTTTCCAAAAAAACATCGTTAGGGCCTTAAAACAGCTTCAGAAGTTCACGACCCGAAAAACTGCTAAAAATAGTAAGTTGTGCCGAAACTTAAAAACGGAAAAAACTGATGGCAGGGGCTCAAATGGACTAGGTAGGTGGCTACCAATATCCACCTATATCATTAATGCCCTAAACTGGCTTCGGGTGTGCAAGACCCGAAAACCTGCTAAAAATAGTAAGCTCTTGGAAGTGAAAAACTGCAAGAATTGATGTTGCGGGCCCAAATGGAATAGGTGGGCGGAAACCAATATCCACCTAGATCATTCCTCCCTACTTAGGAATAAATGGTATCCATTGCATTAAGTTCCTCCATGGTGGGGGGGATTCTTGTCAACTTGGTATTGGATTTGTCCAGGATGTCGCAGACCTGTTGCCGGACATGCTAGATGTAGAAGTGCCACTGGTGGGCAGCCATTGAAGGATATGGGAAAGGTTATCTGTCATCGCGTTCCTCTGTTTCTTGAGGGCCTCCTCGAACAAGATTTTGATAAGATCTTCTGCTCCCTCATTTTTCTTTCCTACCGCCATGGGGGGTCGTGAGGGTTTGCGAGGCTGATCTTGCTACAGGTCAACTAGATCGAGCCCGAACTCCTTATACCTTGATAGCGTTTGGGACATGCAAAGAAAAACAGATAAAGAGTAGACCCGCTCTGATACCACTGATCTGGATTTTATGCAAGAACGCAACAGAATACATATATAACCATAAACGCAGAGATGCAGCGGAAATAATGCTTCATTTTATTAATAAAAGATTGACTCAAATAAGCTTACAAACATAATGGAAGCAAGCCAGGACACTGGCAGCGTATCTCTGAGAATAGATATAGCGTACGCAGGCCTCTGAACTTTGTTACATTGAGGCTCAAAGGCCTTTTACAGACATAATGGAAATAGATGAGCTAGGGTACTGGCAGCGTATCCCTTAGAAGAGATGTGATGGCTACTAGCCCCCTAAACTGTGTTAAAATAATGCTCGAAGGCATATCTATTGTTGAGAAACAATGTAGAAC
Source organism: Pinus albicaulis (assembly GCA_034641835.2). Taxonomy (NCBI): domain Eukaryota; kingdom Viridiplantae; phylum Streptophyta; class Pinopsida; order Pinales; family Pinaceae; genus Pinus; species Pinus albicaulis. Next base: position 1,138,582,619 of record CM076572.1, read on the forward strand.
CCGAAACGTCCAAAAACCTAACCCTAGGAGATGAAGCGCCAAAATTGTGGGCCCCGTTTGGGTAAATTGGTGTTTCCACTTCCAGGGGAAGTAAATTTGGCATCTGATCTCCATTTTACACACTCAATAGATCGTTAGAAAGATCTGTCAGAGGAATACAACTCTTGGTGCAAGAAAGAGAAGCTCAGTTGCTCTCGATTTTCCAAAAAAAACGTCGTTTAGGGCCTCAAAATGGCTGCAGAAATTCAAGACCCGAAAAACTACTAAAAATAGTAAGTTGTGCCGAAACTTAAAAATGGAAAGAAATGATAGTGGGGGTTCAAATGGAATAGGTGGGTGGCCACCAATATCCACCTGGATCATTAATGCCCCAAACTGGCTCCGTGTGTGCAGGACCCAAAAACCTGCTAAAAATAGTAAGTTGCTGGAAGTGAAAAACTTCAAGAATTGATGTTGCGAGTCCAAATGGAATAGGTGGGAAGCCATCGATATCAACCTGGATCAATCCTGCCTCCTTAGGAAACAATGGTGTCCATTACGTTAAGTTCCTCCATGGGGGGGGAAATTCTTGTGAACTTGGTATTGGATTTCTCAAGGATGTCACAGCCCTGTTGGCAGACGTGCTGGATGTAGAAGTGCCACCGGTGGGCAGTCATTGAAGGATAATGGATGCAAGCCATGGCACTTGCAGTGTATCTCTGAGAAGAGATGTAGCCTATGCAGGCCTCCGGACTGTGTTACATTGAAGCTCGAAGGCCTATTACAGACATAATGGAAATAGATGAGCTAGGGTAATCGTAGCGTATCCCTGAGAAGAGATGTGAGGGCTAATAGCCCCCTTAACTGTGTTATAATGACGCTCAAAGGAATATTTATTGTTGAGAAATAATGTAAAACCCGAAACGTCCAAAAATCTAACCCTAGGAGATGAAGAGCCAAAACTGTGGGCCCCGTTTGGGTAAATTGGTGTTTCAACTTTCTGGGGATGTAACTTTTGCATCCGATCTCCGTTTGACGTGCTCAATAGCTCATTAGAAAGATCTTTCCGAGGAATAAAACTTTTGATGCAAGAAAAATAATCCAAGTTGCTCTCAGGTTTCCAAAAAAATGATGTTTAGGGTCTCAAAACGGCTTTGGAAGTTTAGGACCCGAAAAACTACTAAAAATAGTAAGTTGTGTCGAAACATAAAAATGGAAAGAACTAATGGAGGGGGTTCAAATGGAATAGGTGGGTGGCCACCAATATCCACCTGGATCATTAATGCCCCAAACTGGCTCCGGGTGCATACGACCCGAAAACCTGCTAAAAATAGTAAGCTGTTGGAAGTGAAAAACTGCAAGAATTGATGTTGCAGGTCGAACTGGAATAGGTAGGCGACCACCGATATCCACTTGGATCATTCCTCCCTCCTTAGGAAGCAATGGTCTCCATTGCGTTAAGTTCCTCCATTGGGGGGTGGGGGGGATTCTTGTCAACTTGGTATTGGATTTGTCCAGAATTTCGTGGACCTGTTGGCGGATGTGCTAGATGTAGAAGTGCCACTGGTGGGTAGCCGTTGAAGGATATGGGAAAATTTATCCATCATCATGTTCCTCTTTTTCTCAAGGGCCTCCTTGAACAATATTTTGATAGAATATTATGCTCCCTCCTCTTTCTTTCCTGTTGCCATGGGGGGTCATCAGGGTTTGCGAGGCTGATCTTGCGATGGGTCAACCAGTCCGAGCCCAAACTCCTTATATCCTGACTATGTTCAGAACATACAAATAAAAATAGAGAAAGAGTAGACCCGCTTTGATACCATTGATCTAGATTTTATGCAGAAATGCAACAGTATACAAATATAACCATAAACGCAGAGATGCAGCAGAAATAATGCTTCATTTTATTAATAAGAGAATGACTAAAATAAGCTTACAAACATAATGGAAGTAAGCTAGGGCACTGGTGGCGTATCTCTGAGAAGATATGTATTGTACGTAGACCTTTCAACTGTGTTACATTGAGGCTTGAAGGCCTATTAGAGGCATAATGGAAATAGATTAGCTAGGGTACTGGCAGCATATCCCTAAGAAGAGATGTGATGGCTACCAGCCCCCTAAAATGTGTTACAATGACACTCAAAGGTATATTTATTGTTGAGAAACAATGTAGAACCCTAAACATGAAAAAACCTAACCATAGGAAATGAAGCACAAAACTGTGGGCCCCGTTTGGGTAAATTAGTGTTTCAACTTCTCGAGGACGTAACTTTGGCATCTGATCTCTGTTTGACGTGCTCAATAGCTCATTAGAAAGATCTATCGGAGCACTACAACTCTTGGTGAAAAAAATAAAAGCATGGTCACTCTCATTTTTCCAAAAAAAACGTCGTTTAGCGCCTCAAAACAGCTCTGAAAGTTCAGGACTCGAAAAACCGCTAAAAATAGTAATTTTTTCCGAAACATAAAAACAGAAAGAACTAATGGGGGGGGTTCAAATGGAACAGGTGGGTAGCCACCAATATCCACCTGGATCATTAATGCCTCAAACTGGCTTCGATTCCACAGGACCCAAAAACCTGCTAAAAATAGTAAGCTGCTGGAAGTGAAAAACTGCAAGAATTGATGTTGCAGGTCCAAATGGAATATGTGGGCGGCCACTGATATCCACCTGGATCATTCCTCCCTCCTTAGGAAGCAATGGTCTCCATTTCATTAAGTTCCTCCATGGGGGGGGAATTCTTGTGAACATGGTATTAGATTTGTCAAGGATCTCGCAGACCTGTTGGCAGACATGTTGGACGTAGAAGTCCTGCCGGTGGGAAGCTATTAAAGGATATGGGAAAATTTATCCGTCATCGTTTTCCTCTGTTTCTGGAGGTCCTTCTTGAACAAAAATTTGATAGGATCTTCTGCTCCCTCGTCTTTCTTTCCGACTAACATTGGGGGTCATCAGGGTTTGCGAGGCTGATCTTGCGACGGGTCAACCAGATCAAGCCTAAACTCCTTATACCCTGACTGCATTCGAGACATGCAAAGAAAAATAGAGAAAGAGCAGACCCGCTCTGATACCACTGATCTAGATTTTATGCAGGAATGCAACAGAATATAGATATAACCATAAACGCAGAGATGCAACGGAAATAATGCTTCATTTTATTAATAAAAGAATGACTAAAAGAAGCTTAAAAACATAATGGAAGCAAGCCACGTCACTGGTAGCATATCTCTGAGAAGAGATGTAGCATACGCAGGCCTCTGAACTATGTTACATTAAGGCTCGAAGGCCCATTATAGACATAATGGAAATAGATGAGTTAGGGTACTGGCAGCGTATCCCCGAGAAGAGATGCGATGGCTGCCAGCCCCCTGAGCTGTGTTACAATGATGCTCGAAGGCATATTTATTGTTGAGAAACAATGTAGAACCCTAAACATGCAAAAACCTACCCCCAGGAGATGAAGCGCGAAAAATGTGAGCCCCGTTTGGGTAAATTGGCATTTCAACTTCCCAGGGACGTAACTTTGGCATCTGATCTCCGTTTGACACACTCAATAGCTTGTTAGAAAGATATATCCAAGGAATAAAACTCTTGGTGCAAGGAATAAAAGCATGGTTTCTCTCGGTTTTCTGAAAAAACGTCATTTAGGGCCTCAAAATGGCTCTGGAAATTCAGGACCCGAAAAACTGTTAAAAATAGTAAGTTGTGCTAAAACTTAAAAACGGAAAGAACTGATTGCAGGGGTTCAAATGGAAGAGGTGTGTGGACAACAATATCCATCTGGATCATTAATGCCCCAAAATGGCTCCGAGTGCGTAGGACCCAAAAACCTGCTAAAAATAGTAGGCTATTGAAAGTGAAAAACTACAAAGAATTGATGTTGCGGATCCAAATGGAATAGGTGGGAAACCATCGATATCCACCCGGATCAGTCCTCCCTCCTTAGGAAGCAATGGTAACCATTGTGTTAAGCTCCCCCATGGGGGGGAAAATTCTTGTGAACTTGGTATTGGATTTGTCCAGGATGTCGCGGGCCTATTGGCGGACGTGCTAGATGTAGAAATGCTGCTGGTGGGTAGTCGTTGAAGGATATGGGAAAATTTATCCATCATCACGTTCCTCTGTTTCTCGAGGGCCTCCTCGAACAATATTTTTACAGGATCTTCTCGTCCCTCGTCTTTCTTCCTGCCAACATGGGGGGTCGTTAGGGTTTGCGAGGCTGATCTTGCGACAGGTCAACCAGATCGAGACCGGACTCCTTATACCCGAACCGCGTTTGGGACATGCAAAGAAAAACAGAGAAAGAGCAGACCCGCTATGATACCATCGATCCAGATTTTATGTAGGAACGCGACAAAATATAGATATAACCATAAATGCATAGATGTAGTGTAAATAATGCTTCATTTTATTAATAAAAGAATAACTGAAATAAGCCTACAAACATAATGGAAGAAATCCAAGGCACTGATAGCATATCTCTGAGAGAAGATGTAGCGTACACAAGCCTCTAAACTATGTTATATTGTGGTTCGAAGGCCTATTATAGACATAATGGAAATAGATGAGCTAGGGTACTGGCAGCGTATTCCTGAGAAGATATGTGATGGCTACCAACCCCCTGAACTATGTTACAATAACACTTGAAGGCATATTTATTGTTGAGAAACAATGTAGAACCCGAAACATCCAAAAACGTAACCCTAGGAGATGAAGCGCCAAAACTGTGGGCCCCGTTTGGGTAAATTGGTGTTTCAACTTCCCAGGGACATAACTTTGGCATGCGATCTCCGTTTGACATGCTCAATAGCTCGTTAGAAAGATTTTCCTGAGGACTACAACTCTTGGTGCAAGAACTAAAATCTTGATCGCTCTCGGTTTTCCAAAAAAGCATCGTTTAGGGCCTCAAAACGGCTCCGAAAGTTCACGACGTGAAAAACTGCTAAAAATAGTAAGTTGTGCCGGAACTTAAAAATAGAAAGAACTGATGGCGGGGATTCAAATGGAATCGGTGGGTGGCCACCAATATCCACCTAGATCATTAATGCCCCAAACTGGTTCCGAGTGCGCAAGACCCAAAAACCTGCTAAAAATAGTAAGTTGTTGGAAGTGAAAAATTGCAAGAATTGATGTTGCGGATCCAAATGGAATATGTGGGTGGCCACCGATATCCACCTCAATCATTCCTCCCTCCTTAGGAAGCAATTGTCTCCATTTCATTAAGTTCCTCCATGGGGGGGAGATTCTTGTGAACTTAGTATTGGATTTTTTGAGGATGTTGCGGACTTGTTGGCGGACGTGCTGGATGTAGAAGTGCCGCTGGTGGGCAGCCGTTGAAGGATATGGGAAAATTTATTCGTCATCACATTCCTCTGTTTCTCGAGGGCCTCCTCGAAAAATATTTTGACAAGATCTTCTACTCCCTCGTCTTTCTTTCTTGTCTTCATGGGGGATCGTTGAGGTTTGCGAGGCTGATCTTGCGATAGGTCAACCAGATCGAGCCCGAACTCTCTATACCCTAACCGCATTGGGGACATGCAGAGAAAAATAGAGAAAGAGAAGACCCGCTCTAATACCACTGATCCGGATTTTATGTAGGAATGCAACAGAATACAGATATAACCATAAACGCAGAGATGTGGCCGAAAGAATGCTTCATTTTATTAATAAAAGAATGACTGAAATAAGCTTACAAACATAATGGAAGCAAGCCATGGCACTCGGGGGAAAAACCTATTAAAAACTAGGGTTTGCGAGGCTGGTCTTGCAACGAGTCAACCAGATCGAGCCCGAACTCCTTATGCCCTGACTGCATTCGGGACATGCAAATAAAAACAGATAAAGAGCGGACCTGCTCTGCTACCACCGAACCAGATTTTATGTAGGAACGCAACAGAATACAGATATAACCATAAACGTAGAGATGTAGTGGAAATAATGCTTCATTTTATTAATAAAGTAATGACTGAAATAAGCTTACAAACATAATGGAAGCAAGCCACTGCACTGGCAGCATATCTCTGAGAAGAGATGTAGCATACGCTGGCCTCTAAATTGTCTTACATTGAGTCTCGAAGACCTATTACTGACATAATGGAAATAGATGAGCTAGGGTACTGGTACTGCATACTTGAGAAGATATGTGACAGCTACCATCCCCCTGAATTGGGTTACAATAACGCTTGAAGGCATATTTATTGTTGAGAAACAATGTACAACTCGAAATGTCCAGAAACCTAACCCTAGGAGACAAAGCGCCAAAACTGTGGGCCTTGTTTAGGTAAATTGGTGTCTCAACTTCCCGGGGACGTAACTTTGGCATCCGATCTCCATTTGATGGGTTCAATAGATCGTTATAAAGGTATGTTAGAGGAATACAAGTCTTGGTCCAAGAAAGAGAAGCTCGGTCACTCTCAGTTTTCTGAAAAGACGTCATTTAGGGCCTCAAAACAGCTCTAGAAGTTCAGGACCCGAAACATTGCTAAGAATAGTAAGTTGTGCCGAAACTTAAAAACGGAAGGAACCGATAGTGCGGGTTCAAGTGGAATAGGTGGGTGGCCACCAATATCCACCTAGATCATTAATGCCCCAAACTGGCTCTGGGTGCGCAGGACCCAAAAACCTGCTAAAAATAGTAAGCTGCTGGAAGCGAAAAACTGCAAGAATTGATGTTGGGGGTCCAAATGGAATAGGTGGGAGGCCATCGATATCCACCTGGATCATTCCTTCCTCCTTAGGAAACAATGGTCTCCATTACGTTAAGTTCCTCCATGGGGGGGCAAATTCTTATGAACTTGGTATTGGATTTATTTAGGATGTCACGGACCTGTTGACAGATGTACTGGATGTAGAAGTGCCACCAGTGGGTAGCCGTTGAAGGATATGGGAAATGTTATCCGTCATCGCATTCCGCTATTTCTCGAGGGCCTCCTCAAACAAGATTTTGATAGGATCTTCTGCTCCCTCGTCTTTCTTTCCTGCTGCCATGGGGGGTCGTCGAGGTTTGCAAGGCTGATCTTGCAACGAGTCAGCCAGATCGAGCTCGAACTCCTTATACCTTGACCGCATTCGAGACATGCAATGAAAAACAGAGAAAGAGCAGACTCCCTCTGATACCACTGATCCAAATTTTATGCAGGAACGCAACAGAATACAGATATAACCATAAACACAGAGATGCAGCGGAAATAATGCTTCATTTTATTAATAAAATAATGACTGAAATAATATTACAAACATAATGGAAGCAAGCTAAGGAAATGGTAGTGTATCTCTGAGAAGAGATGTAGTGTATGCAGGCCTCTGAACTATGTTAGATTGAGGCTCGAAGGCCTATTACAAACATAATGGGAATAGATGAGCTGGGGTACTAGCAAGGTATCCCATAGAAGAGATGTGATGGATATTAGCCCGCTAAAATATGTTACAATGACACTCGAAGGCATATTTATTATTGAGAATCAATGTCAAACTCGAAACATCCAAAAACCTAACCCTAGGAGATGAAGCGCGAAAACTGTGGGCCTCATTTGGCTAAATTGGTGTTTCAACTTCCCAGGGATGTAACTTTGGCATCCGATCTTTGTTTCATACGCTAAATAGCTCATTAGAAATATCTTTCCAAGGACTAGAACTCTTGGTGCAAGAAAGAAAGGCACGGTCACTCTCGGTTTTACAAAAAATCGTCGTTTAGGGCCTTAAAACGGCTCTGGAATTTCGGGACCCGAAAAACTGCTAAAAATAGTAAGTTGTGCCGAAACTTAAAAACTGAAAGAACTGATGGTGAGGGCTCAAATGGAATATGTGGGTGGCCACCAATATCCACTTGGATCATTAATGTCCCAAACTGGCTCTGGGTGTACAGGACCCGAAAACCTGCTAAAAATTGTAAGCTGCTAGAAGTGAAAAACTGCAAGAATTGATGTTGCAGGTCCAAATGGAATAGGTGGGAGGTCACTGATATCCACTGGATCAAGAATCCCTCAGGCGAGTGTGAGGAGTAACGCATTCACTTTAGGCAGCGTTCTTAGGGTTTGTGGAAGTGTAGCAGATCTGGAGTGAGGAAAGACATACAATAGTTGAAGAATACAATACAAGAGTAACTCTATCGTTGTAAGTGCATTCTTCTATTTCTTCTACTGATGTAAGCTAGGAATGAACATTGTGCACTAAATAAGAAATATAGTTTCCTCATATAAATTGTACTAAGCTGAAACTGAAACACATTTATAGCTAGAATGTAAGAATTTTACACCTTTGGGAAAAATACAACCCCATTTAAACATGATGAAATTGAGAAGCGTATTTCTACATTTTTACCTTATTCTAAGCATGACCAGTGACGGGAGCATTCAAGGTTGATATAGCACTTCTCTGCACATCCCTACTGTGAGATTTGGCAAGTGTTTGCACTGCATTAGGGATTAGTCCTTCAATTGCTATCATATCTTTGTTCATCAGTTTCTCTTCACATAATTTTTTTCATCTGGGCAAGAGGATCCTTGTGCTTCATCTCATCCTCAGATTGTAGCTTTCGCTTGGCTTCTCACCACAAATTACCTACTCTATTTCAAAACCCACAGCCCACAACCAAAGTCCACAAGGAGATACCCACATGCAATGTAGTGAACAACAAAATAAAAACAAACACTTACCAGACAGAAAAACCAGAGCCGACAAGCAAATCATTCTGACGTCTACATTGCCCATCATCGAAGCTCCCATTGCAGCAGCCTCCACAACTAGACTAAATAGACTAATAAGCCTCTCGGGATACTTGACTAGAGATTGTTGATAGAACATTAATGCTTTGAAGCTTAAGTGCTTGGATTGATTCAACACTGTGTTACTACAGAAGATATTGGATGGGATTTTTTGGTTTATGTTTCTTGGGTGCTAAAACTACTTACTTGACCTGCTACTGCTTGTTCAAATATGTCTTTCCAGAAGCTGGGCAGAATCCTCGAGCCTTCCTGCCCAGAAGCATTGTTAGAATTGCTCGAAGTCTTGGAATAAGCTCACCTAGGAACATTGGAAGGTGGTAAATTGAAGGCCTCCTCTATCAAATTACCATCCCAGTAGCTAGTAATTTATATTTCCTAACCCTGGATACCCATTCTTCAATTGACCGCTTGAGTGGAAGGTTAGGTCTGAGAGTAAGATCATAAAGCAATTCATGCATTCCGGGATCAATATTTGTACTAGATTCAAGCCATTTTTCAATTTATTTCCTCTCACAAGTTGTGCCAGTACATAGACTGATCGGATCACTCATTACATCATTTTTTAAGGGGCATATGAAGGATTCAAGAGGATCGAATTGTTCCTCTTCATTAACACTAATACCTAAGCTTAAAACTCATTCTTTGTAATGTTTTTCAACTTGTTTTGGACTGTTTGTAGCATCTGTGTGAGAAATCAGTGAAATAACTTGTTCCATAAATGTTTCTTCTTCCTTTTGTTTCCTTGCTGCAGCCTCTTCCTTCTCACATCTAAGACTTTCAAGCTCTTTACTTATTTCAGACGGCTCGACAAGTATGCCTAGTGCTCTAGTGGTCTCTCGTATTAGATCATTCGCAAATCTTTGATCAGTCATATGCTCTCGAAGACCCATTTCAATTTTATTGATGATCCTCAGCTGAGACTGTGAAGCTTCAAACTCTGCATTCTGCATTTGCCATTGTAATCTATTGAGATTATCTCGGATGTGAGCAGACACTTACGTGCTTGCTAGTGATAAAACTTGGTATGGTCGGTTGAGACACTTGGAGATCATGCAAGCTCAAACTGAATTTTTTTTTTTTTTTTTTTTTTTTTAATAATTCTTTTTTTTGTGTTCACAAATTCATCGAATTATATCAACTAATAAAACTTTCAAACACAAATATTATTCTACACTTTTCAGTATACAAACCAGGGTTAATATTATTCTATACTTTTCTTGATTTGATTATTGGTGCCTAGCTTGTAAGCTGTAAATAGGAAACAAGATGGTTTGCTCAGTTAAAATCTAGTGATTTGTGTTCAAGAGCGCGAATAAGAATGAATAATTCAATTGGTTATAGGTTTTAATGATATTAGTGGTCGATTCAGGAACCTGTAAAAACCTTGTGAGGCAGAGTGAAACTCTACATATTTATATAGTTATAATGACAAGTTTTTACAGTGGTTTATTTGTATACATTAAAATTTAATAATTGTTTTAGATTTCAATACTATCGCATAATTCTAATATTTATTTACATTATAAAGAGGAAAATCAAGGCAGAGCTAACCCCACTCAAGGCAGGGACTAACTTCCTTGCATCCATATTGCTTTCAATTTAATTAAGAAATTCAGGGATTGTATGGGCTTAACCAGAATGTTTAATGATGACAATGTGTAAAATTTGAGTCAATATGAGTTATTGAGGGGCTCAACCAAAATGTTTAACAACAATGTTTGATTACTGTCTTTGTTGGTTATTCAAATAATCCCAAACCATAGTCAAATCAAAGTGAGAAGTTGTTGAGAGGTTTGAAATAATCCAAAAAACTTTTGTAGGTCTTCCAATAATCCAACCCTATATAATTAAATAAGGTTGATATTTCTTCCAATAACCTAAATCTACCTTATTGAGTAGTCAATTAATCCAAATCTATAAAATTCGGTTGAAAAGGAGCGACATATTATGACACTTTAACAGTGTTCAGACGTTAATGCAATGATGGTGAAATAAAAATTTATGTCCCAATAAGATAAAATAATAGTTTTTAATGAGAAAATTTATTTTACTACTTCTTCATCAATAGTTGTTTTATGAAAACTTGAGTAAGTAGAGGAATTGGATTACCATGTGTACATAATAATTTGTTGTATGATTTGGGAAAGCTTTCCATTCCACACGGGGGAGAGTGAATGTCATAAGGGAAGTACACACTTCTCTTATTGCTGGACATTTTGATGTAAGAAAAACAGTGGCACATGTTTAGAGGTATTTTTATTGGCATCGTATGCTTGAAAGTTTGTCACATTTCATTAAAGGTTGTTCATTATGTGCAGTGATTAAGGCTAGCAATAGGAAGTTAGGATTGTACACACCACTTCCCGTACCTTCATGTCCATGGAAGAGTGTTTCTATAGATTTTCTAGGAGGTCTCTATTTGTCAAAAATACGTCATGATTATTTGTATGTAGTTGTGGATATGTTCAAAAATATTTGTATATTAATGCCATGTAAAAATAAAATTAGAGCTGAACAAACAACTCACTTATTCTTTCAGCATGTTTTGGTTCATTTGGGTTTGGCCACATCCATTGTTAGTGATCTTGATTCTCAATTTTTTGGAATTTTTTGGTCAAGTTTGTGCGACTTGATGGATACCAAGTTGAAGAAGAGTACAACCTTTAATCCACAAACAAATGTTCAAACCGAGGTGGTCAATAAAACAATCATACATCTTCTTCGATGATACTGCACGAAGGATCCTAAGTTGTGGGTTGAAAACTTGCACTACATTTAGCATGCTTACAATATGCAAAACACTCCTCTACACAAACATCAGCATTTGAGGTCTGTCTTGGATACATGCCTATATCACCATTGGATTTATTTTTTGGGAAGGATGTTGCTATGGATTTCCATAGTGACATAGGCAAGAATTTCATAGAACAAATCCAATTGATACATAAAACAGTTCAAGATCAAGTCGAAAAGAGCCAAGGAAAGTACAAAGCAAGGCAAGACAAGCATCGTGTATATCACAAGTTCCAAGTTGGGGATGAAGCTTGGCTTCACATTAGAAAAGAGAGGCTTCAAGGGGAATGTAAAAAACTGAAACCAATCCATTATGGTCCTTTCAAAATTTTATAAAATATTGGTGAAAATATCTTCAAGTTATATTTTCCTTCAAACATGCTAATTTACTCTGTTGTTAACGTTGAGAACTTGAGGTTGTATGAGCCTCCTTTGATTGAAGATCAAGGAGAACAGATTTAGATTCTTTATATTGAATATTTTTCTCCTAAATACCTTGATGAGCTTTAACAAGACACAATCCTTGACAAAAGAACAAGGACATCAAAACTAGGGAGTGTAGACTACCTTCGTGTGGGGCTGAAAGGCACAAATCTTTCTAAGGCCAAATGGATCAAGATTGGAAAGGTGAGGGAACTGTACCCTCATCTGCTGAACAAATCAAAGTGATATTTTGGGGTCCAAAAGCTTCGAGTGGGGAAGAGTGATCAGGTGCTCAAAATTATGCTCAAAATGGAAATTATTTGCATTGGTGTGGAACATAAACTATCACATATATCTCATCGTTCTGAATCTGGTGCAACTCATTTCATAGAAAACTGATACCTATTCTCCCAGAAATGTGTTCTCTCAGCTTTTTCAAATTAGAAATTAAAAAAAAATGTAGGACAACCCCTGTCATCAGTGCGTACAACTGACTGTGCGGAATTCGGGGCAGATTTGTAGTTGGTGCCATATTTTGAGGAATTTGTCGAACGAATAGTTCCAAAACTTAGGGAAGTCATAAATTACTTCATTTTTGACCAAATGTGAGGCAAACATAGGCTACACAGGAATTTTTGGGCATTTTGGAGCTGATGGAACATGTTTTAGAGTATTTGAGCATTGTATACATATGTAATCACACTTTTCAGCACAATAGAATATGGCCAAGTCATTGGAAGTAGGACCAAGGAGACGTAGCCCAAGCGGGGTGAACTCCTTATTCATGAGATGGTGTGTTACTGTTTATGGTGATGTTCATGTTTGTTATATATTTTTGTTCAGAGTTTTACTTATGTTAATTTGCTTAAGAAATCCATATAAAAACACACAAAAACACATCAAAAACTTGCAATTTACCTCATAATTCTCAAGCACTTTGTTTATATTGTGAATTGGATCTTAGCACAACAAACACTAATATTCCTATTCATATCACCGGCATAGGTATGTGTGAAAATGTTCATGGTCACACACATGTATATGTTGTGGGAGCATCCAAAGCCTCCCAGACACACCCATGCCTACTTTGTGGGAGTGTCTAAGGGTTTTCCTCATTAAAATTCAATGGGACCTAAGAAAAAGTCAGGCACACGACTAGGATAGTCTTTTGGGGTCCTGTAGCACGTACAAAAAGTCTATGTTATGGTTTTTTGGCGAGGATTCCAATTACTTAAGGTCCACAAGGAGGTTGAGTCTGCTCTTAACTGTCCTCATTTCTTGTTTACCCTCATTGGTCAGTTAATTACGTAGATGTGAGGGGAAGTTTACGTTACAACAATGATAATATTTATCATTATGAGACGATAGGTTTTTTTATTTTAAAATTTTATTTCTATAAGTTGAAAAAGCACACCAAAACTTTTAAAATGATATATATATATATATATATATATATATATATATATATATATATATATATATATATATTATTTAATTAATATAAAAATTATTAAAAATAATAATTTTATTATAAAATTTGTGAAAATTTATTTTTATTTTAGTAATATTAATTTTGTTATGTTTTTAAATATTTATTTAAAATTATATATATGAGAAATTTTAGAATTTAAAGTAATTTTAGAGGATTTTGTTTGTTTTTTTCCTTAATGTTAATTATTTAAATTAAATACTTCCTCATAGAAACCAATAAAAATATATTTTCTCCTTAAATGTATATGTTTTACTATTTTGATTTATAAGTTAAAGAAATTTTTGGAAATTTGGTACCAAGTTAGAGAATCCACCAAAAATTAAATGTATATATTGTAAATGTAGATAAGTATTAAAAAAAATTATTTCATTCTGCAACTTACAATTATATTTTTAAAAAATTAATATATCATATTTGTTTTTTTTATTTACTCAATTTAATGAAAAAGAAAGGAAAACATAGTTATTTTAGAGATACATCTTCATTCTTAATTTGTGATTATCACTAAATATATTTTAAAATATTATGTAAAAGTGAAATATGTACTTTCTATCTAATAATTATTGATAACTAAGTAAATTTTAAAATTTTTGTTCCAAAATGAATGCTATTGTTAATCTAATTACTCAACTAAATAACAATTACTTCCATATTTATTATATATATATAACCAAGATTATTTTTAAATCTTAAAATCACACTTTTTTTTATAAGATATGATTTACTAAAATTCTAATCATAGAAATTTTAAAACGAATACATAAATGAGTGTAAGTTAATAAGAGTTTTTAGTCCTAAGTTGGTAATAATTCATGGAGAAAAACGCAATAACTTAACTTGGAGGGATCGACACAGATACTTCAACCATAAATCTTAATATGGTATATATATATATATATATATATATATATAAACGATAGGATGTTCTTAAGATAATAAAACAATTTTGTTATAATTTGAATTAAAAACATGTAGTTTAAGATTTTAATATATGTGAAGCAATATGTTTTCAAATCTGTAAACAATTCCATGCTGGTGGAAATAGTCTAGTGTAGTGCAAGGACAACTTATGTTGCATATGGTATAAAAAAATGAATGATTAGGCAAAACAAATATATAGCCTCTTCCTCAAAAACATTTATGAATATGTTTTCAGGTTTCAAGTCCCTGTACACAATTCCATGCTGGTGCAAATAATCTAGTGCAAAGACAACTTCTAGAATCAGTGTATTGGTATAAAAAACGAATGATTATGAAAAAAATATATATGGCCTTTTCCTAAGAAACTTGAACAAACGCAGCATAACCATTTTGGCTTTTAAAAAAGACAGCCATTTTGACTACTTGAAAAAACATACCACAGCTTTGAAATAATATTACCACAGTTTTAAAATAATAGATTTATGAGGAAAAAGTTAATGGAATAAGTCATTCATCCTCTTTTCAATTAAAAGTGAAATAATAGATTCCCAGTTAAAAAGTGAAATAAAATATTTATGAGAAAAAAATTAATGGAATAAGTCAGTTATCCCTTTTTCCATAAAAGTTTCCTTTAGTCTAGAAGAAATTCACTTAAAATCTTAATTAGGTTGAATAGTTGAGATTGCAAGTTACCGAAATATTTTTCATCTAATCCATTATCTAATAGATAATATGAAAAAGGATTCCAAATGTTTTCAATTTAGTATTTTTTTTTTCTTTAATTTATTAAAAAATTCAATTATGACACATGGTTATCTTTGTAATTTATTAAGAAATTATTTATTTATTTTGTGTTGGTCTTGTTCATTTACTGTGGCTATTAAAACATAACTTGGATCACTGTTTTCAATAATAATATTTTTTATTATTATTTTATATTTATAACAATATTATTATTTATTATTATTTTAGGTTTATAACAATATTATTATTAGCTAATAATAAAAATTAAGTTTAATATTAATATAAATATTAAATTATTAATGTAATTATTAGTATTATTAATGAAATTAACATTTTAATTATCAATAATATTAATATTAATACTAATACTAATACTAATATTAATAAATATATAAAATTATGGTAATTGGTCTTATTTTTTAAAATTACCTCGCATATAAATGATGGGAAATGATGCATTTCACTTATATCAGCTACATTTGCTAATTTGGTTGTGCTAGTTTAATTGGTTGAAGGAAACTTTCGACCAACCATTTTGGTTTCCAAGAAATGTCAAAGTTTATGGAGGAGGTCAATCAGTTTCGGGTGGAAATTCTTCACTAAATAATTTTGGTGGAAATTCTTCCCTATAATATATAGAATTTAGGTGGGAAAGGATTGATAAGAAAGTCACTGTAATTTCATATGAAATTTGTATTCAATGATAGTGATGGAGATGGTTCTAGAAAGATCGATGCCAAAAACACAATTAGTCACTAAAGTTTGTGCAAAATACAACTCCAAAAATAAGGAGCTCCTTTGAATTATGGGAATTCCTAGTATTCCAAAATATAAAATCATCCATATTATAATTTTTTTTAAAAGATAAAGGTCATGTTAACAACATTGGCACTTGCCACAATATTGTATAATGAAGTTTCGAATTAGCCCATATAAATTGTTGTTGGGCCATATAAACTATTGTTGGAACGTCACACACAATCGAAGCTCTCTTAAGGAAAGAGATTTATTAGATTTAATATATCAAAATTTTCTCATGAACAAATTCATCATAATTACTCAATCAAGGAAACTTTCAAACAAATGAATTGGCATTCAAACAATCGATTCCAATCAACAACTCAACTTGCAACCCCTAAGAGGATATCGAAATTAGAAATTAGGATCCCAAAATATGGTATTGACACCTCTGATTATGGAATTAGCACTCCCAAATATATAAAAACTAGAGAGATTCCTAAGTTTGTAGAGAAAAAATCGAAGATGAAAAAGTGTTTGCTACTAAAACAAATCAAGAATTTCAAATGATGAGAACTACAACCCTCTATGGTAAGGCCTACTTCATGGACATTACATCCAGGAATACTGAGTTGATTGAGTATTTTAATAATAAATGATATTAGAGGTAAGAATGATATCTCACCCATTGGTTCATGCTTCTATCCCTATTATAAGTTGTCCATGAGCGTCGATATAGAGGGTTATGAAAACCCTTCGTAGGATGAGAATTTCATGATCCACATTAAAAGAAAATCCTTGTTGAAAATGCAGATGAAATCAATGCCCTCATTGATGATTTTCCCCATCAGATAGAAATGGAAATAGAGATTCAAGAGTCGACTGTTCATAGTGAGATATAGAATTTTGAGTCATATTTAATGTGAAGATTTACTCTGGACTCCCTAAAAAATCTTTTAGATGTGGATGAGAAGGCGGGGAAATATGTAATGGTAGTCGTGGAGGATAGTTTCTTAATGGATACAATAGTACTATAACCAAATACTCTGTGTACCTGTGGGAGTTGTAGGAAGCACTATATGAGCTTTCTAAAAACATTCCATGTAGATGCATATATCACATGCCTCATGTGGTTGTTTCAATACTTAATGTAGTATATTCTCTGAACCTATGACTACAATGTAGAAAGTACAAATTGCACAACTGCCTATGGCCAATGCTTTAATATTGTTTCTCACATGTCACACCACCTCATGGTTTTGATACTAAATTAAGAAAAACAAAGACAACATAAAGAGAGATAGAATAACTATGTAACTCAAGGATTTTATTAATTGGAACACACACATATAACACATAATAGAGTCTCATTTTTTGGCAATGGTGTCAGCATAGAAGATAATGATAATATAGCTACAAATTAATGCTACAAACTAACAACATTAACTAACTTAATACATAAGAATGGTTTGAAACAATGCATTCATCCAATTAAATCTAACACCCTCTTATTCCAAATTTTATGGTTGTGTTTCTAAACAGTAATTCTTTAAGTTTTGTAGTGAATTTGTATTGAATGCTCAAGAGTAGTTATCTCATGTCTCTACTTACTTCATTCAAATTGTTTTATAAATTATGAAAAAAATATATATTTTCTTCTAAAACAACGTATAGATCTATGCCAATCAAAAAATGAGAAACACAATTTTCATAATTTATAAAATTGTTTTAATAATTTAATAAAATATAACTAAAAATATTCTGAAAACTTTGGTTACTCATATGAAAATTCTTGAAATTAATAATCAAGACCGAGGGGATAAATTTATCCCTCATGAAGGTTGGAACAAATAAGATTTGTATTAATAATCAATATATTAATCTATTTTCTCACATATATCAACAATTGTTTATCTGATTTCAGATACCCACAACTCTTTATCTCATTGTTAGAAGTATTGAAACCCTCCACACCTTCTCTTATATTAGGGATCTTCAAAATAAATGAATGTTTTTTCACCTCATTTTCCTTTGGCCGGATTAACCTAGCTCAACATTGTGGCTTCAACCTCCTTAGCGAATTATGCCTTAAATAGTTCCACTATTGCGAATTTTGGTTTGGGTTTCTCTAGTTGGGGAGATATTGAACAACTCACAAGATCACAGAAAATCCAAACTCTCTTAAGGAAGGATATTTATTAGATATAATATATCAAAAGTTTCTCACGAACAGGATCAACATAATCACTCAATCAAGGAAACATTCAAATAAATGAATTGGCATTCAAACAATCAATTACAATTTGATGCAATTATAAACTCAACTTGCAACCCCTAGGAAGATACCGAAAAATGAATTTAGGAGCCCAAAATTTGATATTGGCACCTCTAATTATCAAATTAACACTCCTAAATCTATCAAAACTCCACATAGTCCTAAGTTTATAGAGGCAAAATACAAGATTAAAAACATAATGCTAGTAAAATAAATCTAGAATTTCAAATCATTGGAACTACAACCCTCTACGGTAAGGCCTACTACATAAAAATTAACTCCATGAATATTGAGTTGAGTGAGGAGCATAATCATTTGAAAGGCCTGGAAAAATAACAATAAATTATCTTGGAGCTAAGAATGATATCTTGTCCATCGGTCCATGGGTCGATGCCCATTAAAAATTCTCCATAGGGTCGATCTTGAGGGTGATGAAAATCCTTCGTGGCATGAGAATCTCATGATCACCATTACCTGAATTTTATTAATGCAGAGGGAATGAATTCCCCCATTTATTACTTTCCCATCAGATCAAACTGGACATATAGATTCAAGAGTTGATCGTTCACTATGAGATATAGAATTATGGGTCACATTTGATGTGAAGATTTATTTTGGACTCCCTCAAAAATATCCTAGATCTAAATGAGAATGTGGAGAAATGTGTAATGGAATAAATGCAGGATAGTTTCTTAATGGATACAATAATACTATCACCAAGTACTCCATGTGTTTTTGGGAGTTTTAGGAAGAACTAGATGAGATTTCTAAGAAAATTCCATGTAGCACCATACATCAGATGCCTCATGTGGTTGGTTTTATACTGCATTGAATTTATGATCTGATCCTATGGCTACAACATAAAAAGTGCAAGCATAATTTCCAATGGAAAATTCTTCAATATTTTTTCTCACATGTCACACCACCTCATGGTTTTGATACAAAAATAGGAAAAACAAAGACAATATAGGGAGATAGAATAACAATGCAATTAAGAGATTTTATTAATTGGAACACATATATAACACATAATAGAGCTTTATTTTATTGAAATTGTATCAAAATATAGGATAATGGTGATATAGCTACAAATTAATGCTATAAACTAACAACATTAACTAATTTAATAAAGAAGAATGGATTAAAACAATACAATCTCCCAATTAACTCTAACATCCTATTATTCTAGATACATCTTTAAACAATAATTCCTTAAATTTTATAGTAAATTTATATGCCATTAGATAGAAAAAATTGTATTATCAATTTAAAGTATATAAATCATGTAGTGAATACTTGAGAGTGGCTATTTAACACTCCCATTTTATAAGAATAGCTATCTCATTGTCTTTGCTCTCACTTTATTTAAATTGTTTTCAAGGTTACACAAAGATATCTATTTGCTTCTAAAAACAACATATAAATTACCAACCACATTTCTAATTTCCTTACCACTTATGTTGCATAAGCCACATTTTATTATCAATTCGAATTACATAAACATGTGAAATGAAAATTGTGTATATGTAGAATTTCTATTATTTGTAATATGTTTAATTATTTTATTATTCTTTAAGGTTGTGTATTTTCATAAAATCTACCATTGAATCATATTTATTGTTTGTAAAAGTATATAAATATGAATATTTAACAGCTTCATAACACTATTCCATTTAATTTATTTAAAAATATAATCTTATTTGTTTTATTAATATTTTTAAATTTTAAATGTTAAATAATAATGTTGGCACAAAAGATAAATTATAGTTAATTGAAAATTGAAATAAATTATTAATATTGTTCAAAGATATAGACTTTAAATCCTACCTATTAATCAATTTCTTATCTAAATTAAAATATAACCTAACAAAAAAAAATCTAAAGAAAATCCCATAAATAAAATAATAATTAATTTATTAATCTCTTTTCATAACTAGAAGAAAATAAAACCTAATCTAAAAAACCTATTTTTCTATCTTGAAAATAAAATAAAATAAATAATAACAAAATTCCATAAATCAAATAAGATTTCTAATAGCTAGCAATTGCCTCTAAAAGTGGAAAAGTACACCGAAGGAATATAATATTTGGGAAGATTGTCTCGCCACACTGTAACAACTCCACTTACCATTAATTTTTTTTTTCTAATTATAATATAATTACTCTCTTTGTGAACTCCATCGTTCATCATTAATGCATTCTATTTTATCCTTTCCTTTCTATTTCGTCAATTTTCGACAAACATATTTTTATCCTACCATCATGATTAGACGAATTCTATGGTGCTAAGCTTTGAAATGAATAGTTTACAACATTGCCACTTCTTCTTGCTTATCCTATTTCCTCCTTATACTAATATGATCTAGATTCAACTTATCATCTTTATCACCTTAATTGGACATAACTGTAGTAATAGGAATTCTGCACTATTACAATTCAATTGATTACCTTACATCTTCTATCATTTATTCTCATGTGTTTATTAACTAGCACCCTTAGTCTCATGCTACTAAAATTATCTTTAGTCTATCTAAAGGAATTCCTTCCCTTATTTTAATAGACTCTAACTTAGAACTTTATATATTTTAGGAATTATTTCCATTATAATATCCAATAGGGGTTTGGTTGAATTCCCCCCATTATAATTGGATTTGCAATCAATATTAAATTTCTACAGAGTGGGTTATTACAATATAACCTTTCGGCAAAATTTTGATATTGCATATAAAGAATCTTCTACAGTTTTCAATTCCTATTCGAATAATACAATCTAAGTTTAAGTATACCATATCAATTATTATGTAATTCCTTTCAGATTTCATAGTGCCACATAAGCTATTGATTCTATATTAATTGAATGCACCTTTATACCTTCATAACCTTTAGGAATTTTCACACATTATCTTTGGTTAAGAATTTGTCAGAATTCCTATCATGCAAGTTGAACTTACCCTTCCATACTAAGGTTCTCCACTAAAATATAACCGTATTTTATAATCCACCCTTACAACTTTTATTGTAATCCCATATACTAGTTTCAAATGTTAATACTTGGTTTATGCATGTGTTAGCAATGGTTACATATTTGATTCCATATGTCATTAGCCACTTTAATGCTATCCACCATGCACAACTTTGGTTATTCTAACTCTAGTATGGCGTTACCTTGGAAATTGATGGCACATCCCATCTTCGTTCCCCATTTATTGACATTTATGTTTCGCATTAAGGCTAGAGGGCTCGTAATCAAAAATCTGGGTTGAACATTAATTTTTTTATTAGTACTAGTACCCAATCAAACCTCTTGATTTCACCATTGTACTAGCACGTTTACATTAATGTTATCACATGGCTTCCGAGCCTTTCCCTACCCGATGCCTGCCACGTGGACGGTGTGGATTGAATCGTATTCTCTGGAGCATTTTACAACATAGCAACCCTACTCTGTTCTACGAATTTTCATTTTTTATTTTTTCGGAGGTAGCTCTAGAGCTCAACATGCCCACGCAGTTGGTTCCAATTCAGTTTTCATTGCAGAGAATTATACCGAGGAGATCACAAACTCAATCCACAGTAATACTGCCCACACCTCCTTCATTCCAATGAATGTTGGTTCAGGTAAGGCCAACGCTTTTTTGCATTTACGTTACCCAATCATTTTGTTAATGGTTTACGCTGAGATTAGATTTTTTCAATATGTGTTTTTCGATTTTGGTTTCTCAGAAATCTTGCTCTACTATTAACAGTAGTTCTTCCTACTACCTCTTGCAGTTTTATTTGAAATCGATAAGTATCCCTATCCACCGATTTACCAACTTCTTCAGGTAAAGGGCTTTGATTTATTAAATCGCGACAACCTCAATTTTTTTCTCTAGGAGTTTTGTTTTCATAATTCCGTGGACTAAACTTGAAATTATGTTGTAGGTGAATGAAAGTTGAATTGGGCTCTTCCAACAGACCCTAGGTAAGATAATTAACAATCTCCAAATAATTTTATTTTTGTAACATCCCTTCCTCGTAGGTGCTTGAGCCTACGAATCTCTCCCCATAGATGGGTTATACTTAAATTTGCTCTTAATTCAAATTTAAATTTAGGAGTTCCTCCCCTTTTGTGTTTTCCTATTTTTGTGCATTTGGAAATCATGATGGTACAAAATCTCTCGATGTATCGAGTCAGCTACTCTACGTTTTCCTACTTGCATATTTTCCCCTATTTTTTCATTCTTAGAAGACTAAAATTTACATAAATTTTAATTCTATTTGCATTCGATTTTCTACTTCATTTTTGGCTTTGAGTATGACATATTTTGCGTTAAATTTCCCAGCTTATTCGAATGGAAATGTTACTTTTCAGTTTCACCTTTTAGGGTTCAAATATAAGGTTATTGTGAGTTTTAGCATTTCTCAGGTTACTTTGACTTCATAATATCTCACTGTAATATGATTTCAATTAACTGGAATGACTTTCCCCACATAGTCTATCTAGACCTAGATAATTCATATATCTTCGATTTTTTTTTAACCTCAAATGCCTTTGGAAATTAGAGTCATTAAATTTGTTGATATTTTATTCACAAGTATGTGTAAATGATACCTCTCAGTTCTAAAATTACTTCTATATCGAAGTTAGAAAGAGTTAATTTCAGCGAGACAGATCGAGGGATAACAATTGAAGATTTTTGTTTTAACAGTAGGCCAAATTCCTACCTGTTTTGTTAAATTCAATTGAGATTCATAGAATTAGGTTCGTATGATTTTCTAAATTTTTCATTTAAGAAGTAATATGCATTTTAATTCGTAACTCCCAATTAAAATGATTTATTTTGCAGGTTCTTCTTTTAACCTTCTAAAACTAGTCATGACCATACAAGTTTCAAGCTATCCTAACCAAGTTAATCTCGCTCCCATGTTTCTTTATACAAATATTTATTTGCAATATATTCACTTGAATATTTCAGACCTTAGATTTTGATTTGATTCCTTATGTGAATACAAGAATTTTTCATGACATCTCCACTTGACTAGTAAGGTAATTTAATATTTACTTCCTTATCGTTCCTTCCACGGATTTCTTGGAAATAATTTAATTATCCTTATAAATAAATTCTCACCAAAAATTTTTCTAGTTTATTGTACAGGTATTTTACCTCGAAAAAATTATTTTTAAATTCAATCTGAGTTTTCCTCCCTCGAGCATTGATATTCGGTTTTATTCCTCTGATATGCAGGTTGGTCTATAACCTGCTCGAATTCCATCCAATGAACTCTAAGACAACGATTCCTATGTAAATTTCATACATAATATAGAGATTAATTTTCTACATTTCATATACTATGGACAACATATCTTAATACAATTTATCAGTATTTCCTAAAAAATTTCTATGCGAATGTCTTTTTATTTTGTGTGTATACTTGTATTATATTTTAGTACTGAATTATACATATGATATTTAATTTCTCATTTGTTTGTATAATGATTAGACATAATGATGTACGAGATGAAAATAAAATACAGATATAAAATCATGTTGCTTATATATTTTCTGATATCTCTTGGTATACATAGGTTTGTAATTCATTTTCATTTGCATAATAGTTCCGTTAATTAACTTTATCCTCATCTGTTCTAATTCACATAATAAAATTTCTGAATTGAACATAAACTTCCTCATAACCTAAAAACAGGTTTAAACCCTCAGAATTGGGTTTAGCATTTCTGTCTGTTGGTTTCTAATTAAATCTATCGATGTAACCATACAGAACTAAACTATTTTCACAAAGATTAGGTTCTGTTAAATACATCTGACTATAAACTCCAAAATTAGTATGACTACTCAGCATATATAAATTTTCACTTATCTTTCTGCATAAACATAATTCCTCAAATGTATCATTCAAATCATAAAAACATAAAAATAATATCGAATTAATTTAACCGTGCATACCACTTAAGTCACGACTATTTTCCACCTAACCTTGACCTTTATTTCCACAGCTCCCCCCGAGTAGAGATTTCTTCCTCCCAGGTGTAGACAAACTCGTTTCTACCCACGAATGGCTTATTTAAGTTTGGTTTCTCATTAGCTTGTTTCGATAAGTGCGTCCGGTTAATCAAGATGCTATTTTCCTTTCTTCCAAAGCTTTCCTTTTGTTTCTTCCACAAAAGTACTTTAAAACTAGGTTTTTCCTCTTCCTATTTTTATTCCACCTCTTCCCAGTAACTTTCCTCTTTACGAGGGTATCTTTTTATATTTTATCTCCAATCTAAAAATCAATATTTAATTTATTTTCACCAAGTATTTTTGGAGAACTGGGAAATTCTTTGGAACCTTATCCATCCTCATGGACTTGGATTCCTGATCTCTAATTATACTCTAGCCTTTGCACCATTAATTCCATTTCCATTTTTATTCCATTTAATTACTAAAATATTTCCACAATAATTTTCCTATAGGTCCATTTGACCTTTAGAGCTTTTGACTGCCTAGAATAAAAGCAGAAAATTAGGAATATTATAGATTCCACCTCTAAAACATAACATCGTCCTTGGTGTTGCCAATTACTTTGCTGATTTCTCAACCATGGATGAAGATTCCTCCTTCATCTCATCTTCTTGCTCGCAGGTGTTTTCTCAGAGTGAAAGTGCATTCAACACACTTTTACTCCGCTTATTGTTATGCTCCAAATCTTGATTTTTTCTTACTTCAGTATAAGAAGTATATCTGGAAGAATTTTTCATTCTTGCTTCCACCTGTTCACGGTTCATATCAAATCATATGAGTTGTATCACCTATATATATTGATAATAATTAATCAAGATAATACTCTAAACCTTAATAGTTCTCAATAGAGTCACTTAATAGCAAGACTCCTTATGGTTCATAGTAGTATAGTGCTAATTTAGCACATCTACCATCATTCAATATACTTTTGCAAAGCTTACTCCTCAAGTACACATGGTTGCCTTTTGAAATTCTTTGTGAGTTATTTTCTCCTCTGTACGTCTTCTCACATTGACTACTAATCAGAGTTTATAATTTCATGTTGCACATAGTTCCACAAAACAAACACCTCTTAATTAGAATCTTGCTAATTTGTATTAAAAACAACTTCGTCATAAGCAATTGTCCCACTTAAGGTTCTCTCCCTTTCTTCAGTTCATACATGCACAACAAGTAGTTAATATTTGATTGATTCTTTCAATCCATTCAGCTGGTGAGAAATAGCACTCAAGTTCAACTTGATACTCTTTTCCCTATAACACAGTTTTCAAAGTCCACTTGAAATTAACCTTGTTAATTTTGTCAGATATAATCAACCTTGGAACTTCATATTAGTTCACAATTAATGTCTTGGACAAGTTGACTACTTTTATGAGTGTCTCGTTCTAGGCAAACCAGTTTTAAAATTTATGGAAACAAATTCCTACTTCCATTCTACAATAGGGATAAAATCCAATAATTCTGTTGGATACTTATGTTTCATTCTTACTTAGTAACATTTTTTACTAGAAATTCTACTACTTATTTCCCATACTAGGCCAAAACATGTTCTATTTAAAACCTGAATTCAGGTTTAATCACAAGTATATCCTGCCTAAGGACATTTATGACATTCATCTTAAATTTATGTTTTAATGAGATCACATTGGTAATGTGAAATCTATTTTTATAACAATCAGTCCCTCCTGATTTGATGTATATCCCAATATAGTAGTATTCTGCATCTTTTTTTCCTTGGAGTTTTTTCATCTTTAATGCTTGACACTTTTACCTCTTGTATCAATCCTTCAACGTAAGAGTTTGCATTACTCCAATACTATTCAAATTTTGAGGAACATTCCCCTTCAAACATCTGTAATCTTATTTTCTCTTCCTTTTTATATGTTTGATTTTTTATTTCAAAATCATTAAGGAAGGACAACCATCTAGTTTGTCTAGCATTTATCATGTTGTTGAAAAGCTTATACTTCCATCTTATGTGATCTAGTATCAAAAACACTTCTTTCCTAACAAATAATGTCTCGACTTCTTGAAAAATGCATTTGAGCAGCTAACTCTAAGTCATACACATTGTAATTCTGTTCATTTGTCTTAAATTTTCCTGACTCATATGCTATGATTGAGTTTTCTGCGTAATAATACTACTTCTAATCCTTCTACCCAAGCATCTGTACAGCTACAAGTTCTTGGATTGGGTCATAACTCCTGAAGATAGGAGTAGTTGTTAGTTTAGGTTTTTAATTTTTCAAACTGTATTGACCCTTTTTGTCTTGTCCCTTCCATTTTCACTCCTATCTTTGGTAGAGAGGTAATAGGATATGCTAAGGCTGAAAATATTTCTACCAATCTCCTCTAGTATTCCTCAATTCCCATGAATGATCTTATGGCTGAAACATCAATAGGTACTAACCAATCCCTAATAGTTTGTTTGTTTTTTGGTTCCACTACTAATCCTCTTTCTAAATTTATATGACCCAAGTACTGAATTTTATCTTTATAAAATTCATATTTGCTAAGTTTGACATATAATTTATTTTCTCTAAGTGTTTTTAAAATTGTAAAACAATTCTAAGCTACTCTTTATGTTATGTTTCATTAGACACATAAAGGAGCAAGACATTAATCAACCCAAAAGGTAGAATTACATTTCATAGATTTTTTATCTTCCTCTATATACATCTTTACTTATGTCTTCTTCCTTCCTTCCGAGTTGACGACACCCTGTCCTTTAATCAATTGATGAAAAGACAGTGGCTTCTCTCACTGGATCAATTAAATCGTCTATCCTGGGTAAAGGACATCTATTCTTGATAGTCCTTTTTTTTTTCAATCGTCTAAACTCTATACACATTTTGAATGTGCCATCACTCTTTTTACCGAATAGCAGAGGCGTTCCTCATGAAGACACACTTGGCTGGATATATCTGCTGTCCAGAAACTCTTGTAGTTACTATAGGGTACTCGTTCTATATGGTGTCCTAGAGACAGGTGTAATTCCAGTTATTGATTCCATTGTAGGAATCAATTGGATAGTTGAGATATTTCTACTGGAAACACCTCCTTAAACTCTCAGATTAATATTAAATTTTCTATAGTTTCTTTTCCTATTTGCTGTCCCAATTCCTCCACTTGTACAACATGTAATTGGCAGCCTTTCTTTTCTATAATTTTTAAATATTGTGCGGAATTGTGTCTGATTGGCATTGGTCTAGGTTTTCTATTCCCTATCACTAGTTTTTTATTACCATCTATACATTGAACTGTTTCAATTAAGCAATTGACCATTGGTGTTTTTTTTTTCTAACCAGTCTCTTCCTACTAATACTTCATAGGAATCTAAAGTTACAATAATTAAATTTAACTCAGTTCTATACCCATTAAATTTACAGAAATCTTTGGCGAGTAACTTATGGGTCACTTTATTTTTAGTAGCTAATTGAACTACCCACGCTTGCTGAATTTTTTTTCTTTCTGAGGTTAATTTGCATCTTCCCGCCATATGTGGACTTGTATATCTTAATTTTTCTCCTAGATTCATCAACCAGAAAAAGGTTGTTTAGCAGTCATACCTTTGATTTTCAAATTTTTCTAGCCTCTTCTTTCCTACTAACAGATTGTATAGTTCTACTGATATAATTTTTTAAATTTGCAATCTGTTTCGTATTCCACTAAATTTTTCTGCAGTTGCAAGATGTTTTTGCATGTCTTATTTCCCATGGTTACTATCCTAACCATGGTTGACTTCATTTGTGTTGACAATTTACAAATATCTGTAACTCTCTTGATCAAATTTGGTTCCTAGAAGTATTAAATTAGCGATAATATGTTCAGAATTTCTACCTTCCACACTTTTTTTTTTAATTTTTTATTCAGTTGGTTGTTTTTCAAAGGTTGCACTGGTCCTCAATAATTTTCACGCCTTGTCTTTTTCTATCTCTTCAGCTTCTTAATCTTCCTATGTGGATAGTCTGGTGATATTCCCCAACACCGCAACACCTTAATGGTTCTTTAATTCCTTATTTTATCATAATTACCTCTATCCTTCAAGTATATAATTGAAATTTGAGGGGGAGTCTTCTCAATTAGTGGTCCTTCCATTCCACACTTGTGTCATTCTGGTTTCTGCCTAACATAGTTAACTTTAGCCTTCAATTGGTAGATTTCAGTTTTTTATTTTTTTCGCATTATTTAGTAAACCTGAAGGTGTTATTATAAATTCAAGAGCTTGGATTCTTCATCCTTCTCCTCCTTCTTTTTGAGATCATGACTAGCTTCTTTACCAGTTTCAGACCATTCTGAGTGGTTTCAGATTCTTCTCTCTTTGTTTCAGGTCTTCACTTTCATGACTAGACCTTGAGGTGACTTCCTTGGTCAACCTCTCTTGCCCTTTTCTAGCTTGCATCAATCTTTCATTACTAGTTCTCAACTACAAAATTTCTCGTTGCATTATCCACATCATAGCTAATAATGGAGTATTTTTGATCTGGTGGATGTTCTGCACCATAAAGTTCTACATATAGCTCATCCCCTTCATTCATAGTTTCAGCTGTACTTTTCTGTACTAGTTCACTATACATGGAATTGAAATTAGTGTAATTTTTTTTCTAAAAAAAAATTCAGCAGTATAATCTTGAAATTCATTATTTCTGGTTTGAGGACACATATAGGGCCAGTGTTTCTACATGCGCTCTACCATCTGTAATAACTCCACTTACCACTAATTTTTTTTTATAATTATAGTATAATTACTCACTTTGTGAACTCTATAGTTCATCATTAATGCATTCTGTTCTTATCCTTTCCTCACTATTTCATCAATTTTCGACGAACTTATTTTTATCCTATCGTCATGCTTAGACGAATTCTATGGTGATATGCTTTGAAATGAATAGCTCACAACATTGCCAATTCTTCTTCCTTATCCTCTTTCCTCCTTATACTCATATGATTTAGATTCAAATTATCATCATTATCACCTTAATTGTACATAACTGTAGTAATAGGAATTTCGCACTATTACAATTTAGTTACTTACCTTACATTTTGTATCATTTATTCTCATGTATTTATTAACTAACACCCTTAGTCTCATGCTACTAAAATTCTCTTTAGTCTATCTAAAGGAATTCCTTCCCTTATTTTAATAAACTCTAACTTACTTTATATATTTTAGGAATTATTTCCATTATAATATGGTTGAATTCCCCCTACTATAATTTGATTTAAAATCAATATTAAAGTTCTACAAAGTGGGCTATTACAATATAAATTTTGGGAAACATTTCAATATTTCATATAAAGAATGTTCTACGGTTTTCAATTCCTATTCGAATAATACAATCTGAGGTTAATTATACCATATCAATTATTATGTAATTCCTTTTGGATTTCATAGTGCCACATAAGCTGTCAAATCTATATTAATGGAATGCACCTTTAGACCCTTATAACCTTTACGAATTTTCACACATTAGCTTTGGTTAGGAATTCGTTAGAATTCCTATCACGCAAGTTGAACTTACCCTTCCATACTAAGGTTCCCCAATAAAGTATAACCATATGTTATAATCCACCATTACAGCTTGTATTGGCATCCCATGTACTAGTTTCAAATTTTAATACTTGGTTTACACATGTGTTAGCAATGGTTACATATTTGATTCAAAATTTCATTAGCCATTTTAATACTATCCACCATGAATAGCTTTGGTTATTCTAACTCTAGTATGTCCTTACCTTCGAAACTGATGACACATCCCATCTCCTTTCCCCATTTATTGACATATCTGTTTCACATCAAGGTTGGAGGGCCTGTAGACCAAAATCTGGGTTGAACATTAATTTTTTGTATCAGTATTGGTACCCAATCCAACCTCGAGATTTCACCATTGTACCAGCATGTTTACGTTAATTTTATCACATGGCTTCCCAGCCTTTATCTACCTGATGCCTTCCACCTGGATGGTGTGGATTGAATCGTATGCTTTAGAGGGTGTCGGGTAGCCCTACTCAGTTCTACCAGTTTTCATTTTTGAGTGTTTCGAAGGTGGCTCTGCAGCTCGACTTTCCCACGTAGTTGGTTCCAATTCAATTTTCATTGTAGAGAATTGTACCAAGGAGATCACGAACTCAATCCATGGTAATACTGCCCACACTGCCTTCATTTCAATGAACGTTGGTTCAGGTAAGGCCAACTCATATCTACGTTTACGTTACCCAGGAATTTTTTTCATCGTTTAAATTGTGATTCCATTTATTCCAATTTGTGTTTTTCGATTTTGGTTTCTCAAAAATATTGCTCCACTATTAACGATAGTTCTTCCTACTACCTCTTGCAGTTTTATTTAAAATCGATAAGGATCCATGTCTGCCAATTTACCAATTTCTATAGGTAAAGGGATTTCATTTATTAAACCACGACAACCTTTATTTTTTTTCTATGAGTTTTTTTTTCATAATTTCGTGGACTAAATTTGAAATTCTGTTGTAGGTGAACAAAAGTCGAATTGGGCTCTTCCAACAAACCTTAGGTAAGATAATTAACAATATCTAATTCGTTTTATTTTCATGGCATCCCTTCCTCATAGGTGCTTTAGCCTATGAATTGCTCCACATAGATGGGTTATATTAAAATCTCCTCTTACTTCACATTTAAATTCAGGAGTTCCTCCCCTTTTTCATTTTCCTATTTTTGGGAATTTAGAAATCATGATGGTACATAATTTCTTGAGGTATCGAGTCAGCTACTCTGAATTTTCCTACTCACACATTTTCCCCTAATTTTTCGTTCTTAGAAGACTGAAATTTATAGAAATTTTAATTCTATTTGCATTTTATTTTCTACTTGGTTTCTAGGTTTGAGTATGACATCTTCTATGTTAAATTTCCTAAACTTATTTGAACGGAAAGGTTCTAACTTTCCAATTTTACTTTTCAGGGTTTGAATATAAGGTTACTGTGAGTTTTATCATTTCTCAGGGTAGTTTGACTTCATAATATCTCACTGTAATATGATTTCTATTTACTGGAATGACTTTCCCCACTGACTCTATCTAGACTAGGATAATTCATATATCTTCGATTTCGTTTTACCTCAAATTCACTTGGAAATTAGAGTCATTAAATTTATTGATATTTTGTTCGTAAGTATTTGTAAATGATACCTCTCAGTTCTACAATTACTTCTACCTCGAAGTTAGAAAGAGTTAATTTCAGTGAGATAGACTCAGGGATAACAATTGAAGATTTTGGTTTTAACAATAGGCCAAATTCCTACCTGTTTTGTTAATTTCACTTCCTATAGTAATATTTCTTTCTCTGGATTGAGATTCATAGAATTAGCTTAATATAATTTTCTAAATTCTTCCTTTAAGAAGTAATAGGCATTTTAATTCATACCTCCTAATTAAAATGATTTATTTTGCAGGTTATTTTAACCTTCTAAAACTGGTCATGGCCATTCAAGTTTCAAGTTGTCCTAACCCAGGTAATCTCACTCCCATGTTTCTCTATACAATTATTTATTTACAATATATTCTCTTGAATATTTCTGACCTTAGATTTCTATTTGATTCCTTATGTGAATACAAAAATTTTTCATGACATCTCTGCTTGACTAGTAAGGTAATTTACTATTTACTTCCTTATGATTTCTTCCGCATATTTCTTAGAATGAATTTAATTATCCTCATAACTAAATTCTCACCAACTTTTTTTCTGGTTTATTGTACAAGTATTTTACCTTGAAAATTTTATTTTAAAGTTCAATTTGAGTGTTCCTTCCTCAAGCATTGATATTTGGTTTTATTCCTCCGATATGAAGGTTGGTCTATAACCTGTTGGAATTCCATCCACTGAATTCCAGGACAAAGATTCCTATGTAAATTTTGTACATAATATATAGATTACTTTTATGTAGTTCATATGCAATGGACAATATATCTTAATAAAATCTATCAGTATTTCCTACAGCATATCTATGAGAATGTCTCTTTATTCTGTGTGTATACTTGTATTATCTTTTAGTACTGAATTCTTGTTGCTTCTAGATTTTCTAATATCTCTTGGTATACACATGTTTCTAATTCATTTTCATTTGCAGAATAATTCCATTAATTAATTCTATCCTCATCGCTCTAATTCACATACTAAAATTTCTGAAATGAACATAAAATTCCTCATAACCTAACAACATATTTAAAAACACTCATAATTGGGTTTAAAATTTCTGTCTGTTGGTTTCTAATTAAATTTTTCGATGTAACCATACAGAACTAAACTATTTTCACAATGGTTAGGTTATGTTAAATACATCTGACTATAAACTGTAAAATTAATATAACTACTAAGCATATATAATTTTTCACTTATCTTACTACATAAACAACATTCCTCAAATGTATCACTCAAATCATAAAAATAGAAAAATAATACTAAATTAATTTTACTATGGAAAAATAGAAAAATAATACTGAATTAATTTAACTATGTATACCACTTAAGGCAAGACTATTTTCCACCCAACCTTGAGCTTTATCTCCATAGCTCCCCCTGAGCAGAGATCTCTTCATCCCAGGTGTAGACAACCTCTTTTCTACCCAGGAATGGCTTATTTAAGCCTAATTTCCCATCATCTTATTTCCATAACTACGTCCCGTTAATTAGGATGTTATTTTCCTTTTTTCCTAGGCTGTCCTTTTCTTTCTTCCACAAAAGAAGTTTAAAAACTAGTTTTTCCCTCTTTCTACTTTTATTCCACCTCTTCCTAGTAACTTTCATCTTTACCAGGGTATCTTTTTAGAATTTTATCTTCAATCCAAAAATAAATATTTAATTTATTTTCTCCAAGGATTTTTGGAGAATTGGGAAATTCTTTGGAACCTTATACATCCTCATGGACTTGGATTCTTGATCTCTAATTATATTCTAGTCTTTGCACCATTAATTTCATTTCCATTTTTATTCCATTTAATTAGTAAAATATGTCCACAATAATTTTCCTATAGGTCCATTTGACCTTTAGATATTTTTACTTCTTGTAATAAAAGCATAAAATTAGGGATATTACACACACACTCCAATGCAAGAATTGTGAATCACTTCTATGAGTGGACAAAAAATTCTTCTCGATAAGAATACGTAGAAAACAAATGTTTAAGTTCCCTGAGAGACATTATAAATGGGCATAAAAATCTTTGATGAGGACTCCATATATTAGATTTTAATGACTCATGAGCAAAATTAGGCTACTATTAGGATTGAAGAAGGAATTTTCAGTATTAAGAAATATGTCATTGTCAGTTCCTTTTGTACAGTCTGAGAAAGAGGAATGAGAATGAAAACATAGGAGATGGAAAAATAATATAATTTCGTTAATGATTTTCTCGTTAAGTTTATTTTTTTGCAAGTTTTGAACTTCTAGGTTTTATGTTTTGTAAACATGGGAACCATGATCATATAAAAGTCATTTTAGAAAAAAATAAATAAATTCAAGAGAAAGGTGTAACACATCTCACCTATGGTGACAACAATTACATAATTTTTTTTTGGAATAGGATTTATCTTCTAAATTCGACAATGTTAAATTCACCAACCAATTTTTATTTTTTTTGAATAGGAGTTATTTTGTAAATTAGATAATCTTGAATTCAACAACTAATTTCTATGGTGTGCCTATGAAATCACAAGCACACCATCTATGATCTCAGGCTTGGGTTTGCGAATAAAATTATCAATCCTTGAATATTTCAAATCACCATCCAAGTCTTGATAATTTTCCATTTTGGGGTAAAAGCAACACCAATGGCATTGATTTTTGGCAAAAATTTGATAGATTACATGCACATCCAATCCATCAGATTGATTAAAATAAGGAGGTACAAAAGAGACATTACTCCATGGTTAATCTACAAGAATGAAATATTTCCTTACACTCTAGCCGAAGCTCCATCTCATCTTTGTGTCATGCTTCAATATTGTTAAATCTTTCTGTTCCCTATTTTACGATATCATAATATAGTATAAACACAATAAAAGAATATATATATATATATATATATATATATATATATATATATATATATATATATATATATATATATATATTGTATGATAAATATTACATTTTTTATTATAAATTGTTTTTAAAACATTTAAAAATGACGATGATGATGATGGTAACCGTTCGTTAAGACCAATGCAGTCTATCTAACCTTAAGAGAGGAGAAAGATTCTAAGTTTGATTCTTCAAAATCCTTTTTCTATGGTCAAAGAGAAGGGAAAGAAGAGCTCCAATATCACTATAGGTTGACTAGCTTAATAGGTCAAGAAGATTGGAAGTGTGGTAGATGGTAGGAAATTGAGAGCAAATGTGAGTAAGAGTGAGGTAGTCTAAAAGGAAGTGCTTTTCATCTTCCACCTACTTAGAATCACAAATATCACAAATTATATTGTTCCAAGGGGTCTTGAGAATAGACCACCGCCTCGTCTCACTCTGAAGCTCATGGGAATTAGTTCTTATCTTAGCAATGTTCATTTTTTTCTTATTGTTGTACAAAACAAAGAGATAATTCTAATTATCAAGGGTGAGGTTGATCACTTCCTTATACTATCTTAGCTTTATTTTACCCACCATCTCCTCATCCTCGCACAGCTTGTCCTTAAACTTGAAGGTAATAGTATTTTTGATATTTTCTTTGCTTTCCATACTGAGCTCCTACTTAATTCCCCAATGGTTGAGCCAGGACTAGGCATCCTAATGCCACCTATGCTTGATGCGAATGTGAGGGTTTTGACTATAGTTAGAAGAAATTTTAGGTATCCTTTTTTTTCCACTTTGTCAAGCTTCTTCTTATATATCAGATATCTAAAAATAGGCATAATTTCAATGGGGGACAAACCAGATTCGATCAAGAGGATAGGATAGGGAGTATTTCCCTCGATCTTAAGGTTGTAGGTTATGAATTGGTTTTGAATCATCTCAATCTTCCTCCAGGACTCTCTGGATATACTACAACCCCAAAATTCACATTCGTATAAGAAAACACGGGTGACAAGGGTCTCAAAGAGGAACCTATTTTTACTCCAAATGTAAAGATCAACGAACTTACAATTGTTTCCAGGCTCATAATAAGCTTTCCATCCCCTAATAATCCTTTTCTCAATGCTATAATTCTAGTTGAGATGATGAGGAAATTCAATGCCCAAATACATATAAGAAGAAACATGCTCTAAGCACTGGTTATTATACACAAAACTACCATGGGTCATCTTTTTGAATTTAATGATCATGACTTTAGTCTTGTCGGTATTAACTATCATACCCATCTTGGAGCAGAAAAATCTAGATATGTTTGGGAAGGTCATCATGGCTTTTTCCAAGAACAATGATATCATCAGCATAGAGGAGAAGAGTAATGAGAACATGAGCAAGCTTGGTGCCCTTGCACCCCACATATTCTAGACACTACTCTAGTGTGTCGATGTATATGCCAAAAAGAGTAGGCAATAGGGGACACCCTTGCTTAACTCCAAAATTGCATTTAATGTTTTAAGACCAACCCTCATTGGTCTTAAGCTTGGCAGTGACGGTCTCGTATAAACAATTATTCTAATAATTTTATAGATTTATTTTTCAAAAAACAATAAAATATAATTTTATGATAAATAAACTTAAAAACCAATGAAAAATCAAAATATCTCAAAATTTAGAGATGAAAATCTTTCTTTTTTCATTTAAACACCTTCAACATGAAAACACCTTCAATACAAATAAAAAATAAGAAAATAAGAAAATAAAATGTTTATTAAAAAAAATTCAAATAAAAATTATTAATAAATAATAATAAAAAATCTACAAAAATTAATTATAGATAAAGAGAAAAATCTACTCTAGAAAACCAATCGAAGATGAAAAACCTCATAAATCAAGTAAGTTTATGAATATATTAATACATTTTCTTAGGTAGAGAAAAATAAAACCTAAACAAAAATGTTTATTTTCTTCTAGAAAATAAATCAAATATTAAAAGGCTCTCTAAATCAAATAAGTTTTTTTAATAATAATTAAACAATTTGAGCAAATAATATCTTTTGGACCTTTCAAGTATTTGAAGAAGATTTAAAAGAAGATTAGATTCCGTTGAAAAACAGTTCAGTTTGATTTGACGTTTATGTTGATATTATGAATTCTGACTCGTTTGTAGTATGTACGTTACATCGACAGAGAAAACTCCATTCGAGGTTGACATCTTATTTTCAATTTAATTCTGAAATTTAGGGATTGTAAGGGCTCAACCAGAACGTTTAACGTTGATGATGTGTAAAATTTGAGTCAATATGAGTTATCGAAGGGCTTAACCAAAATGTTTAACAACAACGTTTGATTATTGTCTTTGTTGGTTATTCAAATAATCCAAAAACATAGTGAAATGGGGACAAACCAGACTCAATCAAGAGGATAGGATAGGGAGTATTTCCCTTGATCTTAAGGTTGTAGGTTATGAATTGGTTTTGAATCATCTCAATCTTCCTCCAAGACTCTCTAGATATACTGCAACCCCAAACTTCACATTCGACAAGGGTCTCAAAGAGGAACCTATTTTTACTCCAAATGTAAAGATTTGTGAACTTACTATTGTTTCCAAGCTCATAATAAGTTTTCCATTCCCTAATAATCATTTTCTCGATGCTATAATTCTAGTTGAGATGATGAGGAAAGTCAATGCCCAAATACTTATCAGAAGAAACATGCTCTAACCATTGGTTATTATACACAAAACTACCATGGGTCATCTTTTTGGATTTAATGATCATGACTTTAGTCTTGTTGGTATTAACCATCATACCCATCTTGGAGCAGAAGAATCTGGATATGTTTGGGAAGGTCATCATGGCCTTTCCCAAGAACAATGATATCATTAGCATAGAGGAGAAGAGTAATGAGAATATGAGCAAGCTCGGTGCCCTTGCACCCCACATATTCTATAAACTCCTCTAGTGTGTCTATGTATATTCCAAAAAGGGTAGGGGATAGTGGACACACTTGCTTAACTCCAATATTGCATTTATTGTTCTAAGACCAACCCTCATTGGTCTTAAGCTTCGCAGTGACACTCTCATATAAACAATTATTCTAATAATTTTATAGATTTATTTTTTTAAAAATAATAAAATATAATTTTATGATAAATAAACTTAAAACCCAATGAAAAATCAAAATATCTCAAAATTTAAAGATGAAAATTTTTCTTTTTTTCATTTAGGATGAGATTTACAAAATTTAAAAGCATAGACATTTCCCATCTAATTCCATGAAAATTAGAGTGCCAAGTGTCCATTTTTATTTAGAGAGAAAAACTAAAATACATTGATTAAATATGCCTAACCAAACTCATCATGAAAACACCTTCAATATAAATAAAAAATAAAAAATAAGAAAATAAAATGTTTATTAAAAAAAAAATTCAAATAAAAATTATTAATAAATAATAATAAAAAATCTACAAAAATTAATTATAGATAATGAGAAAAACCTATTCTAGAAAAGCAATCAAATATGAAAAACCTCATAAATCAAAAAGTTTATTATTATATTAATACATTTTCTTAGGTAGAGAAAAATAAAACCTAAACAAAAATGTTTATTTTCTTCTAGAAAATAAATCAAATATGAAAAAGGCTCTATGAATCAAATAAGATTTTTTAATAATAATTAAACAATTTGAGCAAATAATATCTTTTGGATCTTTCAAGTATTTGAAGAAGATTTAAAAGAAGATTAGATTCCGTTGAAAAACGGTTCAGTTTGATTTGACGTTTATGTTGCTATTATGAATTCTGACTCGTTTGTAGTATGGACCTTGCATCGATAGAGAAAACTCCATTCGAGATTGACATCTTATTTTAACTGTGTTCACACGTTAAAATTTATTAGTAACATAATATTTTATTCCGTTTACTGTAATATTGAAGAGGATTTAAAAGAAGATTAGATTCCGTTGAAAAACAGTTCAGTTTGATTTGACGTTTATGTTGCTACTATGAATTCTGACTCGTTTGTAGTATGTACCTTGCATCGACAGAGAAAACTCCATTCGACATTTTAACTGTGTTCACACGTTACAGGATGGTGAAATAAAATATTATGTTACTCATAATCAGAGT
This sequence comes from Pinus albicaulis, assembly GCA_034641835.2. Lineage (NCBI taxonomy): Eukaryota > Viridiplantae > Streptophyta > Pinopsida > Pinales > Pinaceae > Pinus > Pinus albicaulis. The sequence continues at coordinate 1,138,620,876 of CM076572.1, forward strand.
TTTTAATGAGAATAAATATTTTAGTACTTCTTTGTCAATAATAGAAATAACAGAATCAAAGGGAGTAGTCTACCCAGGCAACGTTTTAGCCCCGACGGCAGCTTTTTGCCGGAATCCGGGCAACTTAAATTCAAGAAATCAGGTACTTGCAATGTTTGAAATCCATTTTTGAGGTTGGAAATGGATTCAGCACTACCAAAATCCCTTAGGGCACTCAAAATACTTAAGTTTAACAACTGTAAACATGATTCTGATGAAATCTTTGCCGGATTTTTTAAAAATCTTTGCCGGAGTCCGGGCTAAAATGTTGCCTGGAAACGACAGCCCGAATCAAAGAATAAACCAATCATTACTTTACTTAATAAATACCCTACTAGCTGCTAGACAGATGTGAATAACCACGACACATAGCTGTGAGGTGGTAGGCTCCCAGCGATAATGGCATTTAAAATGTTAATTGTGAGGCTCGTCATTCTAGTAACTCTGGAGATATGTCTCCAATCCCGAGTGACCGTGCAATCTATTTCAGCAAGGGCGATCATTTTGGCGAGCCTTATTTCAGCCGCCATAGGCCCATTAATGCGGTCAGGCAGCTGATGTCAGCCGTCGGATTAAAGGTGTAGATCATCGTGTGGGGGACATCAGCGGCCTGGCGGCATTAATGGGCCTATGGCAGCGGAAATAAGGCTCGCCGATCATTTCCATATGGCACTATAACATTGTATATAAGGATTCGAAATGAATATCTCGGTCGAGAGCAAATATTTTACTGCATAGGAAATTTTAATAGTTCGTGACGTTTCAGGTATCATCCAAATATATGTGATATAATCTACCATTCATTTTTAATATGAGTAGTATGTATGATGATTAATAACATGTATATTTTAAGAGTTATTTGGATTATTTAAATTATAAAAAAAAATTATTAGTATTATTATTAATTTTTTAAATAAAAAGTTATAAAAATACAAATTTAGATTATAGCATAGTTAAGGTTTTTATTTTTAGCTCTTACATGTTTTTATATTTTTACTCTTAAAATTATAGTATGTATGATGATTAATAACATGTATATTTTAAGAGTTATTTGGATTATTTAAATTATGAAAAATAAATTATTAGTATTATTATTAATTTTTTAAATAAAAAAGTTATAAAAATAAAAATTTAGATTATAACATAGTTAAGGTTTTTATTTTTAACTCTTGCATGTTTTTATATTTTTACTCTTAAAATTATGTATAGACATTTTCTGTTTAGCTAAATCAATTTTACAATGATTTTTGAATTTATATATAAATTTAGCTCCCACTTACATCAACTTAGGCTATTTCAAGCAGAGAAGAAAATAGTAATTTAAAATTAATTTATAAATTAAAATTTAGTTTAATTTACAAATATTTTAATATTATATATATATATATATATATATATATATATATATATATATATTAGAAATTTGCAATTGGAATCACTTTAGTACTTTGACACAAAGTTAATTTCAGTGGTTTTCTTCTCCATAGAATTGATTACTCCAAGGGATTTGAAACTTGGACTTATTAATTTACACAATACTTCATCTTATCTCAATCTATGATAACAACTTATGTTAAATTTGACGCTCATAACTAATAGGAGTACATGCTAAATGTCATGCCAATGAGCAACTTGAATAGTGATTCTAGCTACATGTCAAGTAGCATGTGCATCTCAACGCATTTTATATATATATATAATACTCAAGGATGTGAAACCTATTGAATTCTCATATCAGACACCTATTAAATCTTCATATGATTAATTTCAAAAATCTACTTTGTTGAAACATGAAGTGAGAGGATAACATTTAATTTTTTATTAGTATATATAGTAGATAATATATCTTATAAGGCATTTAGAAATGTATTAAATTGTTTCAATTTTGATTGGTTTTTAACTCTTTGAAGTGATCAACACACCTAGTTTTGTTTGGGCAAATTGAAACTACCAAGCATAAAATATGATAATGTAATATGTTATTTTGTTTATATGAATAAATAAAAAAGCACTACTAAATTTTAAAAAAAAAATTATTTATCCATATATTTACCACTTTTAATTATACATATTCATTAAGCATGTGAGTGAATAAAAAATCTAAATAACTTTAGTATTCTTTAACCTCCCTCTCTTATAAGTAGAATCAATGATGTTAACCTATACCAACCACGAATCAATGATGTTAACGTATACCAACCTCTCCAACGTGATAGATATTATAATCACTAAATTTTACAAAATATTTCATAGTTACACCATAGCTTAATACATAATGTATATTAATAATTCGATTATATGGATTGGTTAAAAAGTTCAAATCTTTAATCTAAGAGCCTGCCATGTGTAAGTATACTTTGATATTTCAAACCTCTGTTTATTAGCGATAGCACGAGCGTTGAAATCTGTCCTTCCCCCAACTTATATCAAAAAATGAAACGATGCAGCGATAATTGTGGCCTAGCGATTCCAATATCGTCCAGAGAAAATACGTCTCTCATTAATTGAGCCATGGGAGCCAGGGCCTCCTTCATGGCGGAGCCGAATCCAAATCCAACAGCGAGAAAAAAGGGAGAGGAGAAAGTATTGTTTAACGCTACCCGCCATAAGCATAAACTCGTGCTGTTTGAGGGTCTTCCCGCCTACACATGCAGCGGCTGCAAAGAATACGGAGCCAACAAGGGTTACAAGTGTAAGAGTTCTTCTCGGTCTAAATGTAAGAATTTCACTCTGCACGAGGTCTGCGCCGCCCTTCCTGATGCCATCCAAGGGCGTCCCATCCAACACCGGCTTCGCAGGGACGTGAACATCAAGTTTCGTGCCAAAACGTATCGGAGGCATCATCGCTGTAGTGCCTGCTGCGAGGTGGTGAAAGGTTTTGCGTTCGAAGCTAGAAGGCATAACATAACGCTCCATCCCTTGTGTATGGCGTTTCCAGAAATACTGGATTACAGTCGGCACGCAAATCACAAACTTAGACTTGTGACGGGTGATTTAAAGGGGAAAGAATACACCTGCAGCGCCTGCGATGGTCACATTGCTCGCGGTGGTTGGAGATATCGGTGCGAGGATGTGGCGTGTAAGGTTTACGTGGATCCGAGCTGCGCTAAAAATGACATTTTTCGACTCCCAGATCATGGTATTCATCGAGTTGCATCCGTGGCTAACAGCACATCTCCCCGTAAAACGAAGACTTCATGTGGTTTGGTTCAGTCAATAAGCACTGTAGTAACTGCTCTGACTGGCTTAAACTAATGGTAATTTTTTTTTTAATAGCAATGGGTTTTTTGAATGTAGATGGTAGATTTTGTAAATATTTCCAAATTTGATAATGAAGATGAAAAGAGAGATCAATTGTTTGACCCTATCCCCATATCATAATCCAGATATTCTCTCCAATCAATATTCTCAAAATCTACAATAAATTTTGGAATAACTATGTATTTTATTATTTTGTTTGTTAGTTTAGACTGAAGACATGAATATCTATCCGTACGTTTCTTTTTGTATTTAGGGTTTAGGACCTGAGTATCTACTGTAAGTCTGAAGTCATCCTTATTTTGATTGTCTTTCTCCTGTAAATTTCAGTGATAAGAATGAATATATTCTGTAAGTTTGCACTCAATCATGTCATCCTTATTTTGATTGTCTTTCTCCTGTAAATTTCAGTAATAAGAATGAATATATTCTGTAAATTTGCACTCAATCATGTGATCCTTATTATGATTATCTTTGTCATGTAAATTTCAGTGATAAGAATGAATATATTCTGTAAATTTATAAGCAATCATCTTATCTTATCCATTCTCATTTTATCATTATTTTATATTAAAATACTCTACCACAGAATTAACTGTAATTTAAATTCAGACTTGACGGTTTGGCTCATTAGTAATTAAGTTCAGTTGATACATTGATTTCAATTATCTTTGTGTACTTTTATACTCTGTTGGATGCAAAATAACGCAGCGTGGTTATTTTCCACTCCGAGTACTTATACTAGCATTTTCACCAAAAGGGTGCAAAGACACGCCGATAGAAATGCATATGAATTGAATGCGATGTAGAGGTAGTGTTGCAGTAAACAAGGATGTGGAAATGGAAGCCATGAGGAAGTAGGAGGCAAGGGAAGGGGGGTAATTTTTGTTTTTGTTTCGTGAAACACATTAAGAAACTTAAAACCAAGATGAAAGATTAGTAAACGATTGTTTACATGTCTAAAACATAATGCGTAGACAATTGAATTTGTCTTAATAGAAGTTGAATTTTTGTTTGAATTGAAAACGAAGACAAGGAAATGGGCTCAAAGATGCGATGTACGTCTCATACACACGTCAAGATGGTAGTGAATAATAAGAACAATAAAGATGATTAATTGTTAAAGTTTTGGTAGAAATATGGAAGAATATTTATTTTGATAAAATTTTCAATTTATTGTTAGTTACAGAAGAGAAGGAAAAAGAAAAAAAGAAAACGAAATGTTAAATAGTGTGTCAAGTGAATCCATGTACATGCTTTGTTTAATAATAAATATAAAAATGAATTTGGACTAAATAGAAAATCGAGAAATAAAATATGAAGAAATAAAGAAAATGAATAAATAGAAATGGAATAAAATAAAGATAAAATTAGAAATAAATATAAAATAGATAAATTAAATTTGTAATTTGAAAGTAAAAATAAAATAAATAAATAATTTAAAATAAAATAAAATACCAAATGCTTTGAGCTAATTTTATTCCTTATTACAAGTTAAATAAATTTGAGATTTTTTTTCTTTAAAAAACATATATATATTTTTTTTAATTGATAATTTTGATTTTAATAATTTTTGTGCATAAAATTAATAAAAATTAGTTATAGTGTATTCTAAAAAATATAAAATTGATATTTTTATTTTTCATTTATTTCTAATTCTATTAATATTAATTTATTCTTAAAGAATTAAAGAATTAAAATATGATTTAAATATAAAAAATATATTAAATATTTATTTATTGAAAGACCAATTTTTAGAATGTATTTATTTTATCATTTAATTTATATAATTTATTAATTTCTTTTGACTAATTAATATAAAAAATATACCTTCAAAAATACATTTTTTAAAAGTATTTAAAGAAATTTTTTTTTTCATATTTTTTAAAAGTATTTAAAGAAAATTTTTTTTTTCATATTTTATAATAAAAAATAGTACCTTACTTAGGATATCTTTGTGAAGCGTCCGCCGTCGGATGGTGACACTCCAGATCGACGGTCTGTACACATTTCGTGCAGCATCTTCAACCGATATATAACGCGCGAAAGTGCGTTTTACCCGGCGGTTTTGAAACAATGGTCTAGCCACGTGTCATTTAATCTATGGAATCGATGTGACTTGTTCAATACTGCCTGCTCCGGAAAAGTGTTGCGGAATGGCAGGGTGGTTTTCGAAAAGACTCTGTTACTCTGTTTTCTCCCAGCGATTCAGCGTTCTGCATGAATTTTTCGGTCTCGCCAGAAGATTTCTCTACTACTCGCCTGAATCACCACATTGTGAAGGGGGTTTTCAGCTTCCGGGACCTGGAAAGGCTCTCCGACGGAACCCAGCTGGAAACGGCCTGGTAATCACCAAGGTGAATGCGTCGACCTCGAGCTCTTGGCATCGAAGAATCTATGTCAATGGAGTAGCGGTTTGGCATAAATCGTTTTCTTGCAGAAGCCCCACCTCCGCTTTCTTTCGGGACACCAAGATCTGGACCAGCATTGCCCGATGGACGAATTTTACCGTTGGTTTTGCGGGATTCGATCGTTGGGCTGAGGAATTGGGGCTACAGCATCTTGGCCTTGGGCCTACGGATCAAATCCCCTGAGCTTCTGGGTTTGCACAGTCTCACAATTTTCACGCTCAATGATGATTCGATTTTCGCCCCAGATGGCCAGGCTTTCATGAACAAGTGAGGTATCATATTCTTCCCAACAAAAGATTGTTGTACGCAGACCTGCTTTCGATTCCTATGGGGACTGTATTTGATATCCTGCACCAGGGCCAGCAGCTTATGGTTACATCTACCAATCCCTTTTCCATCAATGGCGTCCGTCTCAAGAACCCTGATGCTTTTACGAGGTTGCTGCAGAGGTCTTCCATGGGTCTCTATGGGATGACGATATTTGGCAGCTGACTGATATCATTGAAATTCAACAGGGGAGCTAGGTAGTGGCAGTGGGTTTATACTTGTGCAAAGCATGGGAGTGTAATATAAGTGTATGGAAGTTTTGATGAAAGCGCCTGTGTACAATGTCAAGGAAGGAAAACTGTGTATTGTTTTTTGGTCTTAAGATTATTCATGTTGCAATAGCCTGGTTTTGGATATTCTCGAAATCAAATCAGATAGTCAATGTAACACTCCTGTTCTGTTCCTTTACCTGAGAACAGGGGATTGCGTTTTAATGTTGCACTTTAAAACGGTTTCAACATAGATTGTTTTACAAATATAATATTTGATTGGAAACCTTTTTTTCATAACTCACTCGAAACATGTAAAATCTGTCATAACTTCATGGCTTTCCATGGATGACTTACTCGTCAATGATAAATTCATGGCTTTCAATGCACAACTCACTTTTCAATGCAATTTATCAAAGTTCAATGCAATTTGTCATACCTAAGGTCTCAGTGGGGTTGTTAAACCGGCAGGTTTCAGGGGTTGGTTTCAGTGGGGTTGTTAAACCAGCAGGTTTCAGGGGTTGGTTTTAGTGGGGTTGTTAGGTTGCAGTGTGGTGCGCAAATTAGCATAACTCAGTTTTCAGTGGGGTTAGGATAAATTCAGTTTTCACTGCTACTTCTCATTCATTCAATGGAAGTTAGCATAACTCTGTTTTCCTGGGGTTGTTGAACTAATTCCTACTAATGGCTATTATTAATTGATTGATAATCATCACTACAGGATCGATAATTACTAATTCCTACTAATGCCTATTATTAATTTATTGATAATCATCAGTAATGCCTACTAATGCCTATTATTAATTATTTTTGAGACGCTATGGATGGATAATGATCACTAATGCCTACTATTAATTGATTGAGAATCAGGACTAATGCCTATTATTAATTATTTTTGAGTCGCTATGGATATCGTTAAGATATCTTAACCTAACTGGATAAATTCAGTTTTCAATGTAACTTGTCATAACTCAGTTCAATTGAGTTGCTAAACCATATGTGATGGATAGCCATCACTATGATATGCATTCATGCGTTCTCAGTTGCATATGCTAGAATGCAGACTTATTCATCACTTTATAAATACTTTGATATAGTTTGTTTTGATATTATAAATACTTTGATATAGTTTGTTTTGATATCATATTACAGAGGATAATGAAAATAAAGAATAGGTTGTAAAATGAAAATAAAAAATTGTCTGTAACATTTTTCCTTCTCCCAAATCAGAAAAAATCTCAAGTGCTTCTTATATCAATATTTGCATTAAGTATAAAAACTTCTTGAATGTTCGAACGAGTGGATTTCTCATTGAATGTTATTAAAGGATTCGCATTAAGATGGTTCGTCAATGCAAATGCTCTGCTTCTTATTTCAACTGTTAGTGCTTCTTATTTGAATTGACTTGAGTTGCAAAAGTTCTGTCTTCTGCAGGTGTTGCAGAACTTGTAATAAATTCTTTTTAAATATGATTGAGATTTGAATTCTCTCTCTGGTTTGCCTTCTTTGTGTCAGAACATGCTTGAACTTGAGCTCCAGATTAGGCGTCTCAGGGTTTACTAAACAGACCGAGAAATTTTTGACAAATATGCTTACAGATCAGCAATGATTCCTCCTTCCACAGTGAACAAGTTATCTCAGTCTTCTAACAATAGAAATAATCAAAATGCATATTACATTCAAGACTTTTGCTCGTATGTCACCTTAGTGTATATACTTGGCAAGTTGTAGGCTAGGATCATCTGTAAGAGTACATCAATCCCTTGTAAGTAACAGTAATCTTTTTAGACTGAATGAGTTTTCCAAGGAATGAGTGAAATGCGAAGCTCAAAAATGCAATAATATGAAACCCTTATGAACTGTATTTAAAATTAATAAAAATCACCAGCAAAATAACAAACGATAATGCTCCTATAAAATATTAATGTATCAGTAAGTTCAACTTCAAATGATCCTTTAGAATAGGCTTAGCAAAATTCAGATATATTTCAGGAGTTAGAACTCGAATGTGACAGAGTTCAGTCCACACAGCAGTTAAAGAATGGATATAATAGTTCTTACCAGAATTCTAAATTACCTTAATAATTGGACCGAACTGTCCGAAGAAAAGCTATGAGAAAGGTTATTGAATATATTTGCATATATGCACAGTATTGCGTTGAGGGCGTGGGAATAACATACGGTGATTTATGAATAACCTGAAATATGTTTCAGATAGTGGAAATATTTTTACTCTGTCTGCAGTGAATAATGTGAAGGAAACTGTACATCAATGTTTGTGTCCTGTGGATTTTCTCCCCTCTGGATTGATCTGAAGTTGGTACTGCAAGGATTGAACAATAGCACAGCAAAACTATTAACATCAGTCTTTTCTGCAATGTTGAAGAAATTTGGGAATGCCAAAAGCATGGATCTTTGCACTTCTGCCTTTGGCAATTTGTGTATGTCATTTTGGTTAGTTTTGTTGATGTTCATTGTGAGTATTTGCTTTACTGGTATACTTTCATTGTTCTGCGTTGGAAATGTCTGCTAGGCTTGTTTGGCCTCATGAGAGTTGGAGGAAGGGCCAACTATATTGTCATTATCATTTGTGCGATTTCCAGAGATCTTAGCACAGAGCCCTGGATTTTGTGAAAAGTATTGTTGGTTTACCTTATTATTGAGTGGATTTGGAACAGGCAGACTTAACTCGTTATTTAAAATATCAAGAAAACTAAGCTTCAGTGCAGCAAAACTGCTTGGAATTGAACCAGATAGTTTGTTGTTTGAAAGATTTAAGGAGTTTACATGAGCAATAGATCCAATAACTAAAATTTATTTTCTGTAGTGTATATTATAAATACAGTATACTACTAAATTGAAATGAATAAAAAACATCTATAGAGGAAGAAAGCTAGCATTTCTAACTTTGAAGACATGATGGATGGTTGTCTTTACATTGAACAACTTTTTTTGAAATGCTATAATATAAACATAGTAAAGAAGCTCTTTCAAAGTCTTTGAAAATGAAGCATTATGTATGTTATAAGATTTAGTAGCCTATAAAAATGGCTGCTTTAATTTCTAATATATGTAATCGACATGTTTCGAAACAGAGGAAGTGTTGCAAAGTATATTGCATACAGGATGGTGACTGAAAATGTTGAAACAAAATAGCATAACATTGCATTCAATGCAATCTAGTGTTTTGAGTGAAGCACATTTTGAACATAAATTCGGTAACAAATTAGCATAACATTGAATGCACTATAATCAAAAAAGTGGTATTGAGCTGGTAGCTAATCATATATGCAGAGGGTGGAATGACAACGGCAACACTAGTTTGTGTCTATGATAACACCAAGATGGGAATTCCGAGACTGGAAATCGAAGCAAAGCTTTCTTACTGTATCCCTTTCATGCAGATGTATTAGTCATTGCAACAAGGCCTTGAGCTTTTTCAAAAGGTCAATAGTTGGTTGGAGACGATGAAGAAGGAAGACCGGGCGCGGAAGGTGTCTTTCTTTAATGTGAAGAAGAGCAGCTTGATGTCCATCTATTTCATCACAGTATTGATAAAGTCGAGTGAAGTATTTGCTATCCATCCTGGTAGTCTGAAAGAGGGGGCAAACAGAAGTTGAATTAGTAGGATGTGATATATGGGAATTAGTCTTCTGAAGTAAAAGGAAAGCATAAAAGATAGATGAAATGAAAAGCAAAAATACAAGTATAGGCAGTTGTAGAGAAAGGGGCATGGGGTAGTTCAGTTAAAAAAGAACTTACTAAAAGGAGATTGGAAGGGAGTATATGTTGTGTTCAAATTGCAGGTGGCTGTGTAGACTTTGACGTCAACATGGCTTCCTCTTGTTGCCTGCGTGCCACGTAAACATTGCCTTCGATGCGGGAGTAGCGACAAAAGGGGAACAACGGAGAGATGCAGAGGTTATTCAAGCTTCTAACTCTAGAAATGGCAGTGAATGTTAGACCTTGACGGTCTATGTTTCCAATGTCTATTGTTGCCATTTGTAATTTCATGCCTTGTGATTTATGTATTGTCAATCCCCATGCCATTCGAAGGGGAATTTGCCTGCGAGAACCCCGTGTTATTGGGGGGAGTGGTACATAGCTTGGGTTGAAGGCATCCCATGGTGGACCTTTATATTGGAAGAAGTCAACAATAACAAATGATGGCAACTCAGGGGGTTTTGTGCCTGGTAGATAGAGAATGGAAATAACTTTACCAAGGGCTCCATTGACAAGGCCTGCTTCAACCCATAAGTTGCATGTGAGGAGTACTTGTTGTTCATTGCAAATAAGAACTTCTGCATCTAGCTGTTCATCTTCTTCATTTGTAGTAGTAGGCTGATGTTTTTTTCTCTCTGCATAGGAGCGTGCTATTGGGTTGTTTAGTTGTTTGAGCATTTGTTTGTTATGCAATGTAACAGCTTGGTTGGTTGGATATAGGTGCATTGCTTTGTCGAATGCCTGGTTGTCAGATGTTGATAAACAGGAGCTACCCCTTGACATGAGAAGGTTCCAGTCCTTAGTAGTAGGTGTTGCATTTCTGAGGTTTGTAAGGAGTTGGCGAAAAGCAACTTGAGAAGGGGTGGTGCCTTGTTGACGGAAGATTGTAGTAAGTGTGACGACACTGTCAAAGCTGCGCCATAGGGCATTGCCACGTGAGGTCCCAACATACATGGGGATGTCTTTCACAGGAGGCAGCTGCCCAAGGTCGCCAACGAGGATGATAGACCGATTACCGAAAGGTAGATTCCGATGTGAAGGGAATGCCTCCCGTAAGCGGTCATCGATGCGTGAAAGTAGTCTAGGCCTGATGAAGCTCATTTCATCAATTAGAATGTATTTAACATGACGTAGTTGTTCTTGTAGCTGTAGAAGTGGTTGCCCCTCAAGGGGATGCATTGGGCCTATTGGAATGCGGAGGGCTGAATGGATTGTAAGTGCATTGATGTTAAATGCTGCAACACCAGTTGGAGCAAGTAGGAGTAATGGGTTTGAAGTGGGAGTAAACTCAACGAGGAAGGAAGCTTTGAGTATATCAATCAAGAAAGATTTGCCTATGCCAGTGGTACCTTGGACAATCATTCGAAGTGGAGAAATGGAGTAAGTGATCCTAAAATGGGCAAGGATAATGTTTAGAGCAAGTTGTTGTGTGGGCGATAGTGAGTGAAGGGAGTGTGGAACTTGAGAGGGGGTGGATTGGATCTTAGTGAAAGAACGATTGAACTCTATGAAATTAATCGCTGTCTCCTGCAAATTGGAGGGTATAGTAGTATGGTTCCAATTATGGTTTGAGTCAAAGTCATGATGTCCAAGCATGTCAAGGTCATCAACCTCAAGGTTATTGCCTGGGTGTAGTTGAGAAAGGAATTGCCATTCTTGCATGTCTACAGAGTCAGAGTGGGTGGGCATTGAAGAAGTGGAGGTATCATTAGAGGAAGGGGATTGAGGGTCATTAGAGGCACGGTGAACATGCCATGCAATATATGTGTCTTTTTTAAGTTCCCAATGTGAGATGATTTCTTAATCAGTTGAGCCAACATCTGTTGGGAGTGTGCGAAAAGGGAAGTATAGAAGTAGTTCACTCCAACAGAAATAAGCATAGCAGGCATCAGTAGAAGAAGGTATGGCATTGTAGTGGGGAATGACAAGAACAATATTTGGAGTGTTTATGTGTTTCCATTCGGAATGCTTTCAGCGAGCGGAGAAGGACCAAGAGCGTGCAGCTTCAAGAAGAGGTAGTGCTTCAAGTGAAGTAGGTCTATTCATGTATGCCAAAATGAAGCATGGTGTTGGGGAGGAGGCACCTTGAGCATGAGAAACACGTCTAAAAACAGTGCGACTGACATTGAGGGAAACAAATGAGTGGCTACAAAGTGAGAGTGGGAGTTTTTGGAGCATGTGGCATGTCTCTTGTGTTCCGATATCCCGATCGGCAATTGTTTCTGTCAAGAGTTTTCGGATGACACTGAGGATGGGTGCTGTAGGGTGTGAGGACTGTGAGAGACGTGCTAGCATCTGGCGATAGCTTTCCGATTTTGTCTCTGCTTTTGCTGCATATTTTGAGATGTAGTTGAGAACAGCATGTTGAGAAAGAACTGGTTGGCAATCGATGTTTGCTCTCCAAATTTGTAGCATGTGAGAGTTATGAACATTCAACCTGTCATCATTTCGGGCTGGGATGAATACCTTTCGTCCATCCCTATCAATAGCCAATGAAGTTGTGGGTTGTAGTTTCCATGGTGCTCCGTACCGACAGGTAAGAGCAGGGCCTTTCTTGCGAAGGCAGGATGAGGGATTGCATTTTGTATGCCTTTGAACACAATTTACAATTTCTTCGTAGTCCTGAATGTGAGAGGATGCAAATATTGCTGGTGTTGCTAGGATGCATGGATCATGATCTGCAGAATGGTGCAAATAAGGTTCACGTTGTTGAGCAGGGCGAGGGTTCCAAGCAGAGATGTGTTGATCGAAATAGAGCTTTGCTTTCTCAACTTCGGCATGGTCATTCCAGTTGAGGTTTTCGATATCAGGTGCATTTTCCAACCAGAGGAAACCGTGTATATGTGCGGAGCCCCTATGTTGCCATTCATATCTGGAAACAGGAGAAAAGGCAATTTGTAAGGTGATGGTATATGTAGAATTGAGAACAAAGAAAACAAGGATGGATAGGTGAATACCTGCACCAGTAGTATTTTGTGTGGAAACCTTTTTGCAAGACCTCTTCGAGGAAGATTGTGAAACGGCAATGAATGTATTGTGCTGCGAGATGCAGGTTCTTCATTATATTGTGGAATTTCCATCGTGATAGTTCAGCAGCAGTAGAGGGGGGGTTTCCAGGCATGATCATATGCAAGTCGTGCCATTTGGTGTCTGCTGCACTAAGGGTGAAGAAGAAGGTAGGACTACCTATTTGTGTGATCATATGAGTGAGCTCATTTCTTCGTTTGTTCCAGAACGAACGTGTCCCCCTGAGGGCTGAGCCGAAGTGCATGATCTGTTCAGGGAGCATGGAATCAGGGGTGTCATGGAGGCGTGTTCGAAGGTCTTCAATGGTTACTGGCAAGTTGTCCTCGATGTTTCTTTTAACAAAGACAACAGTTGTTGATTGGCTGCAGTGTCATAACATAAGATTGTATAGGTAATAGCAGAATCTTGGGTGTTGGCCAAAGCGATTATCATGGTAGCGAATGAGGTGAAGAGAAAATTCTGGCATGTCAACTTTCAGAAGGTGTGGTTGAGCAGGCATGGGAACTCTTGTGGGGAAGAGCGTGGGGAAGGCCATAGCAAAGAGGCCTTCTGTGGTGTATTCATTGACAGCTGAGAGTGAAATAGAAGGCCAAGGAATCGAAGTGGTGGAAGCGGGATGGGAAGAGTGTAAGTAGTCACATATTTCTTCAATTTCAGTATGTGAATCTGGCAATGTAGATAAAAAAGAGGAAGGTTGGAGTTCTGACAGAGTTGGTGGTGTAGGAAGGTCATGATTGACACTGGGAAGGTCAAATGTAGGGTCAGGAGAGGATGAGGCGACGTGGCGGAGGAGCGAAGAGACATCCATAGGGTTAGAAGGCAAGGCATTAACCGCAGATTGGTCGATATGGACATTGCTATAGTAGGGATCATGGGCTAGTTTATAGTCTAGAGCTGCAACAACATGGGTCCTACTTACGAAGAAGTCATATGTTTTTTGGTCAGAGCCATGTCTAGTAACGACAAGTATGTCTAAGTCAGAGATTAGGCGAGGGAGGGTTTTGGCAATAGAAGCTATGTCTTGCGGGAAGAAAATAGTATGGCCAGTGTATTTGAATTGGCCACCACGCGCATGGGTTACCTGTAAGATTGGGTTAACACGTGCAATGAGCATTTCCTCTATTTGGGTTAAAGAGGCAAGGACAAGTGGTTGGTTGCCGGGGTCCATGTTGTTTGCAATGGAGAAGCGGTGGGTTGACTTTGTATGTGCACATCGGTAGCAACATATGTTACCATGGTACAAGTTTGTTTTCATACCTGGGTAAGATTCTTTGCATATGGAGCAAACATGCAAGGGAGAAAGGTCATTTATCCTTGTGCGAAATTGGTTGTGTGCATGGTTAAGGGTGGGGTTGAGGAGATTTTGAGGATTGGAGGATGGAGTTTCATGTCTTGATGGCAAGGTGTGTGAGGCAGATGAGGGGGACGCAGATGAGGGGGACGTGGAAGTGAAGGTATGAAGGTTAAGCGAAGGAAGATTAGTAGAAGGATTTGTTGAAAGAGATGGGGTTGGAAGTGAAGTGTGAGGATGTTGGAGTGGAGCAAGATGAATGTGGGGTATATTTTCGCGCATTTGGGGAACAAGCCTAGCACTATACTTGAGGCGTCTACGTTTGTTGGAGGTGTCTTTATTTTGTGCATAGAGGAGCCTCCTTTGAAGATTTTTCGAGGGGATTTCAGAAGCCTCTGGCATGTCCATCCTGATACAAATATTAGGTGTGAACATTAGTGCATACAATAGTTAGTTGAGCAGGAATAGTATTGATTGTAGAGAAAGAGTGCATGGAGTGTATATATAAGGAAGAATGTTTAATGAAGGAGTAGGAAGAAGTACATATTTAAAGTGAAAGGAAATAGGAGCAAGTTTGTTTTATATTTTTAATTTGTTTTGTAAATTGTCAGAAAGTGTGTACATCCACATATTAGGTCTACAAGATAAACTATTGAAGAGGATCTGTACAAATTAAGAAGTATAAATATGCAAGATACAACATAAGTAAAGATGAAATAGATTTAAGGTAAAGAAGTAGGAACCTTGTATATTTAGTTTTTTGTCTAAGTAATGATGAATTAGATATAAGCTAAAGAAGCAACAACCTTGCCTATTTTTTTTTTATATTTAAAGCTAAATGAGTGAACATGCAATAGAAATGTAGAATTGTAAAAGAGCATGGAGGCAAAGATAGTATGTTGATTAGAACGAACAACATAAGAGCATATATATTATATTTAAAGTTAAAAGATACAAGATGTAGCGAAGTTGTAGATAGGTAGAGGAGAGAAGAAAAATGTTGAATTGCACATATATGATGATGTATATTATACTTAAAGGTAAGAGTTCCAACATGTAATAGGAAAGTAGATACATAGACGAGAGAAGAGCAACGATGAAGTCCACATATAAGAGTATCTGTGAATGGAAGAAGAGGATGGTAGGGGGAAGATATGAAAACGAATGGAGGAATACATAGGAGGTGTTGTGTAGATGTTAAGTTGGTAATGCGGAGAAGAGGGAGGTCTAAAGGTGGCGAGCGATTGGTGGGCCACAAAGTTTCTTTATATCTTTGGCGAGAACATGAGATGCAGCACCATAGTTCATCTCCTTTGAATTGAAGAGGACAACCTTCAAGTGGTCAGCACCATTGAAGCAGTCTGTTTTGACAGATAATGTGAAAGTGAAATGGCGGCATGAAACCTTTGAACATATCTCATGGATAGCAGTAGGTTCAGTAGAGAGTAGGAACAAGTCTTTGGCTGTGATGCCAAGGAGCTCAGTTGCGGCATCATTGAAAGCTGTGACATTTTGAAGCAGGCCTGTGTGGTCATGCATTTCAAGCCTGAGCACATAGCGGTAATCACATTCTGGGAAGTCGCCATCACATTTATTGCAGTGCCACATTCCATCTAAGTGGTTGACAACTTTTTTCATGCATTGGGTGCCATCAACTGAGAGAGGGCATGCAAGGAAGTAGAAATCTTGCATGTCAATAGATGTTATGGTTGCACGAGTGGAGAACCATCCTACTTTTTCAAGAGGATGTAAGGAAAGCAGCTCAGCAATTGTACGTTGTGGGTGTTTTCGTGTGGAGGTGCCAGAGAACTTTCTACTCAATGATGGTGAAGAGCTCAAGCGGCCTCGTTCATGGAACCATGTTTGGAGTTGGTGGGTCTCTGGAATGTCTGGATTCAGAAGTAGGTTGCTAGTGGAGATGGTCCCTATGGTTCTTCCGTTAAATTCTGCTATGCGACCCCCTTTGATTGCAAGAACAGTTGGTGAATCTGAAGAGTGAAGCGTTGCAAGGTCATTGGCTATAGAGTGGAAATGTTCGCCCTAGAGGGTGATGTCAATGCTATACCTAGACATGTCTTCCAAGTTAAGAGTCTTTCTGGGTGTTTCAGCCCCATCTCTTCAACGAATGGTGGAGGTTGGAGAGCTGGATCTGACTAGACCAATGGTGTCGACAAGTGAGCCGAGGTCTGCAGCTGCAATTTCACTGATACGTTTGAACTGGAAGCGGTGGAAAGGAATATTTGGAGCATCATCTAAGGAAAATTGGACGGTAGAAGCTGCAAAGAGGAAGACCTCCCATTTGCTATTTAAATGATTGTACAGTGGGTTTGCTGGTTTGACCGTGCCATTTGAGACCATGTAAACTTGCCCAATTTGGACATGGCCATGCAATGAATCTGCCAAGTCATTAAAGGCGGAAAGATGGATCTCATCACCGTTAGAGTCGACAAGGTCAAAGCCGAAGACCTTTCCGGAGCCACGAGCATTGTTGTATGGGCGGAGCGCTATTTTTGCTAGAACTCGGCCTTGGATTGACCAATATTTACGATAGGGGCTGAGTGCCATGAATGGAATGGTAGCAGGTGTAGCAGAGGACAACTGAGCTGATGTTGAAGAGGAATCTTGCATTTGAGTGGGTGTATGAATGGAGGGGTTTTGAGATGTTGAAGAACAAGCTTGGATTTTCGACGGTTGAATAAATTGAAGAAGCTTTGGGTCCCCAATCGAAGATGCATGACGATGGGAAACTTCGAGTTCAAGCAATTGTATAGTCCTGGAGGAAAGAGAAGGAAACAAGAAAGCAATGTGTTAATATTTGTAGTGTAAGCGGGGTAGAGATGGAAAACTGGAAAGAATGCATAAAGGATGGGGTCAAGAGTGTGAATGTACGCATAGTTTTGTAGGAAAGTGCAAGCATCTTTTCGAAGAATGATAATTGATCCAAGTTGGAGGTCACCGGAGGTGACATGGCCATTTTATGCAGCTGGAAGAAAACTTCTGTGTTGGGAAGCACCATCAGAAAGTGATACACGGTAGCGTGGCGATGATGTCTTTGTTGAAGGAATAAGGCTAAGTTCGACTATTTGTAGGGATGGCTGGAGTGATGTAGAGCCAGCTAGTAGCAAAGCGATCGCATTCTCTGTTAGAATAGGCTCCATGGTCAGATGCTGGAAATATGGCTTCAAATGCGAGAACCTGCAAAATGTAGGCATAGGGGAAGGATGAATGTAATATTTTGAAGAAGCTGTTGAGCAATAATTGTAGAAGTGCTTAGGAGGTGTTTGGTTGTACACAAGTTGATATTGCATGAGCAGTTTAGAAATAGTATTTGGCAATATTTAAGATTGCACTGTTGTACGATGACTCGTTATTTCTGTATTATACTATTTTTCTAAGTAAGGGAAAGTAGAGGTGTTTTTTTTTGCGTAATGTAGTTATATGCCATACATTAATAGATGGATTTTGCAAGGTTGGCCTTTTAGAGAGAACTCAATGGATCTTCATTGACATGCCAGAGTAGACTCTGAAATCTGATATTTTTTCCTTACGAAATGTTGATAGCTGGACACGATGTAAGGAAAGCATGGTTGAAGAGAGGACGAAAAATGTTCTCTGAGATAAAGGGAATAAAAATTTTTTGATGTCAGCGTTGTCATATATTCAGCATTAAACAATCTCTTCTACAAAGTAGAACAGTTGGAGGAGCCAGATAGGTACTGCACAAAATAATACAAGGGCTCCTATGAGAATGGCATCACATTTTGCAGCTGTAATTATGAAGTTGTTAAAGAAATGTTTGCAAGTGGTTACAAGCCATCAAAATCACATTCTCTGTTTTCATGGACACTCTAGTGACAGTGATTTGTTCTTTCTATTGTCAGCTGCTTTATCTCATTTTGGAAAAGTGCAGAGGACTAATGAAATCAGATTGAGGATGTTGAACATCTGCATGGATGGACTATGCAAACAATGATGTTGAAAATCCTGTGGATGGACTATGCAAAGAAGGTAAGCTACAAAATTTTCAAAGAAATGTTTGCAAGGGGTTACAACCCATCGAAATCACATTCTCTATTTTCATTTCTAGTGACAGTCATTTGTTCTTACTATTGTGAGCTCCTTTATCTCATTTTGGAAAAGCGTAGAGGACTAATGAAATCAGATTGAGGATGTTGAACATTGCTATGGACGGAGTGTGCAAAGAAGGTAAGTTTGAAGATTGTAAGCAAGTAGTACATGGGTTAAATCCTAATGTCATTGCAGAAAGAACTTTGATTGATGGTCTTTGCAACGAAGGCATGATCGATGAGGCTAAGCAGCTGTTGTATGAGATACGTAAGAAGAATACATCTTCTAATGTTGTCAGATACAAAGCCAAAAGTCATACAGTTTGATTGATGGTATTTGGAAGAAAGGCATGATGGATGAGGCTAAGGAGGTTTTGTATGAGATGGCTAACAGAAATATATGTTCTAATGTTGTTAGATAGATGGCAAAAAGTCATACAACCAGACAGTGAAAAGGCATGGAGAAGATGTTGGTGTAGATTGTCTTATTTTTAAGATTACTTTGGAAGGCATGGCAGGTTACTATTCATGTTCCCTATGATAGGAATTAGAACATGAAGAAATCAATGCACAGCCCAAATAGATTTTATATTTAAAAAATGGGATCTTGTTAAACATGCCATTGCATCCACTCTAAAATTCTACATAACTGAGCAATGAGTTCATAACTTCATACAGAGGCATGACAATTTGAATATGATAAAGGCAGCGAGTTTGTGTTAGCGAAGGGAACATATAAAATGGATATAAATAACTATCAATGAAGTGGTAGCCTGAAATGTGGACAAGAAAACTATATTCAATTTCAACGCAGGAAGTTTCTTCTAGGGAAGCAAACATATATGAAAACTACATTCAATTTCAAGGCAGCAAGTTTCTGGTAGGGAAGCAAACATATATATAATGGATGTAAATGATTGCCAACGAAGTTGCAGCGTTAAATCTATTGAAATGTCGACAATAGAACTACATATATTTGTTGAGTTGAGTTGACAAATGAATAGTATTTTTCTAATTCAACAGGTAGTTCCCAGAACAGGAGAGAAAAGCTTGAAGAAGAATATTTACTTCCAATAGCAAAATTACATCATGAGCTTAATGAAAGGAATTTCCATTTTGCAACTTAATATATGTTTTCAATATTTGGTTGTAAACAATGATCTACATATCTCAAGAACTGAGGATAATGTTGATGTAATAACAGACATACTATCTACATTCAAATTTGAAATAACAGTTTTGTGAAACTAAATTCATAATAAGAATGTCATTTTCAAGGAAACCTGAGCTCAATACGAGAAATTAGATAAAGGGAGAACCCTTCATATTGGCAGTTTGCAAGCAAAGGTGGATCAGGACAGAACTATGAGTAATTCCTTGATAATATGAACAGAGAATTTGGAAGAAACAGTGCAAGAAGTAGTATTTCCTATTCTGCACTTAATAGGCCTTGTGTGAATATGGATCAATGTTTAGCATCCTTCCAGTTGTGGTAAACATCATAGGTGCTAAAGAATTTTGTTACTGAATTGTTTGAAGGAAACATATGGATTAGATGATTACAAACTAGGCCACTTGATGTTCTGTCGATTTGCTTGAGAATTCAAGCAGGAGGCTACAGAAGCAGTAAAAATATGACTATAAGGTAGAAGGGTAAAGAAGCAGTAAAAATATGACTACAAGAGATTGGTTACAATAAAACAAGATATATTGTTTGTAAATCAAATGCCTGAATAGCTACATAGATAAATAGCATGAGTGGAATCATATGCAAAGGATAGCCATGCTAACTTATGATTTATTTTGTGGTGTGATTGTTGTTCTATTAAGGAGAGACAGTGATCTCTCTCAAACCCCAAGATATATACATGTTGTAAAAGCCACAGAAAGGTACAAAAATAAAATTAAGTTTCTTTTCAAATGACCCTACATGAAGTTACGTGATTACATTCACTGCAAGCATGTTGACAGCCAAAATTTCTTACTTGATTACATAGCTTCTTTGTATTTGACACAAAATTGCAGCAAATCAGTCATTCTGCTAACTAAGAAAAACCACTGTGGATATTTTCTTCATCATACTGAATGCCTAAATTTTGAAGGGCTAAAAAAAACTCTTACGACGTGGCACAAGCCCAACACATGAATGGGTTATGTCGAGATTTGTAGTCACTATATCTGCACAGGTACTAAATTTTAAAGGGCTAAAAAATAACTCTTAAGACGTGGCAGAAGGCGACTACATGAATGGGTTATGTCAAGATGTGTTAGTATATGTGCACAGGTACGGTTTAATAATGAGGCATCAAAAGCAAAAAAAAAAAATTAGACAACCAAATCACAATTTGCTGACCATCAAAACTGTTTGTGTATCTGTGGAGTGCCTATATCTGCACAGGTACGCTTTAATAATGAGCCACCAGAAGCACAAGAAATAAATTAAACAACCAAATCAAAATTTGCTGAGTATCAAACTGTTTCTGTATCTGTGGAGTGCCAACCGATACTGGCATCCTTGACCTTGGTTAATAAATTCTAAGCTAGTCAAAGAACACATAAAAACACCAATTCTTGTTTGATCTTATTGCCAGCAATGGAAAATGTGTGATCAAGCTTTGGTCATGTAATCTATGCGTTCAGAGTTCCCTATTTCTTTATCCACGGATACAGAATTGTAATAAGTTCAAATTTCTAACCATATTTTGATTCAAATTTGATTAAATTCAACTCTCAATTCTAATTCTATTATATGGCTGTTTCATGAGCCTGATATGTTTTTGGCATATTACGAATGTATGTACAAGCTTCACAGCTATTATTCAAGAATTTGACCCTGGTACACTGATCTCTTGCTAACCTTCTGATTTCATTGGTTATTTAGTGGGATATTGCAGGACAGGAGCGGTTCAAGACAATGACAAGCAGCTATTACGGAATTATTGTAAGCAACAGTGAACTGTATTTGGTATTAGATCTTTCAGAAACTATAATTGTGTATAAAGTTATAAACTAAAAATATGGCTTTGCATCCAGTGTAAAAAGCTAAAGCTACAAACGTGTTCCATGGAGTGAGAGTCATTATGCTTAACTGAAATTGTAGCGAAGTTATATATGTACCAAAGATACAGAAGTTGATTTATAAATGCGGGATGATAACATTAGTGCAATACTTACTTGTCCTGCAAGCAGGGATCTTCCGATGGAAATCTGGAGCAGGGATCTTGCAGAAGCAGCCACAACCAACAGGTAATTGCAGCTAACAGGAAAGGCCGGCAGGAAAGTCAAGTGACAAGCAACGACAAATTTCAGAGGCAGGTAACAGCAAATGCATAAGGTCTAGCAACAGCAAATTTCAAAAAGCATAGCAACAGCAGATATAAATTTCAATTCCACGGGAAGAATAAACATGTAGATCAACAGGCTAAATAGAAGAGTACTGGCAGATTACAGAGACAGCGCATAAAAATCCCAATCAGATCTGATTTTGGAAGAACATCGAACATGATGGAGTATCTTTGATGAGTCACGCAGTGTTGTTAATGACAGTGTTGATGTCATTAGATTTCTGATTTCATCTGGCGTTTGATTTCGATTTCAATTTCAGTAGCTCTGATATTGACCAGAGATTAATGTGTTAGCGACAGATTTGATGGCATTACTGATGTGTATTTTATTTCATGGTTGATTTCATAGCGGTAAGAATATGGAGAATATCAGAGACATCGGGTTTCTCTGGATTGAGCAGACACATTGAATTGAGTAAACGGGCATTGATTTCAGTAGGCGGAGGGAGTAATTCTGGATTGAGCGGAGAGTATCGATCAGTCACTGCATTAATTCTAAGAAGTCGGTTCGTTAATGGTAGGACGACGTGGATAGGCAGGTGACATAGGGAAATCTAGCGAGGGACAGCTGTAGAGAACGACGAATCTCTACAGTGTCGCTACCAAAAACCCCACAATAGAACGCCTATCGGCGTAATTTTTCTGTGGATTATATTCGTACCTTATAGCGTCTTTCCAATTTTATGACAATGATGATATATAAAAGTGATTATATTATATATATATATATATATATATATATATATATATATATATATATATATATATATATATAATATTTAATTAATATAAATTTTATTAAAACACATCATTTTATTATAAAAGTTTTGCAATTTGTTTTTATTTTAGTTATATTAATTTTTTTTTAAATTAGTTAAAACATAAATATTTATTTGTTATGTCTATAGGTTTATCTATTTCAATCATTGAAAATGAATTTGAAAAATTTTGATTTTTTAAAAATAAAAATTAAGATTCCATCTTGGAAAAATATGCTTATGAAGAGATGAACCTTCAGGTTCATTTAATTAATCATTTATGTTGGAAAATTAATCCCCAATCACAGTAGCCATACTTGGGGTGATGGTGTGATGTAGTAGCCATATTTGTGGTGACATAATACCCCCTGGTAAAAGAAACAAGTAGACTTATTTAGTTTGATTTACCTTTTATTACTAAACTTGAGATTATTTGGATTAGTTATGCTGAGTATTAAATAATTATGTTTTATACTTCTATATGCAAGAATGAAAATGTGTGTTTCATAGCTCCGCTATGGGTGTGATACAAAGAAAACTCACACGGGAACTTGGGACACTTAAGGGCAGTGGGCACGGTAGTTACCTACTCCAACCTTCCTCAAGAATTTGTTTTTAAAGGAAGGAGGTCGAGAGGGTAAAGGTACCTAAGGCTAAGAAGAGAGACAACTATTGTTATTCTGAGATAGTAAGGAACCAGTAGAATTATTAAGAAGTTGTGTACAATGAAAGGACCATGTCTAGTTGGGACCAAATGGCCTTAATCCTATGCTAGAACATGTTCTAATTCCCAAGTGTGCAGTGGCTCAAGGGAGAGATCGAGTAGCGACTTGTCTCATCTGTTGGGTGGTGTATCACACTCTCGTTATAGATTGTGAGCATGTAGACTCAGTAAAAGATAATTATGTAGAACAGTTAAGTTAATTGTGGTAGGGCAGCTATGTTAAAGAAAGAATTTTTTAGATGATTATACTAGATATAAAAAAATAAAGAAAGTTTGAGTAGTAATAGAACTATGACCTATAAGTATGCTTCTGTTTATTCACGGTTGAAATTTATGAATGCAAGATTGATATTGAAGATGTTTTAACTCCTAGAGACAGCCTAGAGTTGCCATAGACCAGTGCCTAGGATATCTTATCATAGCAAGGAGCACATAATATAACTTGGGTGTCAGTCCAAAGGCTCTCCTGCTATCTCTTGCAAAACAAGGAAATGGATTTAAATGGGACCAAAATTTACAGAAACTGCCACAGAGAAAGTAATGTTGCAGAGGCGAGATGCAAAGCTCCAATATAAAAGCATCAGACAGTTAAGAGACAATTTACTGTAAAGAGGGCCAATTCAAATAATATACCACAGAAATCAAATATCAGAAGGTGTATGTAGTGAAAGAAATATCAAGAAGATACTAGTTAACATGAGGCTAATACCCAAATACACAACAAAACCACATATGGGCTTATCGATCTAAGAATCCATACATGACAATGGAATTTTAAAAGCACCCTCCTCAAGCAACTAATATAGCAGAAGTATGGATGATATGAATATGAAACAGTATATCATGCCTGAGCCATATTTAAAGCGCTTGACTGATTCAAGTATGGGTATCAACTAGGATAAATCCTTACTAAAAATCAGTGAGCCACTCGCATTCCAGAACATGATACAAGAAGAAGATGCATGAAATGAAATATTGTATTAACACATTAGAGAAAATTACATACTGTGAAATACTAAAGACCAGAATCCTCATTACAGATAGAACTCCTCCTCACTGAGACCCTACGAGCTCTGAGCCTTCACACAAAAGCTTTAAAAAAATATATACGAAATGTCTTTCACAGCACATCTTTCTGATAAAATTCTGGAACCCTTATAATGTCTTTCTTCTTGGCTTTTATAGAAGAGGAAGAGGCAAAAATCATAAAAGATGTAGGTGAAAACAATTAATTGTTTCATTCAAACCAAATGGCAGAAACATTCGCGCCCATACTATTTGACAGCCTTAAACTGCTGTAGGTACTATGTTGCTGCTCTATGGAGTAAATGCTGGGGAGAAAATCTCTTCAGGAATGTGGCCCAAAGATAAAACAATACGAACATTTTGTACTTTTCCTGAGAGAAAAATCTGTTGAAACAAAACCTGGAAGATATGATTTTTATGCACTCGTACTCCTTACCTTCTGAACTCTGAATTAAGATTTAAAATCCTTAATGCTGGAGGCTGAAACCCTTGATCTTCAACTGGCACTCCTTGCTGCGACATTAATATCTTTACCTGTAGAAATTTGCCCTTTGAATTATTCTGGGGGGGGTTTGACAGATTTCCATCCTACTTTATTTAATGAAAGTCATGTCTTGGCAACTATCCAGGACTTTTCTTGCATGAATTCCATCTCTGGAGGCTGATCCGTAGATGCATCTTCAATTTTTGCAATGGAGACGGAGATTAATGGTAATTTCACGTCGCTGCAACCTGCAAAACCCACAAACACGTTAAAGAAAACTAGACACAGGGGTGGTGGATACGACGATGGCCATGGAAATGGTGATACAAACTGGGGCAAACTGGTGAGATGGTGCGGGGTGGCAAAGAATGCATATAAGTGGCGGAGGGGCGTTTTGTAGAAAGTTGGGGGTATGTGACCTTTTGACAAAAATATAGGGAGACTCACGATAATGGAACAAGGCCACGTGGAGTGATGATGTGGAGCGTAGGCTACGGGTGTCGGTCAACTGCGCGGGTCAAGCAGATCTAGACCATCCAGCTTACAAAGAAATCTACGGTGAAGGACGCGTCAAAGAGCAACGAAGAGGGGGGCCAGGGGTACTGCAAATAGGAACTAAAGGCTACGCAACTCTGGAGATTAATAGCCGTCGGATCGAGTGCTCAGGATCGGACGGATTATATGAATTTCACTGCATGTCTTTGACCGAACATTAATGCGTGAAATAGGGCGGTATTGAAACAGTGCCCTGGGACGCGTGGCACCTGCGAAATGGAATCGCTGGGTTTTGAGGAATACCACTTGCTCAGTAAAGGTGGTGTGAAATAAACAAGCGGGTTTTAAGTAGTGGTTTTAGGGCGCAGGGACCACAAAGGTAGTGCACTATGGTGCGTTGATTTGTCTTTGATCGGACGGCCTAGAACGGACCCGATGGCTTTAAACGATAAGCCACTTTTGATCTGGCACCTAGTCTAGCACCTGGGTTACATGAGCAATCCACTAAAGGGGCTAAGACCGAAAGGGCTGGGCCTCTCATGGCTTTGGATGCATATTTGTGTCCTATTTTATGCATTTCAGGGGGCGAGAAAAGTAACAGTAAGAAAAAAATGAATTTTCTAAGCCACGATAGGGAATTTGAAAGGGCAAGAGGGGTTGACGACCGAAAATTTTTAATGGAGGGCTGACATGGATAACATCGGCTCCAACTGGGGATGGCACGTTCATCCCTGGACGTGTCGAGAACTCCGCAGACCTCCAGATATTCTTTTTAGATGGCTCTGCTATTTAATCCCTCTGCATTTTACTTTGTATCATGTCAGCACACCTTATTTAATCAAAAACAAAAGAAAGTAATGTACAATATAATACATCAGGCGTGCTCGGCCTGAATCAAAACTAGAAGTATGGTTTAAGAAATTGGCCATTAACAGGGTTGTCAAGCAGATCACCCTGTAAGTTCTCCAACATAAAAGTATTGTTGCCTCTCTGTTCCACTATTTGGAAAGGACCAAACTAGAGGGGATCAAATTTTCCATGCTTTCCTTTTTCAGCCCTCCGGACATCCCATCTGAGAACCAGATCACCAATTTGCAGCTTCCTGTCCTTTGCATGCTGATCAAATATACGGTTCATACTCTCTTGATACTCGACTAATCTCTGACTCACTTGGTCCCGTGTTTCTTCTAATTCTACCAATTGATTAATCCTCTTGACCGTATCATCAGGTTCTTCCTGAATTTCTTGTATGAAACGTGCCACTGGCAAAGTCAGCTGCACAGGAAACACTGTTGCTCGTCCATACACCAACTCATAGGGGGATTTCCCAGTTGCTCCCTTACTGGTGATCCTATTAGCCCACAGAGAAAATTTCAATTGGGAATCCCAATTCCTCTAATTCTCATTTATATTCTTCTTCAAGGCTTTCACCAGAGCTTTATTAGAGGATTCTACCAAGCCATTCCCCTGTCGATAGTAAGCTGTAGAATGATTCAAAGTAATATTATATTGCTGGCAGAAGTTTACAAATTTTGTAGATTTGAAGGCCTGTGCATTATCAGTTACTATTCTAGCAGGACAGCCAAACCTGGATATGATGTTTTCTTCCATGAACTTTATGATGACAGTGTCAGTATCATTCCTTGCAGGTATGGCTTCCACCGATTTTGTAAATTAATCTGTAGCTGTAAATACCCATTTATGTTGGCCACTTGATGGGGGATGTATTTCTCCTATAAAATCTATTCCCCATTGCTGAAATGGTTTGTTTACATGGACTAGAATTAGGGGTAGAGCGGCTAACTTTTGTCTTTCTGCAAACTTTTTGCATTTATCACATGCTCTGACCCAAGCAAAAACATCTCCAAATAATTTAGGCCAATAAAAACCAGCTCTCAGTATTTTATGTGCTATGGCCCTCCAGCTGTAATGGCCTCCACAAATTCCCTCATGGAATTCTATCATTATATTTTCTACTTCATTTTCTGTGAGGCATAATAGTAGTATGCTTGAAGGGTCTCTCCAATATAATTGGCCATTGGCAACTATATACTTTTACGATTTTAGCCTCAATGTTCTGTACTTTTCTTTATCACAACTTGGAGGACAGCTGAGTGTCAAAAGGTACTCTACTATTTCTTTATACCAAGGACTGGGGAGGTATTTTATATGTATTTTCTAAGTAGCCATCTCCAGCCCTTGCTGCTCTTTTTCTTTTTTAGACTCTTCATTTTCTACCATAGAAAAATTTATGCCTAGAGCCTGGTAATTTGATTCAGACAAAATTTTGGCTAGTCCCTGCCCTTTAACCAGCTTGGTAGGCCTTATGTCCAAATCGTATTCCTGTATCTTTGCAATCCATCTCCCTCTTTTGCCTTCACTATCTACTTGAATGAGAATGTCTTTGACAGCTGCTGTAGGTACAAATGTAGTAATGTGAGACTGCAAAACATACATTCTAAAGGCTTTGAGGGATTTCACCAGGGCGTATGCCTACTTTTCCAATATATTGTATTTCAATTCTGCATTATGAAGCACCTGACTGAAGAAGGCAATAGGCTGCTCATATCCTTCTTCATTTTTTTGCAGCAACACTCCAGCTATTGTATGGGGTGAAGCAAATGAAAAGATCATAAATGGCTTTTTATAGTCAGGCCCAGCTAATACAAGAGCTTCAACAAATGCAGCTTTAATCCTAGCAAAAGCCTCCCGTGATTCTTGTGACCATTTAACTTCATTCCCTTTCTTCAACATATCTGTTATGTGCCTAACTATCTCAGCATAGTTAGGGATGAATCTTCTCAGAAAATTCATTTGTCCCAAAAACACTTGCACTTCTTTTTTATTTCTAGGGAGAGGGATACCATTTATAACTTCCACTCTTTTAGGGCCTATTTTCACACCATCTTTAGTTACAATGTTCCCCAAGATTTTGCCTTCCTCTAATGCAAATAAAGACTTTTGTGGATTAAGAGAAAGACCATACCTTCTACATTTTTCAAAGGTTCTTTGCAGATGTTCAATGTGCTCAGCATCACCTTTTGAAAACATCGTAATATCATTAAGGTAGACCACCTGAAACTTATCCTGATCTCCAACAAAAGCAATGTCCATGGCCCTTTGAAACGTGGCTCCTGCATTCATTAGCCCAAAAGGCATCCTGGCATACATAAATGTTCCCCATGGTGTGGTGAAGGAAGTCTTCTTTTGATCTTCTAGAAGTAAAGCTACTTGATTATAACCAGAGAAGCCATCCATCATTGACATTCTGGAAGCTCCAACCACTTTCTACGGGATGTGGTCCATCTTGGGCAGTGGATAATTATCCTTTAAGGATGCTCTGTTTAGATTCCTGAAGTCCACACACAACCTTATTTCTCCATTCTTCTTTTGGAAAGGGACTAGATTTGCTACCCACTCAGAGTACCTTAATGGCACAACTATTTTGGCCTTTAGCAGTTTCTTGATCTCTTTCTCAATTGAGGGAAGTAGCAGAGGATTTATTTTCCTACGCTTCTACTTATAAGGTTTTACACCTTCCCTCCGAGGAATTTTATGCCACATTATACTGATATCAAAAGTCTTCAGGTCCTGATAGGACCATGAAAATACATCTCTGTATGACTGAAATAATTTTAGGTATTTCTGCTTGTATTCATCTGGGACCTTCTTGAATTTGACAATTTTGGGCTCAACATCAGTGCACAGATTTAGATCTTCTACCTGATTTTCTTCCACCACTTTACTTGGCTACAATGGGACATCATTCTTATCAAATAACCTTTCCAGAGGCACCAGCCCTCTAGGTATGACATTTCCTTTCAGCTGCAGCACTTTACTACCTACTATTTTCTATTCCCATTTGTTACAATCATCAATCTCCATATTAGAGAATTCTCCCACTGTTTCCAGGAATCTCTTCATTTGTTCCTCATGTTCAAATACCTGCTAATGCTTAATATTATCTGGGATTGATGGTCTATAACGTACCTCAATTTCATATCTTAAGAGAGGGTTTTGGGGAGGATGGAATGTACTAGCAGCCACAGCCAGGGAGTCTGCCATTCTGTTCTGCTCCCGGGGCAGGAACTGGATATCGAATGCTGAGAAGAAGTTCTCCACCATGTCCCATACTTCATTTCTATATGCTCTCAACCTAGGGTGTTTAGTTTGGCATTGATTTTTAATCTGCCTGACCACCAGCTCAAAGTCTCCCAGAGCTTTTAAACATTGTATGCCCATGTTCCTGGCCGTCTGTAATCCCAATAACAATGCTTCATATTCAGCTACATTATTAGTAGCCTCATATTCCAATTTAAAAGATAGTGGGACCCATCTGCCTGTAGGAGAAATTAATAATATCCCAACCCCATTACCTTCTCTTGAATTTGCTTCGTCAAAATGTAAAGTCCAGATCCCTGCTTCATTATCTTCTGAGGGTTTCTCAATATTGATTTGGCAGAAGGAGGGTTCATGAGCATAACCTTGTTCTTCTTATAACATTAAACACGAAAAATCTCCTTCTTGACTATAGATTGGTGAGTTAACAGAGCTGTCAGTCTTAGTCACCATTTTAACAAATCGGGTTTCTCTGTATAACCTCCTCTCTTGGCCACCAAAAACTGGGATAGTGGCATATGTTAAGTCCATCTTGAGTGACCCACCAATTTTTGTCCCCCAGGACCTTGACAGCAGCGTGCCAAAGAGAGCTGGGATATCACCTACCACAATGTCAATGACCACACTCTTTGCAGGAATTTGGGCCAAATTGACCACTAAATCTTTAATCATCCCCAGGCATTTAACTCTTTTGGAATCAAATGAATATAGGTATTTATATGGATGGGTGATTTGTAAACCAAGTTGTTCCATGACTGACAAAGGCATAAGATTATGGGAAGTCCTAGAATCTAACATACAATTGTGTAATAGCAGGCCATGAATCACTAGAGACACATAAAAGGGAGGAGTAGAGGGATCTATCTCCTCGACATGTGGGCCAAAAAATACCATGGGTCTTTCTTCTTGAAGATTGAGACTGTCTGGAATTATTGGTACTTCAGGAGGGAACATAAAAGAAGTAACTTGAGATTGGTATGCAGGTTGCTTCAAAATCTCAGTCAAGGGAACTGGGATCTTGACTTTCTCAAGCTCTTTTTGCAAATTGAAAGCAGGAGGGGACTCTTCTATTACAACTTCTTTTGAATCTTTATTTTCAATTGAGGATTTGACTTCTTTTGACATAGACTCAGCATTAGGAGGACTGACTACCTTTGAAGAGGAGGGAGCTTTATCATTAGAATGCAAAGGCTCGTTTAGAGGACTCTTACCTTTATTTGTGGCTTTCTGCATTGTTGACTCCTTCTGAGGAGGTGCTTCCTTCTGGGGAAGCTCTTCTTCATGTTCTTGAGTCTGAGTTCTCTTCCTGGAAGACTTGAGATCATATTTTCTATTGAAATGGGCTTGCATGAAATCATTAAACTGCTTGCAATAATGATCAATCTCTGCTTCTTCTTCTTCTTGCAAGGGGCATTCCATTTCATCATTATTTGAAAAGGCAAGATTTGAATCTTCTAGCTCATAGGCGGCGTCTTCAGTGGAGTCATCTATTGGACCTTCCAGGTACAATGGGTGGGGTACCTGATCTTGTTGTTCTTTTGGATCTCTTGGCAATATCTACAGGGATGGTTTCCTGTACTGAGGATTATAACCTCTGTTTGGAGCATTATAAAAATTCTTGGGGGCTGGATTCTTTGCCTCCAATTCAAGCTTGACCAACTTCTTAATCATTTTACTTATTTCTTCTATTTTTTCAAGGTCTCTGTCCTGATTGGAAGTGGATACTTCCTCTTTGCCTCTTCTTCTAGTGTCCTGTTCATCCTTTCCTTTTAATTTTCCAGTGGAAGAAAAATTAGCTTCCAACTCAAGAGCATCTGACTGAGCATCATCTAGAGTGGCAGGTTTTCTTTATCTCAAAGAGAAACCAAAATCTGAGTCAAAGGCTGCTATGAAAACAACTATGGCAGCAGTTTGATGTGGCTTTATTTCAGGAGGCAGACTCATATACAACTTATTAAATCTTTTAATAAATTCTGACACCCCTTCATTATGTTTCTTCTTTATAGTATTGAATTCAGTGAGACACATTCCATGATCTTTCTTTTCTCCCCATTTCCTGAGAAAAAATTCTTCCATTCTTTCCCAAGTGGTGACTGAGCGGTCTGCCAATCTTTTAAACCATTTTCTGGCTTCACCGTCAAGAGATTGAACAAACAACCTTAAGACTACATCCAAATGTTCAACATTTAATTTTTCTGTGAAAGCGCAGAAGACCTCAAGATTTTTCTGAGCATCAATCTCATTTTCTCCATTAAATCTAGGCAGAATCTTCAAATAATCCTGTGGCATATCATTCAGCACTTGTGGTAAGGCCAGGGGAGCATATTTATTTAACAAAAAAGCTGGGACATTAGCCATTGGAGGAGGAGGAGGCTGTGCAACAATTTTATGTACAAACGGAAGAAGAGGAGGAGGTGGAAGTGGAGTATGAATGACAATAGGAATATATTGTACAGCAGCCTGAGGAGTAGATGGAAACAATTCACGATTAATAGGGGCTACTCCTGTAACTTCCTTGACTTCTTCAGCCTCAGGGGTAGGATGAAAACTCTCTTTGGTTCTAACACTTCCCCTGGGTGGGCTATCTGAGTAATACTCAGGATTTTCCTCAGTGAAGTCAGAATTTTCTACTGGAATTTCTTGAGAAGAAGATGATGGATAATATTCTTCAGAAAACTCAAGTATTGTAGCACGGGCTAACTGCTTTTCTTTCCAACTTCTTCTATGTATAATTTTCTCTGTGTCAGACACTGAGGGTGTTTTTTACTTAGACGTATCTGACCTCAAATGTGGCTTACGAGGAGCCAAGACTACCAATAGATTTATCAAATCAACAACAGTGGAGTCGCCAAGGTGAGAGATATGCAACTCTTCAACTCTTCGTGCTCACCTGATTAGAGAGTGAATGCAATTTTTCGAGGCCCGGGGAAACTGATTTTCTTGAATTCTCCCCGGCAATGGCGCCAGAAAGATGTTGTAACTCCTAGAGACAGCCTAGAGTTGCCATAGACCAGTGCCTAGGACATCTTATCATAGCAAGGAGCACATAATATAACTTGGGTGTCAGTCCAAAGGCTCTCCTGCTATCTCTTGCAAAATAAGGAAATGGATTTAAATGGGACCAGAATTTACAGAAACTGCCGCAGAGAAAGTAATGTTGTAGAGGCGAGATGCAAAGCTCCAATATAAAAGCATCAGAAAGTTAAGAGACAATTTACTGTAAAGAGGGCCGATTCAAATAATATACCACAGAAATCAAATATCAGAAGGTGTATGCAGTGAAAGAAATATCAAGAAGATACTAGTTAACATGAGGCTGATACCCAGATACATAATAGAACCACATATGGGCTTATCGATCTAAGAATCCATACATGACAATGGCATTTTAAAAGCACCCTCCTCAAGCAACTAATATAGCAGAAGTATGGATGTTATGAATATGAAACAATATATCATGCCTGAGCCATATTTAAAGTGCTTGACTGATTCGAGTATGGGTATCAACTAGGATAAATCCTTATTAAAAGTCAGTGAGCCACTCGCATTCCAGAACATGATACAAGAAGAAGATGCATGAAATGAAATATTGTATTAACACATTAGAGAAAATTACATACTATGAAATAATAAAGACCAGAATCCTCGTTACAGATAGAACTCCTCCTCACTGACACCCTACGGGCTCTGAGCCTTCACACAAAAGCTTTAAAAAAATGTATACAAAATGTCTTTCACAGCACAGCTTTCTGATAAAATTCTGGAACCCTTACAATGTCTTTCTTCTTGGTTTTTATAGAAGAGGAAGAGGCAAAACTCATAAAAGAAGTAGGTGAAAACAATTAATTGTTTCATTAAAACCAAATGGCGGAAACATTCGCTCCCATACTATTTGACGGCCTTAAACTGTTGTAGGTACTCTGCTACTGCTCTATGGAGTAAATGCTGGGGAGAAAATCTCTTCAGGAATGTGGCCCAAAGATAAAACAATACGGACATTTTGTACTTTTCCTGAGAGAAAAATCTGTTGAAACAAAACCTGGAAGATATGATTTTATGCACTCATACTCCTTGCCTTCTAAACTCTGAATTAAGATTTAAAATCCTTAATGTTGGAGGCTAAAACCCTTGATCTTCAACTGGCACTCCTTGCTGCGACATTAATATATTTACCTGTAGAAATCTGCCCTTTGAATTATTCTGGGGGGGGTTTGACAGATTTCCATCCTGCTTTATTTAATGAAAGTCATGTCTTGGCAACTATCCAGGACTTTTCTTGCATGAATTCCGTCTCTGGAGGCTAATCCTTAGATGCATCTTCGATTTTTGCAATGGAGGCGGAGATTAATGGTAATTTCATGTCGCTGCGACCTGCAAAACCCACAAACACGTTAAAGAAAACCAGACACAGGGGTGGTGGATACGGTGATGGCCATGGAAATGGTGATACAGACTAGGGCAAACTTGTGAGATGGTGCGGGGTGGCGAAGAATTCATATAAGTGGCGGAGGGGTGTTTTGTAGAAGGTTGGGGGTGTGTGACCTTTTGAAAAAAATATAGGGAGACTCACGATAATGGAACAAGGCCACGTGGAGTGATGATGTGGAGCATAGGCTACGGGTGTCAGTCAACCGCGTGGGTCAAGCAGATCTAGACCGTCCAGCTTACAAAGCAATCTATGGTGAAGGACGCGTCGAAGAGCAATTAAGAGGGGGGCCAGGGGTACTGCAGATAGGAACTAAAGGCCGTGCAACTCTGGAGATTAATAACCGTCGGATTGAGTGCTCAGGATCGGCCAGATTATATGAATTTCGCTGCACGTCTTCGACCGAACATTAATGCGCGAAATAGGGTGATATTGAAAAAGTGCCCTGGGACGCGTGGCGCCTGCTGAATGGAATCGCTAGGTTTTGAGGAATACCACTTGCTCAGTAAAGGTGGTGCGAAATAAACAGGCGGGTTTTAAGTGGTGGTTTTAGGGTGCAGGGACCACAAAGGCAATGCACTATGGTGCGTTGATTTGTGTTTGATCGGACGGCCTGGAACGGACCCGATGGCTTTAAACGATAAGCCCCTTTTGATCTGGCACCCGGTCTAGCGCCTGGGTTACATGAGAAATCCACTAAAGGGGCTAAGACCGAAGGGGATGGGCCTCTCATGGCTTCAGATGCATATTTGTGTCCTCTTTTATGCATTTCAGGGGGCAGGAAAAGTAACGATAAGCAAAAAATGAATTTCTTAAGCCACGATAGAGAATTTGAAAGGGCAAGAGGGGCTGATGACCAAAATTTTTAATGGGGGGCTGACATGGATAACAGAAGAGATGAAACTCTAAAAAAAACCAAGTAGTAAGTGTGTTGCATATTTAACCGAAACTACATAAGCCAACATAGGGAAAAAATAACAGTTTGCGGTAGCCACAAAATTATAACCTTCTAGAGGACAGGTTAGCCCTGGACCTTACCAGTCTAAGGCAGTCTTGACTTGAAAAGGGTTGTAACCAAACAAAAGGTTTCATATGAACCAAAACTCAAAAATAAACCACACCCAAACAGTAAATGATCCGAGCCAGAGGCTATAAAAATGTGTTTATCCATTTCATATCTGAACTACATATTTGTAATAATCCAAAGAATGAAATAAGCAATGAAAATATACAAAGGTTACAAACAAGAACATTAATAATGCCTTCAAATTTTAAAACCCTTCACAAATGGAGACTTAATAATTAAATTTCTTAAAACCCTCAACCGTGGTGATTTAAATACAAACCAAGAAACCAAAAGACTACTCAACGTATTCATATAAAATAGATCTATTCACATATTGTGAGAAGTCTCAATACAAAGCCTGACTTAAGGCTAAAGCCTCTGTTCAACATCAATTACATTTTTAAATTAAAGAAACCTCAATTCATCTAAAAACTCTAATTTCCCCGCCGTGAAGGTCACTACAATTACAACCATCAGTATTGAGTAAACCTTAGAGGGTGAAGACCTGCTTGCCATAGTCATGTTTAAAAGACAGAGGGCTTCCATCCAAGCACAAGATCGCTAGGATAAATACCTTGGCAAGAAGAAAATGAGAAATTGTAATTGTTCCAACCATAACCTGATCTTGGTCTCACGCATGAGAAGGAGAAGAAATTACGTGCTGCAAATAAATAATAGAACCATGAAATGAGGAATGGAACTGCTAAGTAGGAGTTAAGAAGAAAAACATATATTTTGCAGTCTTTACCTAAAGAGGAGAGTTCGTCTTTTTCCTCGCCTACCTATCAAAATAAAATTAGAAGGTGAGACTCTAAAATATCAAACTAAACCTCTAAGAGTATAACAAATTAGAATAGAAAAGAAGAACTTTTACTGCTTGCACATGCCTGCCTGGAGAATTCAAGAGTGATCGCAAGGATTCACAGTGGTATAAGGAACGATAGGTGAACTGGATAAAGATTACCATGGTTAAGTGGTGAAAGGGATGGTATGGAGAGTTTCAGAGCTTTCGCACTCTTGAAATCATCAAAATGGAGTGAACCCTAGCACAAGCGAAACTGAGGAGAAGTTACCCTAATTTCTTTCCATCACAGCCGTCGATCAAACCCAAGGAATTGTGCCCATTGATTGTAGAAGGAATCGCAAGGCACTATTGAAACTTGGAAAAATATCAAGGACCTTCAAGGGCCTTCATTGTAAAGTGGGAAGGAGGGTAGGTTTACATAGAAAATACTTAGGTTACAATTAACATCATGTGATATTTGAACTATACTTTGTATTCGCTTACCTATGTTCATGTAACATGAGAGCCTTGTATTATAACCTTGAAATGTTAAGTTATGTTAGGAACAGTTATCAGAGATAAATGTCGATAGTATATTGGTGATAAGTTTAAATAAAGATTGCTATAGCTAGAATATTTACCATAATTGATTTAGTTGTTGGTGTCATTGTGAGAATTTTTTTTTTTTTCATTTCTATATTTGTTATGGTAAGTTAAAAATGGAGAGTAGATTGGTTACAAGCAGTATCAGAGCCAAGTTATCAACATTGTGGATTGAAGGGTTGTTTATAATGGTTGTTGAGATAAACAGGGAAATTTTTGCAAGAATGTTAATAATTTATTTTGTTACACAGGGAGATGAATAAAGAAGAAGAATAATCAGGAGGGGAAATATGAGGAAACCTATGACATCTTTCAACATTCCTAATGGACCTAGTTCAAATATTAAGAATGAGTAAAATACCGAGGATTGGGTATAGTTGGGGGAAGAATCTAGACCCCCTACCATAATAATGATGGAGAGAGTGGAACAACTACAAACATAGGAAATCGGGAATAATCCCATTTCCAAAGGGAGGATCCAAAACAAAGTAATATAAGGTAATCTGAAGAAGATGGGAGATTTGAATATGATAAGGAGGAATCTGGAAATACTTCATGGGATAGGTCTCAAAATGAAAGGAAAATGAAAAAGTTGGAATAACATGGGGAATTTAAGAAAATCAAGCCCTGGAAATTTGACGGAGAGTCAGAGGAATCTGCTGAAGCATCGTTGGTTAACATTAAGAATTATTTCTAAATATATGAGTACAGTGATAATTTGAAATATCGCTTGGCAATATATCAGCTGCAAGCTAAGGAAACATTGTGGTGGGAGGAATTAAAAGTAGTTCAAACTGTAAGAAAGTAGGAAATAACTTAGGAGAAATTTAAACAATATTTTAGAAATAAATATCTAACTCAGTGGTTCTATGATGATAAGGCCAAAGAGTTCCATGACCTTTAGATAGGAAACCTAGTGATGGATGAATATATTATCATGTTTACCTCTTTATTACGGTATGTTTCGTATATTTGTGACAAGAAGGTGAAGGTGCATATGTTTGTAAGCAGTTTACTAATGACCATGAAGGAGCGCCTGGAGTTCAATAATCCTAAAACTATTGACGAAGTGATACGGAATTCATGAATCTTTTATTAGCAAATGAAGCAGAGAGGGGATGGCGGAAAGAGGTGGTGAGATATAAAAGGAGGTATCCTAAGAATAATAAGGGAAGAGATCTGCAAACTCCAAGGGACCATACATGAATTATCTAAACAAAGGATTTGGTAAGGGATCACATAAGATCAAGCCAACAACTCAAGTGAAACTAGTTGAACACTCCAAGAAGTCGCGATTTGACTCCTTTACAAGACCCCCACTACAACGTTGCGGATGTGGGGAGCCTCATTATAATAAAATTTCCCCTTACAAAAGAAGAACTAAGCAAGAAGCACACATTCAAGAAGCCTCTATAGTGGTAGAGGTTGCAAGAAGTCTACCAAATATTAATTCAGGGCTGGAAGACCATCAAGTGGAATATTAACCATATATGGTGGAATTTAAAGGTAAGGTACATAGCAAAGCCATGTTTATATTTATAGATATAGGGGTTAGTGTAATTTATATAAGTACTAAAGTTGTTGAAACATGTCATCTACAACCCAAAAATGTTAGGAATCCTTGGCTAGTGAAGTTAGCCACAAGATCAAAAAAAAGGGCGATGTCTAAAATAGAATATTATGTTGTCATCATTGCAGACCAACCAATAAAGGTTGATTTAAAGATTTTACCTTTAGGATCATATGATATCTTAATAGGAATGGATTTGATTGAAAATATTTGGTCTTTGGTGAACTGTAAATAAAATACTATTAACTTCATTAATGAGGAAGGGGTTAGACGTGAACTTCAAGGAATTAGGAAACCTATAAAGATAAGACCTGTTACTGCCTCTCAATTGGAAAATTGCATCAGAAAATGATGCCAAATATATGAAATTTAGGTATGGTATTCTAATTCTAAGGATAAAACTGCTACTTTACAAAATGTAACTATGGTTCAAGAAC
The DNA here is from genome assembly GCA_034641835.2 of Pinus albicaulis. Taxonomy (NCBI): domain Eukaryota; kingdom Viridiplantae; phylum Streptophyta; class Pinopsida; order Pinales; family Pinaceae; genus Pinus; species Pinus albicaulis. The sequence goes on from CM076572.1 coordinate 1,138,659,064, forward strand.
TTATTGATGTATTCCCTGAAGAGACACCAGGTTTACCAATTAAGTGGGATATAAACTTCACCATTGAATTAATTCCTTGAGCTTCCCCGGTGTGTAAAACACCCTATAAATGAGAATTCTTGAGATTACTGAATTAAACCTTTAGCTTCAAGAATTACTGGATAAAGGATACATCCACCCAAATCTGTCATCTTGGGGAGCCCCTTTTTTTTTTGATAAAAAGAAGGATGGTACTTTACAATTCCGTATTTACTTCCGATATATTAACAAACTAACAATGAGGAATAAATACTTGTTACCTCAGATAGCTAATTTGTTCGACCAAGTTAAATGGCTACAATGTTTTTGAAATTCAATTTACGATCTGGTTATCACCAAATTCGTATCAAAGATGAATACATATGTAAAATTGGGTTTCGAACATAGTATGGACATTATGAGTAGTGGTGTTACCTTTTGGGCTCTCCAATGCCCTTGCCACCTTCATGTGTCTCATGAATAACATCTTCCATCAATATCTTGATAAATTTGTAATATATTTATTGATGACATTCTCATCCACTCTAAAAACATAAGAAACACAATTATATCGTGTTACATAACTTGCAAGAACATCAACTATATGATAAATACAATAAATGTGAGTTCTATAAGGGTAGAATTCAGTATTTGGGACATGTGATCTCTCAGGATGTAATTGTGGTTAATCCATAGAAAATTAAGACTATTTTGGAATGGAATGTTCCTCAAAATGTATCTGACATTCAATCCTTTCAGGGGTTGATTGGGCATTACTGATTTTTTATAGAAGGTTTTTCTAGGGTAGCTTATCCCCTTACTTCCCTACAAAAGAAAGGGAAATATTTCAATTGGACAACATAATACCGAAACAACTTTGAAAATATGAAGCATTTTCTTACCATGACCCTTGTGTTGAAAGTTGCTGACCCTGAAAATGATTTTTTGGTATGTACATATGCCATCAAGGAAGGGGTGTGTAGAGAACTAATGCAATAAGGTAAGGTGGTGGCCCATGCATCCCTAATGTTAAACACCATGTAGAAGCACACACATGGTGTATGAGGAAGAAGAATGCACACACAAGAGACAACACACAATGAAAGATAAGCGTGAGGCTTTCTTATTTTTCCATTATACATGATGTACATTTATAGTACAATGGTGTGACTCTTGGTTTCATATTCCAAGGTCACTTGGACTCCATTGTGACTTTTCATATTCCACACCTACCCATGTAGGATTAGGTGTTCCAACATCCCCCTTAATCCAAAGGGGTATGTGTGAGTCCAAGAAAAGAGTTGCACACAAATCGTTAAAGTATGCATGGGCAACACTTGGGCTCAATCAACCTCTCGAAATGTTGGAAAAAGAGGTGGTTTTAGGATGACTACGAAACACCGGAACGCAATACATGTTGGGGCCCCGAACTCTTCCAAATCGGCTAGAAGCCGAAAGTCACGAGAGGAATTGTCCCTCATAAAAAGGGAGACCTTCGACCTAAAAGAAGGGAGGGTCTACTGCATCCGTGATGGTTTTAGGGTTACCAACAACCTCCGGAATGCTTGTAGTATTTCCTCGGAACTCAACTAATGCCGGCAAGAAGTCAAGGCTTCGCTGTGAGGAAGTGTTCCTCGCTCGTGGTGGTTTTAAGGTTGTCCACCAACCAAAGATGATGGTTTAGAAGTTATCCACCAACCGAAGGCATGCTCATGGGCATCCGTGTCTCTAGCTACATCTCTGAATTTGGAATGACGAATTGTGGCTCAGGCTCGCTTGAACTGCTCGCTACAACTCTGAACATGGAATGAGAGATCGTGGCTCAGGCTCGCTTGATTTGTCGTCGAAGCTTGTACATGACCACCATTTTCCCCCCTATCAGGGACAAGGTGAGATGATGGCGAAAAATCAACTGCAAGTTTGTTCAATATCTATGAACAAGTTATAACATGTGTCGTAAACATCTTCTTAGCTGCCCATGCCCATTGCCAAGAAGCGATCCATCCAAGATGAATCTTGGTTTTTGCAGGAGGCTTGTGTCTAAAGCATCTGTCTTAAGAATGGGTGTGCTGACCACATTGCTTGCATGGATGAAGATCAAAACAGTGATCTTTCATATGGACAACTCGATCACAGTGTTGGCATTTCTCAATATGTTGTTGTTGTTGAGCAGGATCTAGAATAGCTGCAGGTGAACTGTCATACATGAATCCGGCACTCTGATATGTGATGGGCTTGGTGTAGTCCGGAATATGAAAGGACACATCCTTGTCATATCCAAGACTAGTTCGGTGCTTGTTGTGGACAAGCTCTCTCCTGCTATCCCATGATGGGCTTAGGCGGCAAAGCCGAACTGCCACATCTCTGCATGCAATCAGCCGAATGTGAATCATCTAACTCGGTTCTCTTTCTTCCTCGATGAGCGGAGGAGAGAATCTTCTCGAACAGCAATTGGGGAAGTTCGTAATGGCATTCTTTTTGCTGAAGTTCATCTCGTTGGAGCTGAGATTCCAACTGCAAAAACTCAATCTTTTCATGTGCATCTAGCAAACAACTCTGAATGTTACATAGAGCATCCTTTCTCATTTTTATCACATCATCAACATTTGAATGAATGAGGTCATTCAACAACATTAATGCCTCATTGATTTTAGCCATTTCAACAACTTAGGCTCAAAAATGAATGAAAGGGTGTCGGCTTCAACCGAAAATGCACCCGTTTACAATGTGATGCAACAAGATACAAATGACTCAAGAGGACTTCCAACTACGGAAAGTACAAAATCTGCTCCTCAAATTATGGAGGGAAATCAACAATGACTTATATCAACAACTTTCCAACAACTCAAATACTGATTATGAATGAAGAAGCAATATTCACTCACAATGTGAGTTCAATACAAAAGCTCTGCAAAAATATGTGCAGCTGAAAACACTATGAAAGAGGCCTTTAAGGCAGCTGAAATTTTTCTTCTTCAAATAGCTGTTTCAAACGATGGCAAACTTGTCTTCTAATGTAAAAATCTTCAAAAAAAATCACCCTTTTATCAATGCCACAATGCAAATCTTCAATTTTCATTCCATCTGCTCCATATGTCAATTTCTTCAATTTTGTTGTTCTTATTTTCTGTTCTTCCTCTCTCTCTCTGCTGTTTTTTTTTTTAATTAATTAAAAATTAATTAAAAATGAAAAGGGAAATTTATTAAAAGGGAGAAGGGAATTTATATGGGGGAATATAAGGTCAAATTTTTAAAAAGAGTGGGGAGTTTTAAAAACTAAGGGAATATAAATGGGAATGAATGTTTAAAGAAGGGAAGGATTATATGGGAGAGAAATAGAATATTATGGGGGCGGTATTAAAATTCTACAAAGTCAAAATTTATTTGCGCAGGGGGGGTAACTATATGGTAGGGGGCGTATTAATTAAAAAATTTAAAAATGAGAGGGAGAGGGGGGGCCCGAAAGGGCATGGGAAAAAGAGGCGGTAAAGAGGGGGGCCCGAAAGGGCGTTTGGAACGGTTGTTGTGTGCGAGGGGTGTGAGGGTATGGTGCAGGGGTGAAGTGATAGCTGTGGGGGGAGTGGATTGAAGTGTGAGGGGCGCAGAGCTGAGAGTGTGGGATATGGCCGATCGGGAGTAGCGAGGTTTGAATGTGAGGGGAGCTGGCGCCAGAATGGTGGAGAGGGCATTGTCAGGTAACGCAGGGTGAGAGTATGAGTTTGGGAGGGCGCGTGGAATGCAGCCAGCGTGGGGTTTGGTAAGATTAGTGAGCGTTTGATTGCAGGTCGTTTCAAAGGTGAATGTGGTGAGTTAGTGCATGAGGGGTCTGCGCAGGTATGAGAAGGCGCGTGTGGAAATGAGCGATGGGAGGGGGTTCGATGGGAAATGAGCGCGCGGGTTTGGGTAGAGAGATGAATCGACAGAAGAAGGGCCGTGGAGAGGCGTATGTGAGGTGGCTAGTTCGAATTGCAAAGAGGAAGCCGTAGTGTAGAGGGAGCTGTAGGGTAATGCACAGAGTCTGGAGGGCGGATTGAGTAGGACATGAAGGGGCGGTATTTAAAATTAAAAATTTTAAAAATGAAGGGGAAGCTGTGGAAGTGAGGGCGCAGGTAAGTGGATGGGTATTAAGAGATATGCGTAGGGAATAGTAGATGTGGAGTGTGAGATGTATAATGAGGAGTAGTTGGTGGATTGAGAGCGCAGGGCAAGTGGTGAGGTTGGAGTCGTTGTTTTAGTGAGGGCCGTGTGAGAGTGTATATAGCATTGGTTGAAGCCCGAGGGGATGGCGCTGTAGGAGAGAGCGCAGAGAGTAATGGGGAAGGCCGTAGGCCAGGAACTAAATTTTTTTTTTTTTTTTTTTATTAAAAACAACAGAAAGGAGTTTTAGTCTTTGAAACAGCAGGCAAATTCTTCTTCTGAATACACAGCAAAATGGAAAAATGTAGAAATGAAGGCAGCAATAGATTTTTTCCAGCAACAGAGAAATCCAAAATTGCAGAAATTCTCAATGGAAAAACTCAGAAATTTCTTCCATTAAAACCAGAAACTTCTTCTTCACAAACCCAATTTTAAAACACTATTCCAGCAGCTCTTTAAAAGCAGAATTAAAGGCAGAAATTGCAGATAAAAATGAGAATGAAAACCTTCATATGGACAGTGCTGCCTTTCTACAAAACACCTGCTACTCTTCTTCAAAACAGTGCTGCCAATTTCTGAATGCTACTCCTTCTTCTGAATGCTGCTCCTTCTCCAAAACCACTTTCTGAATGTGGCAAAAACACTGCTACAAACACTTGAGTGCTGCAAAAAAACCAACAATTTTTGCAGATATGCATAGGCCATAAACACAAATGGCTCACTCAAAGTGGAGCAGGGCCAGAAATCGCCCGCTCTGATACCATGTTAAACACCATGTAGAAGCACACACATGGTGTATGAGGAAGAAGAATGGACACACAAGAGACAACACACAATGAAAGATAAGCGTGAGGCTTTCTTATTTTTCCATTATACATGATGTACATTTATAGTACAATGGTGTGACTCTTGGTTTCATATTCCAAGGTCACTTGGACTCCATTGTGACTTTTCATATTCCACACCTACCCATGTAGGATTAGGTGTTCCAACACCTAAAACTAAAGGAACATTAATAGAAATACTCTGCGTACGATATGGAATTGGTGACAGTGGTGCATGCATTAAAAATGTGGTGGCATTATATTTTGGGTAAGAAATTTATCTTAATGACAAATCATAGCAGTTTGATTAATTATTTCATTCAACCTACTCTTAATTCTTAACAATCCAGACGGGCTTCCTTTTTAAGCGAATTCCATTACGAAATCAAGCACCTGAAGGGTAGGGAGAATAGAGTTGTTAACGATTTAAGCAAGAAGTTACATTGTGTGTATGAGATTTCATTTATTCAGGCTAACACTAATTTCACGAAACTCATTAAAGACACTAGTCTAAGGGATCCATAATATCAATGTTTATGGTAGCAAGAAAAAATTTAGGACAACAAGAAAAGACAGTTGGGATATGAGGTCAATGAGAAGGGAATGTTAATTTATAAAGGTATATTGTACATTCCCAATCAGCAAAGTCTTAAACACTTAATTTTGGATGAAAGTCATAAAATATGTTATATCGCATATCCTTTTATAAAAAATTAATTAGAACATTGAGGAAAAATTATTTTTGGTTAAGTCTGAGGCTACTGATTATTTGGAAAAATGTTTAGAATCCTAGTAGGCTAAGGCTAAGAATTAGAACCCCACAGGGTTGTTGCATCCTCTACCCATTCCTGAATGGAAATGGGAAGCTATTACATTAGATTTTATCACTGGATTTCCTAGATCTAGAAAAAAGAATAACTCGATAATGGTTATGGTGGAAAAAGTGAGTAAAGTTTCACATTTTATACTGGTGCAATCCACCTTTAAAACTGTGCAACTTGGGTTGCCAAAAATGGTAATATCGGATCAAGATGTGAAGTTTACATTAGCTTTCCAGAAAATCATGTTTACCAGATTGGGTACACAAATACAACTCAGTACCGCCTATCGACCTCTCATAGAGAGGCAAACCAAGTAGGTAATTCAATTTCTTGAGGACATGTTAAGAATGTTTGTGTTGCAACAACCATGTAAATGGGAAGAATATAAAAACTTAGTATAATTTCCTTAAAATAACATCTGCCATTCATCCTTAAAGATGAGTTTGTTCGAATTTTATATGGGTGAATATGTAGGACACCTATTAATTGGAGCAGTCCATAGGATAATTATATATTAGGACCAAACTTGTTGAGAGAAATGGAAGATACGATAAGAAAATAAGAAGGAACTCGAGGGATGCTCGAGACAGAAAAAAAACCTACATAGATAAAATAAGAAATTACCAGGAATTTCAAGTAGGGGTTCATATATATGTATGCATTAAAACCAAGAAGAGTACTTTGTGATGGGGAGGGTGTGCCAAATTGGCCTCTAGTTTTTGTGTCCCTTTCCAAATTCTAGCCCGCATCGGAACTGTAGCCCAAGGGTTAGCTTTTACTGACCATATAAGAATACATAATGTATTCCATGTCTCATTATTAAGAAAGTATATCTATCGTCCTAGACATACAATTAGCTGGAAGGATACAAATAAAGTGTATATGCAAGAAATATATGTGTGTGTGTGTGTGTGTGTGTGTGTGTGTGTGTGGTAAACATACTAAATGTTGAAGAAAACTCATTATGTTTATAGATTTTGATAGGTTGAACTAGACAAGGAGTTTCTGGTCAAACCCCTACGCATACTAGATCAGAGAGAAGTAACATTGCGGAAGCTAGCTATCATCCAGGTTAAAGTGCAATGTAATCACTTTAGCTCAAAGGAAGCTACTTCGGAAGATAAATGACTCATGAAGGATTCTTATCCTACTTTTTTTTGGACATAGAAACACTAGGATGATGTTTCACTCAAGGGGAGAATATGTAATAGCCCCTAGTAAAAGAAACAAGTAAACTTATTAAGTTTGATTTATCATTTATTACTAAACCGGAAACTATTTGGATTAGTTATGTTGAGTAACTACATAATTATGTTTTACACTTGTATATGAAAAAAAAAATGTGTGTTTCATAGCTCCACTATGGGTGTGATACAAAGAGAACTTACATGGGAACTTGGGACAGTTAAGGGCAACGAGCATGGTAGTTACCTGCCCGAACCTTCCTCTTGAATTTATTTTTAAAGGAAGGAGGTTGATAGGGTAAAGGTACCTAAGGCTAAGGAGAGAGAGAATTTTTTTTATTCTGGGCTGGTAAGTAACCAGTAGAATTGTTAAGCAATGGTGTAAAATGGAAGTAACATGTATGGTTGGGACTAGATGGCCTTAATCCTACACCAGATTCTGTTCTAATTCTCATGTGTGTAGTGGATTGGAAGAGAGACACAGTAGTGACTGGAATTATCGGTTGGGTGGTATATCACACCCTAGTGTGAGATGGTGAGCCTGTAGACTCAATAACAAATAAGTATATAGAACTTTTAATTCTAGTAAGGCAACTGTGTTAAAGAAAGAAGTTTTGACATGATTATACTAGCTAGAAATAACATAACGAAATTTTGAGTAGTAATAGAACTATGACCTATAAGTATGCTTCTCTTAATTCAAGGTTGAAATTTGTGAATGAATGATTAACTATACAGATGAAACTCTAAAGAAAGCCAAATCATAAGTGTGTTGCATATTTAATCGAAACTACATAAGCCAACTTAGTGAAAATATAGTAGTTTGGGGTAGTCACAATAGGAAAAATTCTTGAGGATAGGTTATCCATGGACTTTACTGGTGTAAGGTAGTCCTGCCTTGAAAAGGGTTGTCACCAGTCTAAAGGTTTCATATAAACCAAAAATCGAAAATAAACCACACTCGAATAGTAAATGATCCCGCCCAAAGACTATACAAATATGTTTAGCCATTTCACATCTGAACTGAATATTTGTAATAATCGAAAGAATGAAATAAGCAACAAAACTCTTCAATGGTTGCAAGACAAGAAATTTAAGCATGCCTTCAAATTTTAAAAACCTTGCCAAAAGGAGACTTAATAATTAAATGTGCCAAAACCCTTGACTGAGGGGATTTAAATACAAATCAAGAAATCAACATAGTGCTCTGCATATTCATATAAAACAATTCTATTCAAATACTATGAGAAGTGTCAATACAATACCTAACTTAAGGCCAAAGCTTATGTTCAACATCAATCAAATTTTTAAATTAAAGAAACCCCAATCTTCCTCAAAACTCTGATTTCCTCATCATGAGGGTTAGTAGAATGGCAACATCAATATTGGGTAACCCTCGGAGGGAGAAGGCCTCCTAGCCATAACTGCATTTGAAAGACACAGAGGTTCCATCAAAGAGATAAAAGAAATGGGGAAACTGTAAGTGCTCCAACCATAACCTAGCCCTAGTCTCATGCGCCAAAAAGAGAAGATATTACCTAATGTAAACAAACAATACACCTATTAGTCAAGCAATGGAACTACCAAGTAGGAGGAACAAAATAGAAACATAGATTTTGCAATATTTAGCCAAAGAGGAGAGTTAAAAAATTTCCTCGCCTGCCTATCAAAATAAAAAGAGATGTTCAGACTTTGAAATATCAAACATAACCTCCAAGAGTATAAGAAATTCGACCACAAAATAAGAGTATTTATTACTTGCATGTGCCCATTTAGAGAATTCAACCATGAGACTGGAATGAAAGGTTTCATATGGTGCCTGCTCAAACCCTGGAAAATAACCTGTTGAAGTTCCTGAGTGACCGCAAGGATTCATAGTGGTATAAGCAACACCAGGTGAACAGATCTAAGATTACCATGGTTAAATAGTGAAAGGGATAGTATGGAGAGTTACCGAGCTTTGGCACTCTCAGAATTGTCAAAATGGTGTGAAACCTAAAGCAATGATATCTAAGAAGCAATTACCCTAACTTCATTCAATCATAGCCATCAATCCAACCCAAAGCATCATGCTTATTAATTTTCAGAGGAATCTCGAGGCACCATAGACACTTGGCAAAAGATCAATGACCTTCAAGAACCTTCGTTGTATAGATGGAAGGAGGGTAGGTTTACATAACAAAGACTTAGGTTAAAATTAACATCATGTGATGTTTGAACTATACTCCATATCTTCTTACTTAGGTTTATATAACATGAAAACCTTGTATAATAACCTTGAAATGTTAAGTTATGCTAAGAAAAACTATCGGAGATAAATGTCGATAGTATATTTGCGATAAGTTTAAATCATGAAAGTGGAGTTTTATTGCAGGTTGTGGATTTTTCTTCCAAACTAAAGGACATCAATTAAATGAAATTCTCATTGGGAGAACACTTCCCATTTCGTAGCACATCAGATAATTAAAATAAAATGAACATTTAATGTAGGGTTGGTCAAACGTAAGTTTCAGTCTTTTACTCCACAACTGGTCTTAACCCTCCGCAACATCTGTAAGTTTAGAAAATTATGTTTTAGTACAATCATCCATCCTCAGTTTTAATTTTTTTTCTTATCATGTACTAAAATATTAAAAATGTATTTTTTGAACAAATATATATGTAAAAAATATTTCTCTAAGTGTGTATGCAAGTCTGAGAGGTGAAGAGGAGAAAAATGCGGAGTATTTTGCAATGGGCGCATAAAAACAATTTAGTTACAGGGTTTTAGAGAGAGTTACTTCATGTCACGCCCCCAAGTTGGTTCCAACGTTCGAGGTGTCGTACGACACCAACTAGACCACACTTTTTTTTTTCTTATCTTTTGGACTACGTCTACCAACATTATTATTCACGTTTTCTTTTAATATTATGTTATGTGTTAACAAAAAAATACAAATATGCCAAACACGAGACGAACACCGTAATTATCCAAATTGATATTTGTATTATATTTTTCTATAAATTTATAATATTATACAAGGGGAGGCTGACCCGGGCTCAACACTCTACCCAATATTTCCGTGCACAACAATCCAACTTCTGCACACTGCCTAAAGCAAAACCTCACCATGCAACGACTGCACAGTTGTGTCAATGATAACTCGTCGTTGTGTTAAGTTGTACCTGCCGTGACTACACAATCATCTTCAACTCGATTCCTGCATAGTCATGGCCGCGCGCTACAAAGTCAGGTGACACACTGCCTGCGACCTGAACCTGTTCAGAATTCATGTTAAGTCTGCCCAGGGTGCGGGAGCATCACCCATCCCCCTGCAATATCGTTCAGTTATAACTATTGCCCATGGTTGTGCCTTTACCTCTCGCCCCTCGTACTGCGACTGCACCGATTGGTAACTCAACTACGTAGTTTTTTGTTTGCCAACACGTGTCCTACTCATTTATATACGCTTTCGTGTGGTTTTATTTTTTGGGGACGTGTTGCTTGGGGCATCGGTCCACCAGGCCGACCTTCCCACAAGTTTCACCATGCACCTTAGCATGTTTAATGCGTCATCCCTTCGCTTTTCCTACCCATTATCATATGTCAACCATCACTCATTCGGCATCGTGTTGTGTTGTGTCGTTTCCTACTCGGCCATCGCGTGTTGCATGTGTCGTTCACCTCTTCCAACCATATCGCCCTTACTCGATTCACCCTCGCTTGGCTGTGGGTACACTACCCGAGTGTGCATCCTGATCACACATTTCACCCCGGTCGTGTTTTATCCAAGTCAAGTAGCCACTGCCAAACCTTCTGTCACTCCACACTGTCACACAACATGGGCGTGCACTCCATCCACACGCCACTAACCACGTATAAGTCGGACGGGCGCTTGGTGCCCTGGACACTACGTCCACATCATGTCCGTACCTTTCGGTTACCTCAGTTTTATGTGTGTGAGGTTGGGCTCCCGAATTGTGTTTAAAAGTCAACAAGAAATGTGTATTTAATTTAATTTTCTCTTAATTAATTTGGACAATAAAATGTAATCTTATTTCATAATCACTTGTAATATTTAACTAAGTGTGATAAACTTAGTTAGCTCATGAATTTTTAGTTGCGAGTGGTTCGTGAGGAATTAAGAGTGATTCTATTAGTTATTGAGTCCAAGTTTTAGTTAGTGCATTAGTTTGATGCATGAGAAATCGGTTAACTTGATTAATTGAGTTAAAATCAGTTTAACTAGTTGTAACTGTTTGTTGCACTAGTGAGATGTCAAGTGAATTAAATCAGATTTAATTCAAATGCAGTGATCTGTTATGTCACTGATGGTTTACTATTAATAGCTTCTAGTGGAGACCGAGTTGAGAGAAAGGCTAAAGGGATGTTAACTATTAGTTGTATTATTAAAAGGCTGCACATATGCAGTAAAACATCCATAGGATCTCCCATGAGCATTGCACATTTTTGGAAGGCTAAAATTCCTAAAGAATAGGAATAGCATTCCACATGAATTGCTCAAGCAAGGCAGGCTGAGCACAGGCTGAAAATTGGCCAAGTGTTGGTCTATTTTGTCTGGATATAGTTGTGAGAGTGCAAGAGACTCTTTTGAGAAGAGTGCATTGTAATTGTTTCATGATTCCTTGGTGAATATATAATAGAAGGGTTTTGAGCAGCAAGCTTTCCTCGAGAAAATATCTGTGTTATGGTTTGATTTGCTTCTTTCTTTACTTGTTGTGATTAGCGACCGGGTTTATTTTCTGCAATTAATTTGTAGAAGGATTCAGTATCTTGCTTTAGCATATCGCATGATCGGATTGAATCCATTGGTATACATATTGTTTGTATAATTTATACAACTCGCCCAAGAGCGCTGAGTCCAAGTACAACAAGTTTTCCTAAGTCGAGACGAGAAGATGTAGAAACTCATAGGTCATTCTTTCTGTCAAAGATAAAATTGAACACAATATCAGATGGATTTTTCTTGGAAGAGGTGGTGTCCCTTCGAAGAATTTCAAGAGTATATCACCCAACAACCACCAAGCTGTCAATAGTCAAAATTACCCAACTGCACTACACAGTGTCCATACCTTCTCGGGGAGGTAAAGACTTTCAGAAAACGTCACAGATTTAGAGTCTCATACTAGTGATCGAGAAACTCAACAGAGCTCTCTAAGAAGGCACAAAGGAAGTTGTATATTTTGGTAGCTCTGTATGCATATATTTTAAAAGAAAACATGAAAATTCAACAATTCCAAGCTCAAAATAAATTCTACAATTGCCAGATAAAATTGTGTTTTGCACTCTAAAAATACTGCCATGCAGATAAAATAGGAAAGCCCTCTCCAGGCAATTTTATTTCTTGCAATATATGTAATTTTGTGCTTGTTTGAAAAAGAACATTGATGTATAGAAGAATAGTCCCGTGTAAAAATAAATCAAATCCAATTTTAAATTTAAATAGAACTGTAGGGCTATCCACTGTGATATTACAAGCCTTTTGAGATAGAGAAGCCCCACAACAATTGCAGGAAATGGATATGGGCAGGTCACAAGGTCATACTTGAACAGAAAATATGAAATGGATATCTACCTGAAGGGATTTAGTGCCTCTGTCATATATTCTACACTGAACACGAGCTCTTTCTCTTGTCTCTATGGGCTCTGTTTGTGAGTTTTTGAACATGAACGTTGGCAGTGGGCATTGCTGATTGTCGAAGAAAATCACAAGATGATTAACACTGAAACAAAAATGAAGTGGGAACTGCGAAAGAAGGTAATACACATAGTATAATACATAACTGAGGTGGTTGATGAAGTTTTACCTGAAACCACAATAGGTATGTTCATCACGAGTCATGGAAACAAGAATTTGTTGGTCGTGCACCTCAAAAATCGTCAAAACCAGATGTGTCGTTTTGCATAGATCATGAATCAGTGCAACTAGATGCGAAGTGTAGAGTGGATGGTAAGCTAAAAAGTATGTTCCAGGTGTTAGAAATAAAAAAGTGTAGACGATGTAGGTGGGTGAGTTTACTCAAATAAAAATTTATTGGACTAATTACTATAACACAAAAATCAATGTACATTGTCAATAATTTTTGAATGGACATATTATTGATAAAATTAATCATATTTACGCCGAAGGTGTTCCTACTATGAGCTTTGCTGGGATGAACAGCGCTCCAACCAATCTTTGTGCTCCACCTATCTTGGTTTTGGTTTGTTTTCTATAGGTTGTAACTAAACTTCCCAATTCTGTAAATCGATTTTAGGTGATTGGAAAGCATTTCAGTATCACACATTGCAAGCAGAGTGTCGCCCTCTGCATCACCATGAAAATTCTCAAACCTCAAACCTTGCATTATACCTTTACACGACTTAGACCATGGCAATGGCATTGGCAGAAAAACTACTCATCCGCTTCAGCGAATGCAACAGTGGCAGAAGAAGTAGAAATCGACCAGAGAAAGCTCCCAGCTGACTACGATCCCACGACCTTCGACCCCACAGAGCACCGAAGGCCTCCCACCGATAGAGTCTTCAGGCTCGTAGACAAGATAGCGGACCTCACGCTTCTTGAGGTCTCTGATCTCTCCGAAATTTTGATGAAAAGAATCAGCATCAAAGAATTGCCTCCTATGGCCGCCCTCAAGCCCGGTGCGGCAAGCATAGCGGCGGCCATGGGCGGCGCCTCGGCTAAGCCCTCAAAGGAGGAGGCCAGTAAGCATGAAAAGACCGCATATAACCTCCAGCTGGAGAGCTTTGACGCCGCGGCCAAGATCAAGGTTATCAAGGAGGTTCGGGCTTTTACGGACCTCGGACTCAAGGAGGCCAAGGAGCTTGTAGAGAAAGCCCCAACGGTTTTGAAATAGGGACTTAGTAAGGAGGATGGAGAGCAGCTTGTCGAGAAACTGAAAGCGGTGGGTGCAAAGGCGGTTCTGGAATAAAGCCATAGTCGGTTCTTGCACATGAGCTGTTTTTTCGGCATTTTTCATTAGCTTTTCTAGTGAGCAGAGGTTTCCTCTTGTAATTTGTTTGTTCGATTTCTGCAATCTTACTTTGGGAGTCTTCGCAGGCTGTTAGGGTTTTAAATTAGGCTTTTAAGAGCGAGAGCCAATTTCTGCTCTTTTTAGGAACAAAAAGGCGAGTAGATTTTTCCCGCTTTAAGTGGAATGCCCAATTTCGAATTCTCGTTTTGGGGGTGTTATTCACCTGTGAAGATCTCAGCTAAGGATTTCAAGCGCCATAGTTGTTAAACCCTAAATATTCGATTTGGAAAATTTCCTCCTAAGCTGAATTATAACGAGGGAACATACTATATAGCTTGCCTACAAATAATTTAAAATGATTGAAATAAATAAATATTTATTACATTAAAAAAACCTGTATACTAATGCATGCAATATCTGCGACCGTGGCCATGAGTGTCCTTTAACTTATGCACATCACAAAATTTGCCTATGTTATGTTTTTCTTTAAACGCCCCCTGAGACCTGACTGGTCTATAGAACTTCTTTTCTTAGAATCAGAATCTCTAGTCTGATTAAAATCGGATTAATGAAAATATGATGGCAAATGTCAATTTTTAGATTTCGTCTCTGTGGTTGAACGTTTTAATTATGAAATTGATTTTTGTAGTTCATTTCAATTTTCTGAATCAAAATATCTTGGAGGGAGATATAACTGCAATACTCATGTATATATTTCTCAACTTATCTACATTGCGCTCGCGCACACACATATAGTAGATGGGAACATATAGCGGATGGGATTGTAGCAGCAACAATATGGCATTTTTTACGACTCTTTCTTGCAAACATTAAACGCTGCCCCCAGTATTTATATAATGTGCTTAAGAATGAATACTATTGAATAGAAATACATTAGAATTTAGAATCAACTGTCTTCACAGATCAAAATAGAAGTAGATTGCAAGGTATTGTCAAATTCGTCAATTATCGTTATAGATTACATAATTTTTAACATTATACTATTTGAAGCTACATAAACAATCTTGCATCCATTATGCTTTCTCAGAAACATTTGTGTTGTGTGCTTAAGAGCTGCTTCATAATTAAGAACCACTTTTGACGGACTGTTGCTGCAATGCTGCATATTATTTAAAATAATTCTCAAATATCTCTGAGCTTTGAGCTTTGCCAACTGAAAATCAGGATAAAAAATACCTTCTTGCATTGAATTGTGAAGCATTCTGAAATTTAATCAATTTCTGTCAAAATTTATATGTCATGGAAATTTAACAGTAAACTGTGTGGAGCTTCTTAAAAAACATTTTCTTAATTAATCTACCTTTGCAGAGCTCCTACAACGAAGTTGACTTATGTCAGTGAAGAATATGTAAATTCGTGTCCTTTAAAGTGGAGGGATACTTTAAAACTTGTTCAATTTAGCCAAAGATAGGGTCCAATTTAGACATCACAAAGAGCTTAGTTGGATTCCATGTAAAGTAAACTTTTGAGTTTCATGTAATCTACCCAGATGTGGTAGCCTTAAGTCAGAATGATGGCAGACCACTGTGAATTTCCTTCCTATCTCGAGATGAATATTAGGCCATATTTTCCACCTGCAACACACTTTACAAATGACTACTCTGTTCAGCAAAACCAGATTTACAATACTAACAAAAATTTAACAATTTGAGAGAGAGGTGAAAAATTTAACAATTTGAGAGAGGTGACCGAAAATCCTATAATATTTCAGGATAAAAACCTCTAATTTGTATTGAGAAGGAGAGTAGAATAATCTATCTGCCCCCTTTTTCAGTAGAGTGTAAGTCCCTAATATAAGTGCACTGCACCTGAAAACATTATATGACAAGAATGGACACTTTCAAGTTTCAACAAAGACAAATAGGAAGTTACAGCAAGAAAAATGAACACAAACAATCTCTCTACTTGGCACTTGCTTTACAAATTAAACTGAAAAGAGGAATGCATGTCCAGGGCGAAGAAAAATGATCTCTGATTGACTCCTATTGAAAGCATCTTCCTTTTTTAAATACTAAATACCATGCTATGCACACAGCCAATACTATAATGCCAGGCCAAATGTGGACAGGGACAGTGGTTGCTCCAACAAGGATTGAAACTTGAATCATGGATTCCACAAGCAGAACAGGTTTGGCTATAAAGGGACTGACAGTTCAGTATTACTCATGAAAGTACTTGTTAATGTTCTGAAAAAAGAGTGTTGCAAGAAGTGGGCCAGAGAAATTATTGACAGAAACATTCAAAGCAATCAAGCTTGTAAGCACCCCAAGCATTTTAATATTATTGTGAAAGGTCCAATGTTCACTGTTGTGTTAAAAGGTGGAGATTGATTGCCAGGTTAGTAATAGATCCTATTCCAGAAGCGTTGGCAGAAGAAAGACTATTAGTCTTTTACAACTCAATTCAAGCAATTCTTCAATTCTTGGAGAATGTTACCATTTAAAAGATGATTGCAAAGAATCACCTTATTGAAGTTTTTTAGTTTGCCCAAAAGGGATATAATCTGAAATTTAAGTAATTTTCACTGAGATCTAGCTGCTCTTTATCAATGAGATTACCACGGTCAATTGAGATTCTAGCTGTCAGTTGGTTAATGGGAACATCGAGAAGCTCTGGAGATGTGCTGTTTCCAATCCCTGGAGAAAGAGGTCCAGTGAAATGATTTGTATAGAGGTCCAAGAGCCCATGGGTTTGGATCCGACCTAACTCTGAAGGAATCCTTCTAGTCAATCGATTTTCTCCCAAACATAAGTTGAGATTCTCAATTGCCAACCATGGCTGGAATTGGTTCAAACAAAATCATTTACTAATAACTTCAAATTGAGGAGCAAAGAGAGATTGCAAATATGCAGTGCAGCCAAGAAAAGTGTGGGCGACTAGAGTTCAAATGTCCAAGAATCTGAAAGGAAGAACACAGCATAGGACAGAGGATAAGATGATGTTTTACCATTTTCATAACACCATCAACAATAGAGGAGAGCCCTGCACTGAATGGCTTAAACCATCTAAGAGAAATAACGTGACTTGGGTGGGAAGAACTTCATATATCTATGACGGTTCCATGAAAGCTGCTGCAGTTAAACCAATGACCTGTGAACCTCTACAATAAACCCATGACCTATGAAAAACCCATGACTTGTGAAAAACAATGTAGGAAAACATTTGGAATTTGTCCTGGTTTAGAGGCTTGTATGGCACCTCCAATGGCAGATAGCAAACCTGAATCTCAACCTCCTCAGGTCTTATCCTTGTACCTAATGTTATGTTAATGCTATTCATTTAGGTCCTTTCCTTGTCCCTAATATTCTGTCAATACCATTCATTGCAGAGAGAGACAGCGATCGTTTGTAGAGTGTATTTAAATCCAGAGATGGTTTTGAATGATGCACATGTATGGATACTGTTTACACCCTCAAACCTAATCAGATAAATAAAATTCAAACTTGTATTGATTCTTATAGACCTGTGTAATCGTGTAGCAAATTTCCCCTGAGCTACTGGAGTCCCACCTCACAAGAAGTCAGAGTTTTGATCGATTCAGAACTTTGATAAATTCTCTTGACTATTTGGTTCGATTTAGATTGGGCAAAACACTAGACATTATTTTAGTATACACGGAACATGAGCCATGGTGGAACTCTGATCATTCCTGAAATAGCTATCTAATTGATATCAAGTTTGCTGTGAGAAAGAGGTTCCCTTTTGTTTTGATTAGCTTACTCCATTTCTTATTAGAGCAGATGTATTTGGTGACTATTCACATCGTCCGTAGGTGTCTTTTATTAGTCTCTGGGTTTCAAGCTTACTACGTGACCATCACCTTCACACATAATATGATATGTTGGTTGAAGCTCTAAATGGTGGTGGATTTTGCCTAGTAGTCAGTAGATGCACTGGGGTTGACGAAATAGTTCTTGAGTCCACCCTCTCAAAATTCGACACTTGGCGGTTGCTGCACCCTCCGGCTATCATCTCCTCCCCGCGCGCGTGAGGCCATTCGCGACTGCGCTAGTGTCGCGTCGTCCCGCCTTCGGCGTTCCGGCGGGTCATTTATTAAAATGATCAAGTGCTAGTTTTAATCTATCTTAACTTCAGATCTATCAAGCATCGAGAGATCAAATCTATTGAGATGCAAAAATTTCCTAAGTTTTTAACTCAAAGAAAAATTTCATTTAACATTTCTTTTGATTCTTCTAATTCTATCTAACATTTTTTCTGATTTTTCGTGTGAGAATTTCACTTTGCAGGAGGTCTGCGCCGCCCTTCCTGATGCAATCCAAGGGCGTCCCATCCAACACCCGTTTCGCAGCGACGTGATCATCAAGTTTCGTGCCAAAACGTTTCTGAGGCATCACTGCAGTGCCTGCTGCGAGGTGGTGAAACGTTTTGTGTTCGAAAGTGAAAGGCATAATATAAGGCTCCATCCCTTGTGTATGGTGCTTCCCCAAATACACGACTATAGTCGGCACGCAAATCACAAACTGAAAATTGTGACGGGTGATTTAAAGGGAAAGGCATACACCTGCAGCGCCTATGGTCACATCGCTTGCGGTGGTTGGAGATATCGGTGCGAGGAAGTGGCGTGTAAGGTCTACGTTGATCCGAGCTGCGCTAAAAATGACATTTTTGGACTCCCAGATCATGGTATTCATCAAGTTGCATCCATCTGTTACAACACTATCTCTCGGTAAAACAGAGACTTCATCGGCTTTGGTTCAGTCAATAATCAATGGAGTAGTAACTGCGCTTACCCGCATGGTAATGTTTTAAAAATTACTATAGCAATGGCTTTTTTAACATAGATTTCTGCAATATTTTGAAATCTGATAGATGAAGAGAAAGGTCAATTATTTCACCTTCCCATATTATAATCAAATTTCTGGATATTCTGTCAAAATCTACAATAAATTTGTGAATAATTATGTATTTTATTGATTTTTTGGTGCAGTTTAATTGGTTAATCTAAGAAATATGAAATTGTTGTAATTTGAAAGACAAAGGTTCGAATTTTTTTGGTTATAATCTGTTATAACTTTTGCATAGGAGAAAAATGAAATTATTGAAACTCAAAAGACCCAAATTCAAATCCCCTGTTATAACCCGAAATACGAGGAAAAAGACATATACAAACCTCAAAACTGAATAGTAAGAAAAAGACATGTAGAAACCTCAAAAATTTGCGAGTTGGTACAGATGACCTGCTAGTTCCTCTGAATTACAAAAAAAAAATAAAAATAAAAACTATATATTTTTATTGGAAATAACTGTATAGGTTATTATTTTGTTTCTTCCATTAGACTTAAGACATGACTATCTATCCGTACGTACGTTTTCGTTTGTTATTTAGGCTTTAGGACCTGAGTATCTATTGTAAGTTTGAAGTCATCCTTATTTTGATGGTCTTTGTCTTGTAAATTTCAGTGATAAGAATGAATATATTATGTAAGTTTGCAATCATCTTGTAAATTTCAGTGATAAGAATGAATCTATTATGTAAGTTTGCAATCATCAATCATCTTATCTTTAGTGTCATCCATTCTCATTTTATCATTATCTTATTTGAAAATATTTATACAATAGAATTAACTTCAATTTAATTTCAGACTTGAGTGTTTCGCACATTTCCTTGAGTTCAACTCCTTAAAGTTGAATTGAGTTCAGTTGATACATTGTTTTCCATTGTCTTTCTGTAATTTTATCCTCTGTTGGACGAAAAATAACGCAGCGTGGTTATTTTCGACCGCAAGTACTTTATTTTGTGTGGATTATATTCGTACCTTATAGCGTCTTTCCAATTTTATGACAATGATGATATTATTTATCATAAAAATGAGATAGTATTTAAAATATATATATATATATATATATATATATATATATATATATATATATATATTTTGTTTAATTAATATAGAATTATTAAAATATTCATTTAATTTTTTATTTTAAATTAGTTAAAGCATAAATATTTATTTGTTATATCTATAGATTTATCTATTTCAATCATTCAAAGAGAGTTTGCAAAATTTTGATTTTTTTTAAAATAGAGGATTAAGATTCCATCTTGGAAAAATATACTTTGTAGAGGGATGGGATTTCAATAAAAACTATATCCTTGAGCTTTAAGGTTCATTTAATTAATCATTTGTCTTGGAAAATTAATCCCAATCATAGTAGCCATACTTGTGGTGATGTAATACCCCTTAGTAAAAGAAACAAGTAAACTTATTTAGTTTGATTTACCTTTTATTACTAAACTAGAAACTATTTGGATTAGTTATGTTGATTTCTTTTTAAATAGAGGATTAAGATTCCATCTTGGAAAAATATGCTTTGTAGAGGGATGATATTTCACTAAAAACTATATCTTTGAGCCTTAAGGTTCATTTAATTAATCATTTGTGTTGGAAAATTAATCCCAACCACAGTAGACATACTTGTGGTGATGTAATACCTCCTAGTAAAAGAAACAAGTAAAATTTTTTAGTTTGATTTACCTTTTATTACTAAACTAGAAACTATTTGGATTAGTTATGCTGAGTAATTAAATAATTTTGTTTTATACCTGTATATGCAAGAATGAAAATGTGTGTTTCATAGCTCCACTATGGGTGTGATACAAAGAGAACTCACACAGGAACTTGGGACACTTAAGGGCAGTGGGTAGGGTAGTTGCCTACTCGAACCTTCCTCAAGAATTTGTTTTTAAAGGAAGGAAGCTGAGACGGTAAAGATAGCTAAGGCTAAGGAAAGAGACAACTATTGTTACTCTCCACTGGTAAGGAACCAGTAGAATTGTTAAGCAGTGGTGTTGAATAGAATGACCATGTCTAGTTCTGACTAGATGGCCTTAATCATACACCAGAACCTGTTCTAATTCCCAGGTGTGTAGTGGCTCAAGGGAGAGATGCAATAGCGTCTGGTCTCATCAGTTGGGTGGTGCATCACACCCTCATGTGAGATTGTGAGCCTGTAGACTCAGTAAAAGATAATTATGTAGAACTATTAATTCTGGTAGGGAAACTGTGTTAAAGAAATAAGTTTTGAGATTATTATACTAGTTAGAAACAACATAAAGAAAGTTTGAGTAGTAATAGAACTACGACTTGTAAGTATGCTTTGGTTTATTCAGGGTTCAAATTTATGAATGCATGATTGATACTATAGAGATGAAACTCTAAACCATCTTGTAAGTGGGTTTCATATTTAACCAAAACTACATAAGCCAACATAGGGAAAACATAACAGTTTGTGGTAGCTATAGAAGGACAAGCTTCTAGAGGATAGGTTAGCCTTGGATCCTACCAGTCTAAGGCACTCTTGAATTGAAAAGGGTTTTAACCAGACTAAAGGTTTTGTATAAACCAGAACTTGAAAATAAACCACACCCGAAAAGTAAATGATTCCAGTGAGAGGCTATACAAATATGTTTATTCATTTCACATTTGAACTGAATATTTTTAATAATCCAAAGAATGAAATAAGAAACGAAACTCTAAAATGGTTACAAGAAAATAACTTTAAGCATGCCTTCAAATTATAAAACACTTGAAAAAAGGAGACTTAATAATTAAATTTCTTAAAACCCTCGACCGAGGAGATTTAAATACAAACCAAGAAACCAACAGAGTAATATGCCACTAACACATTTGGCCCAGTTTCTGATGGCCAAAATTTTGCTCTTGCGACACATAGATCTCCCAAAAGCAACACTTTGCAGTTGGGAAAATTGTCCTTTCCTGTCCTATCGCAGTTCCGACACTTCTAATAACTGTCAGTATTATGACACTGATGCCTTCCCAAAAGGTGTCGGTATTATGACACTGATGCCTTCCCAAATTTTTTCGGTATTACGACATCGATGCCTTCCCAGAAGGTGTCGCTCTACTAAAAATTATTAGAAGTGTTGGAATTGCGACGAGACAAGAAACGACATTTTTCCCAACCTCAAAATGTCACTTTTGGGATGGAAAGAATCATTGGAAGTACGATGGAAAACAACCATCAAAAGTGCGATGGAAAAAACCATGGGAAGTGCGATGTAAAACAACCGTCGGAAGTGTGACAGAAACAACTGTTGGAATTGCGACGCGATTCCTAGAAATTTTTTTTGGGGGAAAAAGTAACCCTGAGATTATCATCCACTTAGAGAAGGAGCTCAAATTTGGCTTATGGCATGATAGAAGTAGTTGATAATGGGGAAATGAAGATGTACGACCTCCCAAGTGAGCTAGGATGCAAGACAACTGTCTAAGTTTTCTTGCATCCTATCCTAGCTTTCTTGGGAGGTTGTCGATCTTCATTTCTCATTTATCAACTATTGGCATCATCCCAGAAGTGAAAGTTGAGTTCCTTCCTAAAGTGGATGATCATCTCAAGCTTACTTCTACCCCTATGGAAGTATCTCTGCTAAGAATTTGGTACCTTTCTCATAATATCAAGGGCATGTTCATACGAAGGAAGGACCCTTCTGCACCATCTCCCATCACTCTTCTGATATCACCACTATTAACATCTTCATTTCATGGCTTGACATGAGAAACATTCCCCTCAAGGATTTCATTTGAAACCTTGCTAGTACTATCCGTATTTCATCTGAACTCATTCTTTTGTATAGTTTCAAGAGAAAACTTAAAAGGTGCCTATGGTTGACTAGAATTTAAAATTCCTCTATGTACTTCTATTATAATATTTCCTTCCAGTGAAGGCTACTGTGGAAATCCATCTAAAAAATTACTTAAGATACATAGACACTAACCTAATCAAAAAATCATCATTAGAAACACATTGTAGATGGTAGCTAGACTCATTCTCCCATGTTTTCATGAATTCTTGTACTGTATTGTTTTTATCACTTTCTGAACTATCCATGTCTGAAACATGGTGAGAGTTTGAGCAATAAAAAATACCCTCTCTTCACCAAGAATAGTTATGCATGCTTCCGCTATATAAACCTTGAACATAGTTTCTTAAGGAAGAAACAATAATCTGTGTTTAATTGGATAACACTATATGCAAGGCACACTTAATTGAAACTTGATAGATAAGATTAAGATTGAAATAAACATCACGTCACTTTTTGCAATGTCACCTAAATAGTAAAGTACGACAAAACTCTTTACCAAATAAAGTCTGCAGGTTGTGCCCTTTGCCAACTTGCATGAAACAAAGATGAAAAGAAACCATGTTAATCCTCCTTGAAATCCCTCTATCATAGATAGTTTTGATGATTTATTGGATAAACTCCACACTTCCAACTAGATTGTACTTTTAATTTCTATTTACTATCGCTTTCCTAAGTGAATACATTGTGAAGCCCAAGGTAACTTTGAAGTAACTTTCCTTAACAAATAACATGTTAAAATTTAGCATGGGATCAGAGCTAAGGTGAGGACAGGCCCAAGCAGGAGTGAAAGAGAAAGAAATCACAAAGAATTTTTTTTTGACAAGTCTCCGTGATCTTTGTGGCCCCTCTTCACTGAAGGATCATAGTCTTGATCAATCGCATGTCAAACATTTATGAGGTGTGAATTGTATAATATGGACTGTGATTTAAGTCCTGTCTAGGGCCTATTAGAGGCACGGGATGAGCCTTTGTTTGAGACTCTTTCAGCTCTAGATAAAACACATTTGGATAAATAGAATTTTATTGTGTGCTCTAAAGTATCTCTTCATCCCTTGGGATTCATTGAAAATCAGATGAGAGGCAATGAAGAAGGCTTATTGTGCTATGAAATTTTGGTTTAAAGAAAATCAGCCTTGGCCCTCGTTAGGGAATCATACTCTAAAATAATACATCCTTATTTATATTTTTTGAGGACATGCGAAGGAAAAATATTTTTTATTGGTACAATAAATTTGAATGTTTCTTAAAGTGATCAATGGGTTTTCTTATCCTTGCAAAGAAGATAGTAAATATTGTGACCTTGAAATTAAGATATGTCCTCGTAATTTTTGAATTTAAGTTCACAAATTGTAGTATTAAGACCTATTCTTGACCTTCAGTTACTTCAAAAGTTGTAGACCAATAATTTTGATAATGAAAAAGAATGATGATTGCTATTGCCATTCTCTCCACAATTTTAAGGTTTCAATATGAGTCACATTGTAGTACTTCGTCATTATGGCATAACAACGAGGATTATGAGACTAATTTCAATGGTCAAATTCAAACTATAGTACTCTCCTTTGGCATGATGTCTAGAATCACTAGGTATACATATATGACTATCAAGGAGAATTAATACAAACTGTGCAAGATCAAGAGAAAATCAGCTACGACTAAATGTTTCGGTCTCATTCTCCAGATTGGCTTGAATTCTTTATTTCTTGTTGAAGACTATCTTGGAAATTTGTAGATTTATCCGTGGTATAATTACATTATCTTCTACATAAATAATTTCAAACTAGAGTTGATCCTTGTTGATGAACTAGTTTCAAATCTGTCATATTCTTGAGGCATCAGTAAGATCAGTACTTCCAATTTGGGAATTTGGTCCTTAAAAGTGACTTCAATGTGAAGAAATAATATAGCTAAGTATGTTAACAAATTTTTTGTACCCATGTATAAATAAATCATTAAAGACTCGTCATTTATGGCATGTATGTGTAGTTTAACATATTTTTAAGTGAAAATGCAGTGTAGAATGTGTGAATTCCATTAGCTTTTAGTCTGTTGTAGTTCTTCATGGATTGGCATAATCAAGTCTATAGCTATAGCAAGGAATTGACATATACAGTCCGGTGGGAAAGTATCCAATCATCTAGGAACATTAATTCAGTCTTCCAACAAAGAAAAAATTAAGTGATACATCATTCGTTAGATAGAATATCATCATTATCTTGCAGTAGTTAGGCTATATGTATACTTGACATGCACTTTTGGATTTGAGCAAAAGGTCAAGGAACAAAACAATAATAAGGATATCAACAGTCAGGCTTATATCATTATTCCAGGATATCCTCATCAAGAACAGGTAGATAAAATTTTCTTGGATAAGAATGTTCTTGCTAAGTACAAGGGCATAAGGTGTTGATCCTCTTCTTCATTTTTGAGAAGAATCTGTCTCATATAGTATCTTACCTTGAAGTCCTGTAGTAGGATCATTGAAAGAAACTACCCTAAAGTGTATAAAACTATAGACATTTGAAGATTTTTTTATGATCAATTCTCCTCTATGACATAAATTACTTCATGTACATATAACTCCATCAGATTGAGAAATAAGTCAATCACTCTATCACTAATCCTAGGCTACAACAAGTATTCTTAGTTATTCATTGACATATTGTAACATAATAATATTTGAGTGAGACTACTAGAGGCATGTTAAGGAAGTTCAAACTTACTATATATTCCCAATTGATTCACTACAGCAACAAATTCTTGCACATTCTGATGAAATCGTGCCCTCTTGAGACTACTAATGTAGGTGGAAGTATGGGTGAAGCTAAATGTGAGTGCATTGAATGCATAGGTAAAAATTAAAGAAAATGAATGTAAAAATTATGATGTTGGCTGAAAATATGAAAAATTGAGCTAACTCAATCTCCAAATAGGAATAAAAAGAGTGGTTAATCACATAATTTGAAAGCCGAGTACGATTATTTGCAAATTGGAAAGACAAATTGTGATGACCTCATCCCATCGCATTGGCAAGATATAGAGTAGCAGGCCTACACATCACTACTACTAGATTTCCCACTATTGATAAGAGTTTTTCTTGTCAAATCACAACTATTCCTTCTTCGCAATCACACTTTGCATCTGAAAACTATGATTTAATGCCCCTCAATCACATCGCATTGTATGTTATTGGTTGTTCGTCTTTTGGTAATGATTGGAAATGTTTCATATGCAATTTTTTGTTGAGATACAGGAATATGAAGGAAGACAACATAAATCCCCTATATTGAAGCTTGTTCTTCATCGCTTCTTAGAAGAATGAATGCATTGGTATCAATTAATGACAAAAGAAACTAGAAATTAATTCCTACTCATGCACCAGGAATTTGTGAGACATTCCTTATCACTCTCTCTTTTCAAAGTTTCTTGGAAAAGTATCCATAAGAGAGGTCGTTTATTGTAGCACCAAAGACTATGTTGCACTCATGGATGAAGAAATTTAAGGATTGGGAATTATAGGGAATTCATCTATATGGTATCCATGAATTAAGCATCAAAATATAACCATTAAGATGCAACCAACTTGAAATATTCAAGGAATGGAGAGATAAGAAGAGCAGACTTATTGTTAGTCATGCTCAATTTTAATGTATAATGTTTTAGAAACTTGAGAATAAAAACATCAAATCCAGCAAATCCTTTTAGAGTGTCTAGAATTATTGATTTTAGACATGAGCCTCTCTCGGAAATAGTCACACAAATATACTCAATTCTCTCACACAAGTACGTAACAAATATGTGATTATATTCTCAAGTACATTTCCAAAATAATATTACAAAGCTCTTCAAATTTTTCAAGCTGATAAAACCAGGTATTCTAGATGAAAAATATTTCAAAGTCATCTTCAAAGACATCATATTAAGTGAACAATATTTAAAACAATAAATAAGAGACATTACATAAGCCCAAATGTCAAGATATTCTATAGTAAATTGGAGAATTTCCTGCAATATGACAGTAAAGGAATGAAAACCCCTGTTGCAGGTGATCTTCAAAAGTTGTTTATTGTTCATCCACTACTACAAGGGAGGTATTCGTGAAAACCTGCCCAACTTTACAGAGTTTTCTATCATCTTAAGACTTAATGAGTCTCAAAAGGAAGTGTTTAAGACTATAAAATTCTCCTCAAATTCTATAGTTCATACAGGCATTGAATATTTTTAAATGTGCATGCATCCTTCATTAAAAAAAATAAGTATTGAAAAATGGGGTAATTATTCATGCTGGTTAGATTCTGATAGTATCATCACTAGCAATATAACTGTAATGGTGGACTGAAGAACTAAGTTCATCCTTGACATGTTGTCCCTGTGTGTGTTGAATAAGGAGAAGTTGCTAGTTTTTTGTTAGGTCCTATCTCCTTTGGCCTTATTTAAAATTATGATTATTAACAATAGGAACACGATTAAAGGTGTCAAAGTATTAATGCTTGATGGTAACACTTCTATATAAGCTAGGGAAATAATTCTTCAACCATTCAACAATTCTGATGATGAAAGAGTTTTGTTTGCTTCAATTAGGGCATGTGGAGAAGGAACTAATGTAACAAATTCCAATAAATTTTTCATCCCTAATATTCCATGGAATAATTCTCATGAATTGTATGACCAACAAGTGAAGAGTGATGTCCAATGACATACAAAACAAATTGGCATGATCATATGAGATTGATTTTGTTATTATAGATTCAATAGAAATCAATTCTACAAGTGTTAGCGCTACACCTAATAGCTGTGACACAGTTGTAGGTGGGGGAAATGAGTGTATTTTTGTGGAGAATCTTAATCAATTGGTTGAGGATATACCCTAAGCTATTGTGTAGAATACAATTACCGTCCATCAAATGCGATATATCATGGAATCGAATATTCCCTTGGATGCAATAAATATTACTTTAAGCTATGATAATGTGCCCATTGTGAGCTCACATCGAGTGTTTGATCACCATCCTAGTGATTGTAAGACTATTGACACTAGACTTTTTAGAACAAGACACGTGGAAGAAAATTCAACAAAAAAAAATTCAACTTTAGATATGTTGTCACAACCAACAATCTGATGTTGATAAGTTTATGTTGTGTTTCTAATTCCTTTTGTGATTGTTGGTATAAAATATAATGCTAAAGAACAAACACAAGGGAAAGAAGATACTGATAACAAATTGTACTAGTCTTGGTCTATAACTAGCTTACAATACCTTATTCGCAATTGAGTGTCAAAAGATATATGCTTTCATTAGGTAAAAAATTTTGGATACATAATGTGAATAATAGTTAAAGACAACCAACCAATTGCAATGCTAAGCAGCTAATATATCTCAAGCATTAGAAAATATTCCAACACTTAAAGGACTGCAATCTAGTAAGAGGAAAAGCATTGAGCAGATTGCAAGGCTCATAAACAACTTGAAAATATAGACTCTACAAAAGGAAATGAGAAGAATTACAGGAAAATTCCCTAAAGGCTTTTGTATCACAAGTAAATGTGATAAAACCAAGGACATGATATATGTATTTTCCTTAAAAGGGAGAGGTCCAAGAGAATTATTGAACCCCTTAGCAAAATGAGAAGCTTGTCAATACCTTGCTATTATTCAGAGCTATTTACAAAGTTAACTCCACTTCCACATCATCATTAGCCTACCTACCTTGACTAATCCTATTAAACGAATGAAGAAAGTTGTTCTCATCCAATCAGTGACCTAACCCAATAAGTTTGGCTGTTACCTCTACCTATTAACTATGGGGTATGGGTCCGTGTGCTCATTCCTACTGAAATATATGAAGGCCACAGATGTGAGGCTTAACATGCCTTCAATATCTAAAGGAATTCTCCAACCAAATGGTTTCTAGAGATATTGATAATCCTCATCTTCTTTATCTATTGGGCTATGGGTTCATTGTTCTCACTCCTAATCAAATCTATGAAGGCCAAGAGCTTACAGTAACTTATCTCTCAATGTATCACTCTAGAGAATTTTTTATTGCTTAAATTCATCTTGGACAATGACTTAAAACAACCAATATGTTAAGGAACATTGTCGGTGAACTCATTTCCACTAATAAGAAGGATTTGCAAGTTGGAGCAGTTTCCTATGGATTCCGATGGTGGACCAAGCCCTATGGAGTCCTCAATTATGCACAAATTATTAAAAACAAGTCTCATTGAAGCCCTAAACATAACAATATTTGCATTAACCATATCAATATTTGCATTAAATAAGATAAATGTGATTTCTTGCTTCATGATATCAACTATAGGACCATTCAACAAGAAAGCCTAAATAGCTCAGTATATCAAATGTTGAAGTGAGGTTCCAAAAATTTGTCACAATAATTAGTGTGCATTTGTAATTTTTTCATCCCATAGGGTTTAAATACTATAGAGTAATTTATTTATTTGGATTACAAAGAAAAATTCAAAAATACATGGAGGAACTTTTGCAATGCCCTCACCTCCTTTTAGTTCTAGTTCTAAATAATTGTCTCCAGTAAGACAAAAAGGATAATATAGTCAAACACTGAAAATAATCATCTCTATGAATTAACAAGGAAATACTATATGGTATGTATTTGCATTTGCTTTGGAAATTTGTACTGCCATGATATGCTATTGTTTTAAGATAAATTTGCAGTTTCTAATCACATATTGGAATGGATCTCAGATGTATGTGTTGCCATGGGGAATATGGCAGACTGTTTTATGATGATATGAGAATTTTTTATTAATTCAGGACATGAGCTCTAGTGATAATGTTTAATTATTTTTGTGAACCTTTTTTAAAAATTTTAGAAGTATACCATGTTAATTCATTAAAAGAAATTACGTTAATCCTCACATGAATATATAATCGCAGAAAGAGAATGAAAGAAAGAGACACGCATACATAAAAATAGGGAGCAAGAATAAAATCACACCAGTTTCTTCAAATAACTTCTTTTGAAGAGTAGTCAGTTATTTTGAAAAATCCAGCACTCACATATACAATAGGATAACTTGGTTTAGTTGCATCTGATACAACAAATGTCTGTTGTAACTTGGACAATGCTTCCTTTAAGTCCTTTGAAACCCACTGAAGAGATGTTTCACTCCCATGATTAGATCCATCAGATATCCTCTTTGAGCCTCCTGATCCCCTTTAAGTTTGAACTCATACTTCCTCATATGATCTTCTTACAGCCACACCCTAAGGTTTCCATGTCCTTACATTTGTTTTAACTGTCAGTTCCCATTCTGCTTCCCCTTCTGCCATGCCAGATTTAGATAAGATTTTTCCAGAGCCTAAATACTCTATATTTTCTTTTTCTTTTTTTTCATTCCCATTCTGTTTGAGAAATTCCACCGCCACTTCTTGTATGTTTCCCACATCAGTTTGGTATTCTTGGGGCCCTCCATAAGAGATCTATGATTTTTCTCCCATACCTTAAGGAAACTCTTCCATCAGTAAAGCATGATTTTCTTACTCACTTCTGATGGCGTTTAAAGAGTTAGTGTTTGTTAATTCCATCCATTTACCAACCGGTCCCCTTAATATTCCAGATTGTGAACAATGTCCATGTTTAAGGCTCAGATTATCCTCCTCATTTTCTTTGTCTCTCTTGTTAGAAGGAGATCCATCATATAGAGCTAAAAAAAGAGCGAACCCTTTTCTAACAATGAATTTTAGGCCCTTGGCAGAAAATGATTCAGCCAAAGGTGTTTCTCCACCTAATGATTTTTTTGGCACCATGCCTGTTATCATGAAGAAAAAACCAATGTAAAAAGCTACACAAGCAACTAGGCTGACCAGTATGCCTATTGGAAAGTCCCTCTTCAGTTTTCTACATTCTTCAACAGAATTAGCTACTGCATAAAATCTAACTCTATCCCAAACTCTTCAGTGGAGTTAGCACCGAACTCTTCTTCAGCGGAATTATCACTCCTAAGAGGAATTAGCATTCTTCAATGGAATTAGCACCGAACTCTGTCCCAAACCTCGCAAAGAGAGTTGAGGTAGGAAAATAAATTTGAATAGGTTGATTTAGATTTTAGAGTAGTTGCCAAATTAGATTTTAATAGGTAGTCATATAAATTTATATGTTGGCTTAGGTTTTAATTAAGTTTTATTTTCATGTGAGTAAAAGGAGAGGTCATTTGACATAGAGGTTATATTTAATGATTTTGAAGTCCGAGAAAAAGTAATAATGTTAGTATAATTAGGGTATTAATCAAAATTATATTATACCTCCCTAATATAGGTAAGAATGTTAATTTAAAGAGGGAAAAGGGACATAGGAAATATCTATCAACCCCTAAGGAGGTGATAAATATCTTTAAATCTATGAATAATGTTATCAATAAACTTAAGTAGCTATAAGTAGCCCCATATTTTTGAGGAAGTTCACTTAGAGCTTAAAAATACCCTATTAGAAGCTAACCATAGCTTAGAAGGCCTTCACATGTGTTGTTAAGAGAGACATGGGATAAATTTCGACTAAAGGAAATAAGGGGTACAGTAAAATAAATGTATAGCACCTACTCAAATCATCAAGAATATATCCAAACCATCAAGATGACATACTTATCTAAGAAAAATTATGAAACATAATGGAACAACTCAGATTTAAACCTATAGCCAAACAATCAAGAGTTAGAACAAAGTGTTTAAGTGAACACAATAAAAATAGTACACATTGGACATAATATCATATACACATGGATCGTACATATCCAACTAAATGTGGTAGCTAAATGAACTTCTTCCTACACCTAGTGTCCTAGATGGATAAGGTAAGGTGTCATCAAACCAATAATACATTCATGAATTACATATAGATCCATATAGCTTATATGGAAAATGATCAATGTGACACAAATTGTAGGGGTTGAGATAACAATCGAATTTTAAAATATCCTCTAAAATCCCATATAGAAAATTGGGTAATAGATCCTATGACATCCAACTTGTGATATAGATATGGTGGGAAATCCTCAAAGTATCTTTGAAGAAAGATGTCTCATTGAGGTCAAGTTTAAGAAGAGGTACGATGCCTCACTAATTTGGTAGTTGAAAAAGTTTGAATCTTGGTTTGTAAATTTGTACCTATGTAGGCAAGGCAATATGGAAGGAGGTGACCCCCTTGGAAGAGTTCTAAAGGGGAAGGCCACATTCGGACTTATATAAAGGTCTAAATCCAAGTACCTCCCTCATAAAAAGTTCTAGACATGTATTTAAAGAATGTAGATAATGACCTGCCCAAATGTTGATAAGGACAATAGAACATTCTGTGAATCTCATAATAAATGGGGGCATCTACAGATGAGGTAATCCTTTAATTATATCTCGTATATATGGAAACACTAGCAGATGTTATTTAAGAAGAGGAAGGTCATTATGATTAGTTTCAACTCGACACGAATGTAAACCCACTTTGAACACACCAAGGGGGATTTGAAGGGAAGCATCCGATGCTCTTGTGCGTATGTGGTTAAATAAAAATGCCCCCTTTCATTTGCATGAAGTCTTCCTCGTACAAATCCGTATTATAGTCAAGGACCTAAGAGGATGAAGTCCAAGTACATTCAATGTATTATCTATAAATAACCTTTCTAACAACCTGACACAAACATAAAATGATTTGATTTACATTGGAGGTGTAAATCACTTGAATTGCATTACAAATTTAATTGCTCCCCCACAAAAATGTGGCATGCTTCATTGTGATGATGCTTCAAACCTATTGGAGAACAACCTTACAATGTAATAGGAATTTAAATATGATGTAATTTTACTAGTGCCCCACATTCACCCTTTGGCTCACTAATCATGGCTAATTTGAGGTTATTTCAAGCACTAGGGTGGATAATATCATTCTATTTTCTCTTACGTATTATATTCTACATTGACACAATTGTGTTAAAAAAAAAAAAAAAAATTATTGAGGGTTCACTCCTTGTGCATTAGGGCTAGAGAGGCCTTGTATTTGTGAGTGATCTATTAATTTCCAACTCCTTATGTGAGATAGCACTACAAGCTCCATCTCAACATGAAGTGTGGATATTGTGAACAATTCAAATTGAGGCTTGGAAAATTATCCAGTTTTTTTTATGTTTGGTATACATGGTAATAATGGAATTACCCACAAACACACACCCTCATAACCAATACCTAGTTCTGTAAAAATCAAATCTTTCCAATATGATCAATTAGAGGTGAAGGATTCTCCTAGGAGGTCAATGTGTTGGTTTGGGGTGTTATTTCCAGCCTTGGATAGTTAGTGGTTAAGGGATTCAAGGGTCAAGGGTGAAGGTCCAAGGTCTTTAGGGTCAGAGGATTTATTGGTTAAGGAATTAAGGTATAGGGGATTTAGGTGTTTAATGAGTTAGAAGTTAAGGTGTTTAAGGGTGAAGGGTTAAGGGTTAAGGGTCACATGTTAAGAGGATAATGAGTTATGGCTTACGAGGTTCATGGATTATAGGCAAGGGGTTAGTTTCTTAAGATTTAATGAGTCAAGGGGTTTATGGGTTGTTAGTCTCTTGTATTCTACAATATCACTAGATGACTATGGATTATTTACAATCTACTGAAAATAAAATTCCCTCACTAACATTTATTTTCAGAAATCTCATTGTCTTCATTATTTTCATTTTTACCTATTCACTATCTCTCACATTACCTATTCATATCACTCTCAATACTATGAAAAAATATGTTTGAACTTTATCCCCTCATGTTAGCCTCTTCCCCTTCTTAAAAAGCTCCTTTCCTATGAAAAAAACCCCATTTTTCCCTTCCCCTTCTCTCGTCCAAAACAATGTAAAAACCCTTTTTTTGTTTTGAAAATAAATTTTATTTGGGACCCAATCTTTTTAAATAAACCCTGTTTATGTAAAAGACCTGACCCCATTTTTTTAAACACCCTGACTCCTTTTTTATTAAACCCCCACTCTAAAAGCCCTATTCTCCCGCTCTCATACAACCCTGGCCCTCACCCTTTTAAGAACTTATGCTCTTAATATACACAGGCCCCACCTTATTTTCAAACCCCCGTACTCCATTAAATTCTCATCCCCTCTTTATACTTACCTGCCACATCATTTATTTTACTTGACCCCACCTACCGAAACCCACCCACGGTGAAAGTCACGTGACCACTGTCTGATTTTCTCTATCAAATCCGACAGCCTGCCCACCTTATCGCAATACCAAAAGCTCGAGGGTTAAAAAACTTTGAGGCTTCTGAAATAGGTGGTTTTCACACCCCACCTTTCTACCATTCATAACTCCATTGTCTTATTACATCCCCCCGACCATTGCCATTAACCGCCTATGAACCATGTGAAAACCACTTACCACTTTCCTACCTATGACGAAACCGCTAACCAACACGTTGAAATCCTGTGTCTCTACTATAAGCCTCGAGCTGCCATAAAACCCCTACAAAACATCTAAAATACCAAGAAGGCCATGACCAAACGCAAAGACCGAAAGCCTCCATTACTAGGACTCTTTCCATAGCTCAATTTTTATTAATAATTTTTTTTTTATTTTTCAGGTGATGTACATGACATAAAATGCGTAATATGCATTTCTAAGTCCAAGAATTGTTGAATCAGGGTTCTATGGGTGATGATCGAGTAGCCTTATTTATCAAGGGAATAGGAGCACAAGATTCATCTGAATTAGCAATGGATCATGACCATTAATTATCATATGATTACTACAGAGGCAGCAAGAGTTCTTCAATGAAGAGGATAAGAAAATAAAGGAGTTTTACAGTACTTGTGCAGAGATGAAGACAAAATTAGAGCTTAAAATACAAATTAAAAGTTAAATGGCAAATCAAAATAAAATCAACAAAGAAGACAGATCCGAATGACAAGGCCAAACAACCTTTACTTCTTCATACTCATATTGGCCACCTATAGCCTAAAACTGCTAAGGGAAACTACCTCAGTTAATGCTTCAGTCAGATATATTTTAAACAGCTCAGAAGTTATTGTAAAAGTTAAAGTTAAAGGCCAAAAAGTCAAAAATATCTTAAAATTAGCTCATGAGTTAAGTCAAAACTTATTATTACAGTGAGTCAGTCAGAGATACTTTGCCTTGGGCCTTGCATGGTCTCAAAGGTTAATATTACATTTACTCTTTAATAAATATAGCCTGAAACACTAGATTAGGATCACCTCCTCAATTGCAGTTAAATACTGCATGTATTGTTCATTATTATTTTTGGTTGGTTGGTTAGTTGGCTGGTTGCTAGACTAGATTTTGATCAGACTATGTGTTGCAAAGATTATTGCACTGGAGCATTGTGACTATTTTGAGCTC
The DNA here is from genome assembly GCA_034641835.2 of Pinus albicaulis. Taxonomy (NCBI): domain Eukaryota; kingdom Viridiplantae; phylum Streptophyta; class Pinopsida; order Pinales; family Pinaceae; genus Pinus; species Pinus albicaulis. Next base: position 1,138,694,041 of record CM076572.1, read on the forward strand.
GAAATAAGTAATATAAGCATGTTCACAAGATTTTTGAGCTTTGTTAATGGTTGTGTTGTCCCTCTTTCTCAATGTTTTATCCTCTATTTTCCATATTTTACATCAATTTCTCTAATAATAGCAAAAAAAATTTAGATTGAGATATGTTGTTTTGGCACCTTAACTCTGTCTGTGACTATTATCTTTATGTTTTCATCTACAAGTTTAATTATAGGATTTATGGGTTTCATGATCTTTAGTTTCGCTTAGCTTTTTTCCTTGAGGTTCCTTAGGAAAGTTTAGCCAAAGAATTCAGGGGTGTCCTACTCTTTAGTTTCTCTTAACTGTTTATCTTCAAGGCCTTCTTTGAGGTTTAGTTTAAGAGTTCAGGGGTGTCCTACTCTTTAATTTCACTGAACTATTATCTTGAATGTTTTCTTTGTATGAAAGTAATAACTAAAGAACTTAGAGGTGTTTTTCTCTTTAGGATTACTGGATTGTTGTCTTGAGGCTTTCTTAGTAAAGCTTAATTACAGAATTCATGGGAATACTCCTCTCTTGCTTTACCTATCAGTTATCTTAAAGGCATTTCTTGTTGAAGTATAGTTAAAGGATTCCTAATTGCCCTTTAGTTTTACTAAATTCACAACTTGTTGTCATCTCATACTCATCTTACATAAGAAGATCCATTTGATATAGTTAGCTTGCCCTATGAAAACCCTTGAAGAGGTTATATACAATTTAAACCTTTTATGACTCCATATACCAATGGATTAAGCTTCCCACATTCTATCTGTCGAACCTACAATCAATCATTCAATCAATCAAAACAAATCAAACAACCCCAAGCTTTATAACTAGCCTAAAATCAGAAAACATAAGCATAAAGATAAATCAATTAATCATAGACATAGAGAGAGCCCTCTCTGAGCCCAGGAAGGCTAGGTCCTTGGAATCCAAAGTGGTTTGATGTGGTTCCATACTAATTTTTCTTTCCAATCTTGCAAATTATGGGGAGACAACGTAATGGTGACCATACTGGGGAGCTGAGTTATTAAAAAGATTAATATTTCCTCAAGAACATAGAAAACCCCACTCAAATTTAGATGACTCAAATATTCTTCAAGAACAGTGTTTGGTTTTTGATGGTGGGAAATAGCTAGCCTCAAGAAACTTGAAATCATCCACCTGGTGACCCCACTAGTTTTCAGTAGGCCTACAGACTCCATTGGAAAATTATTGAGAAAAACCTAAGATTATCAAAACTCAAAGTAAACCAGTCAAGATTCTCTCTGCCTTAGGTCTAAATTATGGCTTCTAGAAGAATATATACCAGATCCCATCCTGATCAAAACCCTCCTACAATAGTTGACAATCTAGAGAGAATCCTAAGGAAAACTCATAGATCTGAGAGAATAATTGTTAGCAGACCTATTCACAAAGAAATTTCCTTACCTAAAAACCTTAAAAACTTGCAGGATATCCAATTTGACTCACCCTTAGAACAAAGCTTATTTAGGACTAGGTCCTAGAATTTGATAACCCTGATAATTTTGGACCCATCCATCCTACAACAGAATTCTGTGGTACAAACCTCAACCCCCACTCATACACACACTGTTCACCTTCCTCCATTCAACCCTCCACCTCCTTTTGTAAATCCTCCACTTGTTAACCTCCCTTTGTTTCCCCAAACACTAACAATGGAAACCTGGTATGACCCATTAGTCTTCCCATTACCTTTAGTGCCTCTACCACGTGATTATCAGTCCAAAATCCCCCTATTTGATGCAAGTCGTTCTACAACTACTCAACAACATGTGGATAGAATGGATGACTCCTTTGATAGACAAGAGATAGATGATGAAACTGTTAAGATCAGAATGTTTGCCCAAATATTAGGGGGAGAAGAAAGAAAATGGTTTAAAATCCTAAGCCCTAATAGTATACAGGACCCCCCTACTTTTCGTAAAATATTCCTAAATAAATGGGAAGTTAAGAAAAATCCTCTCCAAATCTTATCAGAATACAAAAAAATTACAAGAAATGTAGGAGAGAGTGTCCAAGATTACTGCACTAGGTTTAACAGTGTGTATAATGCCCTCCCAACTCACATGAAACCTCCACAAGGTCTAGCCCTAATGAAATTTCCAGATGGATTTGACCCAGAGATGGCTTATCAATTAAGAGAAAGATACCCTCTTACATTAGAAGACATGCAGATGGGTGGAGTAAGTGTAGAAGCAAATCTGATTGCCAAAAGAGCTAGAATGAAAAATGAAAAAAGAGTCAAATATAGGGAAGAGGCTATAGCTTCCACATATGATACTAATATTGATAACCTAGTTCAAAATATGGAGAGGATGATTAAGAGAATAAACATAAATGAAAGAGCTTCCCCTAGAGAAAACCAAGCAGCTCCTTAAAGCAGAAACCAAAACCAAAACCTTAGGAGAAACCCCCCTCAAATAAGAAAAAGAGGGCCTGATCAGCAGATCAAGCCTCCTTTCCAAGAAAACTATGCTGATGAAGATGAGGGGGTAATTGAAGAACCAAAGGAAAATCATATCAATCTAATGGGAGTTAGTAATGAGGATACTGTTTTCCTCACTGAGGAAGAAAAACGCATATTTGCCCCAAATGAAGAAGAATACCTAGAATCTAAGGACTATAAACAATGATTCAAAAATTCCATCATGGAAGTACATAGAAATTATGACCTCAGAAGCAAGAAATCCCATGACACTCCTAAGAGAAAGAACCCTGAAATTTCTACTAGAAAGACCCCTAAAAATTATCCTAAAAAGACAGCAGAAACTTCAAACACAATGGTTAAAGGTTCTGATAAAAATAAAAATAAAAACAGTGTAGAAAGAAACACTATTAAATTATCTAGTAGCCCTAACAAAAATGATTTAACTAAGATCCCCAATAAAAATTAGCAACTTGAAATTGCTGCAAAAAGAGTGCCTGATAAAACTGATTTAAATCTACGAAAGAAAAAAACACCCTTCAGTATTGAGAATGAAATTTCCAAGATAAAAATATTTATACCTCTTGCTAAAATAGTAGGCCAAGATGTATATAGATCCCAAGTTTTGAAATCTTTAAACATAGGAGAGAATGTTGATTCTATAAATCTGAATGATGATAAACCTAAAATTTTTTTTGGACTTGAGGTAGAAGAAAAATTGCAAGAGGGTTGTGTTCCTCCATTTTATGTCAGTTTAAATATTCATGATAAAATCCTCCACAATGCCATGTTAGACTCAGGAGAATCTCATAATCTCATGTCAAAGGTAGTTATGGAAAGACTAGGCCTTGAGATAACTAGACCATACAAAGACTTCTACTATTTTGACTCTAGTAGACTTAAATGTGTTGGCGTAGTCAAAGATCTCTCTGTTAATCTAGTACAAATACCAACCAAAATCCTAGTAATGGATATTTTAGTGGCTGACACCCCCCTTAAATATGGAATGCTTATATCATGTTCATGGGGAGCTAATATTCAAGGAACCCTCCAAATGGATAGGACCTATGCTACCATACAAGTCTTTAGTCAACCAAGAAAATTATATGGGGAGACTCGTATGAAATACATGGTCAACAGTCAAGAAACGCCAGATAGCTCCCCTCTCTATTCTTTCCAGATAGACCTTGATTCATTTATCCTTTACAATGATAAAAAAATGAATGAACAAGCAGTTGAAAGAGAGGAAGAAAAATAAGAACAGTCACATAGAATAGATAAAAAAAAGCACAACGGCGACCATAAACCTGAACCTGAACCTCTATTGAGTATGAGCTTTGACAGTTCTTGTGGAAAAACTAGATCTGGGGCAGGTGTTTGGCTACATAACACTAATAACAATCACATAGAAGGTCACTGCTACAAACTGAACTTTCAATGTACAAATAATATGGCAGAATATGAGGCACTCCTCCTAGGGCTACAATTACTCAAGAAATTAGGAGCTAAAAGGATCTTTGTCGATGGGGATTTCGAGCTAGTCATTAGGCATATTAAGGGATAATATTTAGCAAAACATCCTAGATTAAGAGAATAAAGGAAGTATTCCCTCGACCTCCTAAAAAATTTCAAAGGACATGATCTTGCCTCCATCCTAAGAAATCAAAATATCCTTGCCAATGAACTAGCATTTGTAGCCAGTACGTTTCAAAAACCTCATCATATTAAACAATACATAGTACAAGTCAAATAGAGACCATCAATCCCTAATAATATAAAATATTGGCAATTTTTTTAAGGTGAAAAACAAATTGAATATTTCTTGTTGAGAATGCAACAAGATGATGGATCTTAGTGGAAAGAAGTCGCCTTCACTAAGTGGGCCCGCAGGCTATTTTTGGCGCAAAGTCTATTTTTAGACTATGTCTATTTTTAGACATATGGATCATGGTCTATGAGTTGCAGGATGTTATTTGTGGATGGTTGGTCAAGTTGGGAAAAATAGATGGACCTCTATTTTTAGACATACTGGGCAGAGTCTACTTTTAGACTGCCAGTCTAAAAATAGGAAAGTCAAATATTATTAGCTCTTAATAATATTTGGACTATAAACATTATCTTATCCTTTTGCAACACTTCAGTTTGAGCTACGAATGTGGAACATGCAGCTGACAGAAGGAATTACGCAATTCCTAGGGTTTAGTTGAGCTATTGCATGATGGACTTCAGTTAGAACTCAAGTGATTGAGTTTGGTGGAGTTGATTGAGGAGTTGATGGAGTTGTGTTCAGTTTAACTTAGTTGAACTAGTTGTATTTAGTCTAACTGATTAATACACTAGTGATGAGTGGTGTGAATTAATTATTAATTAATTCACTAATTATTAACTCATAAATCAACTAAATAATACATCAGTTAACTCAAGTGCATGGACAGTTCAGTGGAGACTAGTGGAAGAGGTAGGTGAAAGGGTGAGTCTACTATCAGTTTTGACTATACCGTGCATGAGATTTTCACACACATTGATTGAGATTGCCAATGACGATTGCGCAGTACAATCCAGTGGGATGGCTGCGCAGCAATGGCATGCAAGGCAGAAGGAGTGGTGAGCCGAGATGATGGCGAGCTCTAACACCGGAGATTGGGCCACCTTCACCATGGAGCTTTGAAGATACTGTAGCAGATTTCTACTGGGCTTCCTAAGGGTACTCTTGCGCAGTCAGATCAGTGCAAGGGATGTACCTTAGGAAAATTTGTGAAAGCCACCTTTCACGAGAAGGATAGTCACGCCATGATGATCCTTGAGAGAATTCACACAGACGTGTGTGGACCTTTCTCAGTAGCTTCGACAGAAAATCACAGGTACTATGTGATCTTTGTTGATGATTATTCTCGGAAGTGCTGGATCTTCTTCATGCAGAAGAAGAGCGAGACATACTCAAAGTTATGTGAGTTCAAGGCGCTGGTTGAGAAGGAATCGGGGAAGCAGGTGAAGGCTCTTAGGAGCGACAATGGTGGTGAATTCATCTCTGGTGAATTCAAGGACTTTTGCAGCGCAGAAGGAATTCGAAGAGAACTCATAGCACCTCATAACCCACAGCAAAACGGGGTTTCTGAGCGGAAGAACAGAATGATCATGGGTGCTGCACGGGCGATGTTGCATGATCAGGGCCTACCCATTCACTTGTGGGCGGAGGCATGCAATACTGCAGTATATGTGCAGAACCGTTGTCCTCATAGGATACTTGGCATGAGTACAACCGAGGAGGCGTTTTTTGGTAAGAAGCCTGATATTTCCCATTAGAGGATTTTTTGTTCACCTGTTTACATTCATGTAACGAAGAATGCCAGGAAGAAGCTGGAGCTGACTGCGGAGGTTGGGATATTTGTGGGGTACACTGATATGCCCCACAACTATCGTGTGTATTTTCCAGGCAGTCGCAAGACTGTTGTACGATGGGATATCAAATTTCAGGAGGAGAAAGCCATGAAGTGTTCGCTTGAGAGGGAGCAACACTTGCATGCAGAGGAGGAGCTATTAGTTCCTAAGGATGAGCTTCAGGATGTGGATCAGCCACAAGAGGAAGTTCATGGAGTGGTAGACACCACTCATGTAGCACCAACCATCAGAGGGCGGAAGCACACTACAGAAGCTGAGCGACTGGCTCAAGATGCAGAGAAGGTTGTAGGACCACCTACAGCACAACACAGATAGAGACAGTCACTGGACCGGTACACTGGATACATGGCTCATGTGAGAAAGTGTATCGTGACAGAGCCATCCTCTTTCGAGGAAGTTGTGGAGGATCCCGCATGGGTAGATGCCATGGTGGAAGAGTATGATTCGATTGTCAGAAACAGTGCATGGGAGATTGTCCCGAGGCCGGAAGGGAAATTAGTGGTGGGTTCGAGATGGATCTACAAAGTGAATCAGGCAGCTGACGGGAGTGTGGAGAAGTACAATGCAAGATTTTTTTCCCAAGGCTTTTCTCAGATTGAGGGGATCGATTATGAGGAGACCTTTGCACTTGTCACAAGGTATTATTCCATACGGACGATTCTTGCTCTCTCAACACAGATGCGGTGGCACATTCATCAGATGGATGTGAAGACTGCGTTCCTCAATGGAGTCATTGAGGAGGAGGTGTACATAGAGCAGCCTGAAGGTTTCATGATCTTCAGTAGTGAGTCGCATGTGTGCAGGCTCAAGAGAGCACTGTATGGTTTGAAGCAAGCACCTCGTGCTTGGTACACACTGATAGATAGTTATTTCACCGGATTTGGATTCCCCAAGAGTGAGGCAAATCCGAACCTATACCAGATTGTGGTGGAGGGTAAGTTGCTGATCATTGTACTTTATGTAGATGATTTGATTCTGACAGGTGATGAGTTGTTGATACTTTCATGCAAGGAGGATCTTACAAGAGAGTTTGAGATGAAGGACTTGGGCCTCCTTCATTATTTCCTGGGATTGGAAATTTGGCAGCGCAGTGATGGACTATTTGTTTCTCAGGGTAAGTATGCCCGAGAGATACTGGAGAAGTTCAACATGCATGGCTGCAAGCCTGTTGATACTCCTCTTCTTGGAGGTTGGAGGAAGGAGGATGCTACTTCAGCAGAGGTAGTGGATGCCACTGTTTATCGACAGTTGGTGGGGTCGATTATGTATCTATTCAATACACAACCCGATATATGCTATGCAGTTAACCAGCTTTCACAAGCTATGGTTAAGCCTAGCAAGCTCTTCTGGAAGGCGGGCAAGCATGTATTGCGTTATCTTAGAGGCACCTCGGGATATGGCTCATGGTACAGACAGGAGGATGAGTTGAGGTGGTAGTGCTTCATGAACCGGTATCATCATATCAGAGATTGTGTGCAGCGGAGAATCATGTTACTTTCATACATTCCCACGGAGGATCAGGATGCTGATATCTTGACGAAGGTGCTCACCAGGAGCAAATTCGAATACCATAGGGGCATGATAGGGGTTGCTGATAATCCATATCTTGTTGAGAGGGAGTGTTGAGAATGCAACAAGATGATGGAGCTTAGTGGAAAGAAGTCGCCTTCACTAAGTGGGCCCGCAGGCTATTTTTGGTGCAAAGTCTAGTTTTAGACTATGTCTATTTTTAGACATATGGATCATGGTCTATGAGTTGCAGGATGCTATTTGTGGATGGTTGGTCAAGTCGGGAAAAATAGATGGACCTCTATTTTTAGACATACTGTGCGGAATCTATTTTTAGACTGCCAGTCTAAAAATAGGAATGTCAAATATTATTAGCTCTTAATAATATTTGGACTATAAACATTATCTTATCCTCTTGCAGCACTTCAGTTTGAGTTACGGATGTGGCACATGCAGCTGACAGAAAGAATTACGCAATTCCTAGGGTTTAGTTGAGCTATTGCATGATGGACTTCAGTTAGAACTCAAGTGATTGAGTTTGGTGGAGTTGATTGAGGAGTTGATGGAGTTGTGTTCAGTTTTACTTAGTTGAACTAGTTGTATTTAGTCAAATTGATTAATACACTAGTGACGAGTGGTGTGAATTAATTATTAATTAATTCACTAATTATTAACTCATAAATCAACTAAGGAATACATCAGTTAACTCAAGTGCATGGAAAGTTCAGTGGAGACTAGTGGAAGAGGTAGGTGAAAGGGTGAGTCTACTATCATTTTTGACTATACCATACATGAGATTTGCACATACACTGATTGAGATTGCCAATGAGGATTTCGTAGTACAAGCCAGTGGGATTTGAACTTGGATCTCATCATTATTCATCTTGGATTGCGCAGTAGAGGCAGGCTAACAGATGGAGGAGATTTGAACTTGTGACTTGTTCAGATCTGAGCTTGTGTAGTGTGTAGCATGTGAGATAGTGCTGAGTACTTGTGAGGAGTATTGTGCTATGTATTGTTACGTGTTCTCTATCATTATAATATACAGATAGTTGGGTGTTTTAAACTTTAATCTTTCCCATAAATCCTATGTTTATATGTGTGATTGATTAATGTTTTGTGACCACATGCAATTGTTTTAATTCCGAAAATTGATGATCAATGGTAGAAGAGGTTATGTATTATGCATGAAGCTCAAATAGTGTGTAATCAGGATAATCTCGGTGAATAAGTGATCTATTATTCAAAATTTCTACATTTCTTATAGTCCAAGGGTGAGTTTGAAATGCCAAGTTCAGACTCAGATCATGAGGAGCACTTCCCTACTGAGAAACAAACATACAAGGAGGAAGCCCCTCATAATGTTGTCGTAAATCTGTTAGCAAAGAAATACCCACAGAAGATAGAAATGTGTGAAGATCATGAAAAAGAGGACTTTGAAGTGTTTCGTTTCAGAGATAATACCTTGCCAAGAGGGTTGGTCCCTACAGAAGAATTTTTTTATTTTAATGATGTCGCTAAAAAGTCAAAGATAGAATCCACTGAAGCAAATGTAGAAGAGTGAAATATAGGGAATGAGTAAGAGCCAAAAATGACAAAACTGTCAAAGACACTTCCAACACCTATAAAACATAAATACATTGAGCTATTCAAAGAATTTACCTATGTGTTTTCCTAGAGCTATGAGGGCTTGAAGTCCTATGATACTAATACCATTTAGCACAAGGTTCCACTCAAATAAATACAGAAGCCCTGTAAACATAAGCTACGTAGAATCAATCCTATACAAATGCCACTAGTTGAGAAAGAGATAAAGAAAATGTACGATGCTGGAATAATATTCCCACTCAGGTACTTAGAATGGTTTTCAAAACTTGTATCAGTGAGGAAAAAAACAAGAGAAATTAGGCTCTGCATAGACTTCAGAAATTTAAACAATGAATCCCTGAAGCACAACTACCCCTTACCAAATATGGATCACATATTACAAAGGGTAGTAGGTTCCAAAAGGATATCTCTACTCGATGGCTTTTTACGGTACTATCAGGTGCTGGTACATCTAGATGATCAACATACGACAACTTTCACTACACCTTGGGGCACCTTCATGTATGTAAAAATCCTTTTGGGTTGATGAATGTTGAAGCTATTTTTTAAAGAGAAATGGATATTGATTTCTCCAAAGAAATAGGTTTCTTCATTGTGATATACCTTCATGACATCATAGTGTATTCCAAAACTAATGAAGAGCATCTAGCCCATTTGAGAAAGGTCTTTGAAAAGTGTAGAAAGTATGGCCTACCTTTAAATCCCAAGAAAATCCTATTTGGCCTTCAAGAAGGGAAGCTTTTAGGCCATATCATATCTGGAGAAGGGATCAAGATTGAACCAAAAAGGATTGAGGGGATATTGCAAATCAGTCACCCAAGAAACATCAAAGAGATACAATCTTTCATTGGAAAGATAAATTTCTTAAGAAGATTCATAGCAAACCTTTCAAAACTCCTAAGAAACATCACTAACATGCTAAAAAGAGAATCCAGAGTGAAATAGATGATAGAAGAAAATAAATATTTTGACTTGGTGAAGCAAGCTCTTACACAAACACTAGTTCCGATCGGTCATGATTTCACCAAGGATTTCTTTATATTTTCTTTTGCATCGGAACACACAATTGTTGTTATCTTAATGTAGAAAAACATAATGGGACAAGAGAATCCCATAGCTTTATTCATCCAGGCATTAAGATATGCACCTCTAAAATATAATATCATGGAAAAGCGAGCTTTTTCCTTAATCAAAGCACTAAAAGATTTCAGAGTTTACATTTTTCACTCTCACATCATTGCATTTGTGCCTCACACAGTGGTTAAAGACATACTTACACAAGATCGTGATGGAAAAAGAGGTAAGTGGATTGTTGTAATCTTGGAATATGATATGGAAATCAAACCCACCAAGCTAATCAAAGGACAAGGACTGGCTAAATTGATGGCAGAAACAAATTTTCAAGCAATAGACATCAATATGATTCACTCATTGGATGAAAAAGAGGAAATAGTGACTCCACCTATTGAGGAAGCATTCCTGAACTCTCCTTGGTATGTTGATGTATTATATGTGCTTTTAAATCTAAATTTTTTTCCTAGATTGTCTAAAACAAAGGGCAGATTCCTAAAACTGAAGGTTGTAAATTTTTGCATTCTGGAAAAAGTTTGATATTTGAGAAAATTTGGTGGTGTATCGCTTAAATGTTTGCCTGAAGAAGATGCAGATACGATAATGCATGAATTTCATGAAGGAGAGTGTGGAGGTCACCTTTATTGGAAAACAACTATTAATAAAATCCTTAGGGCTAGTTTCTATTGGCCTACTCTCATCCAAGACATCCACAAAATGGTAATTTTCTGTCATAAGTGCCAAATCTTTGAGGGAAAAAGAAAGTTGATGCCTTTGCCATTACAACCTATCTCTGTTGAAGCTCCTTTTCATCAATGGGGACTTGAAGCTCCTTCCTCTTCTGCCCAACATAAATAGATCCTTACTATAACTTACTATTTTACTAAGTGGATAGAAGCCATTCCTTCCAGGACTACCACAGACTCAGTAATTATCATATTTCTTGAAAATAATATTATATCTAGATATGTCTATCCTAGGAAAATCATCACTGATAATGTTGATGCCTTTAAATCCAAGAAAATGGTGGATTTCTACCACAAATATCACATTAATTTGGTACATTCCACAACTTATTACCCTCAAGGTAATGGGTTGGCTGAATCTTCGAACAAATGTTTGGTGAACATCATTAAAATGTTGTTGGAAGAAATTAAGAAATCATGGCACAACAAATTGGTACATGCACTATGGGAAGACAGGCTAACAACTAAGAAATCAATTGATATGTCACCCTATCAGCTAGTGTATGAAATAGATGCAGTCTTCTCAACAAGCTTGGGAGTGCCAATAATGAAGCTCATTTAAGAAATACAGTCTGAATAAAATGATATACAAAGAATAATAAACCAAAATATTCAACTGCAATAAACTAGGAAAGGAGTGTACAATAGAACACATCTGGTACAAGAAAATATCAAGAAACTCTTTGAAAAAAGGACCAAGGAAAATGATTTCAACATTGGGGACAAAGTGCCGAAGTGGGATTCAAGAAGAGATGACAAAGGCAAGCATGGAAAGTTTGATAACCTCTGAAAAGGCCCATACACCATTCATTCTGGAAGAGGTAATGATGCATTTTTTTTTACAAGAAATGGATGGAACAGAGTTATGTAGAGGTCTTGTCAATGGCAGGATTCTCAAGCATTATTTCAGTTAAAAATATCAGTTTAAGTTTTCTTCATTGTATATAACATTTCTTAAAATAAAAAATCTCAAAAGAATTGATACAAACAAATAAATAAAAGGAAAAAGAGGGCAGATAAAAAGAAAAAGGTAAGCCCCATACCAAAAAAAAAAAAAAATTCTGAAAGTGTGCAAGTCCAAATGCAACTGTTTTTGAAAAGGGAGTCTTGTTCAATCATACAGCCTTATCATAATTGTACAAAATTTGAATTTTTGTTGAGAAGTTAGAAAATGAAATTCTTTCAAACTATTTAATCTTGGCTTACCAATGATAGTTTACTTTTGCGAATAAAATTGTGTGCAACTTGACCAAAATGTCACAATTCATGATGATGAAACCGCTTAATCTTGATTAAGTCATGGTTTAAATTTCATGTTGATAGTTAGAGAACAAAAATATATCAAATTTTTTAATCTTGAAAGATAAGTAGTTAGGTAGAGAATAAAAGAGCTCATTAGTCTAATTTGAGCCTTTGGAAGTCATAAGGTTAGAAATAGATAGCTTGCTTTCGAAAGAAAAATATGTCAAGGTTTGCAAGTCTAAATGCACCTCCAAAATGAAGAAAAAATGTTAGAATAGATGATGGGTAGGTAGAAGTAGATGTTCAGGAAGCATGATTTTGAATTTTTGAAGAACACAGTCACTAAATTTGTAGCAGATCAGCAATGGCAAAATTCAAATCAGCCAAATTCAAGCAAGGCATTGATCTACGAAATCCAGAGATCTGTGATTATTGACACCTCCTAAAAGGAGCTGCCCTCCCCAGCTAGAGCCACTGTTAGTATCCTGTATTCTACAGTATCACTAGATGACTATGGATTTTCTACAATCTGCTAAAAATAACATTCCCTGACTATCATTTATTTTGAGAAATCTCACTGCCTTCATTATTTTCATTTTTAGCTATTCACTATCTCTCACTTTACCTATTCAGATCACTGTCATTAATCTAAAAACCTATGTTTGAACTTGATCCTTCCATGTTAGCCTCTTTCTCTTCTTAAAAACCTCCTCCCCTATATAAAAAACCCCATTTTTCCCTTCCCCTTCTCTCATCCAAAATAATGTAAAAACCAATTTTTTTGTTTCGAAAATAAATTTTATTCGAGAACCAATATTTTTAAATAAACTGTGTTTATGTAAAAGACCTGAACCCATTGTGTTAAACACCACGACTTTTTTTTTATTAAATGCCCGCTCTAAAAACCCTATTCCCCTGCTCTCATACAACCCTGACCCTCACCCTTTAAGTGCTTATGTTCTTGATATACCTAGGCCCCACTTTGTTTTCAAACCCTTGCACTCCATTCAAATCCTGGCCCCGCTTTATATTTACCTACTGCTTCATTTATTTTACCCAACCCCACCTCTCGAAACCCACCCATGGTCAAAGTTACCCGACCACCGTCCGATCTCCTCCGTCAAATCTGATGGCCTGCACACACTTTCACAATACAAAAAGCTTGAGGGTTAAAAATATTTCAGGCTTTAGAAATAGGTGATATTCACACCCCATCTTTCCACCATGCATCGCTTCAGTATCTTATCACATCCCCTCGACCAATGCCATTAACTGCCCATGGACTGCGCGAAAACCACTTACCGCTTTCCCGCCTAGAATGAAACTACTGACCCTTGTTCAAACATGTCAATATCCTGTGTCTCTGTGATAAGCCCTGAGCTGCCATGAAACCCCTGGAATTCATATAAAATACCTGGAAGGCCATAGCCAAATGAAAATATCGAAAGGTTCCATTACCCAGACTCTGTCCACAGGTCAAGTTTTATTAATAAATTTTTTTGTTTAATTTGCACGTGATGTATGTGGTGGAAAATGCATAATTTTCATTTCTAAGTCTAAGAATTATTGAATCAGGGTTCTCTAGGTGATGATCCAGTAGCCTTATTTATCAAAGGATTAGTACCGCAAGATTAATATGAATCAACAATGGATCATGACCATTATTGATCATATGATTACTACAGAGGCATCAAGAGTTCTACAATGAAAAAGATAAAGAAAATAAAGGAGTTTTACAGTACCTGTGCAGAGATTAAGACAAAATTAGAGTTTAGAAGACAAATTAAAAGTGAAATGACAAATCAAAATCAAATCAACAAAGAAGACGGATGTGAATGACAAGGCCAAAGAACCTTTACTTCTTCATAGTCACATTGGCCACCTACAACCTAAAATTTCTAAGGGAAGCTACCTCAGTCAATGTTTCAGTCAGATATATTTTAAATAACTCATAAGTTATTGTAAAATTTAAAATTAAAGGAAAAAAAGTAAAAAATATCTTAAAATTAGCTCAGTAGTTAAGTCAAAAATTATTATTACAGTGACTGAGTCAGAGATACTTTATCTTGGGCCTTGCATGGTATCAAAGGTCAAGATTACATTTAATATGTAAAATATATAGCCTAAAATCCTATATTAGGGTCATCTCCTCAGTTGTAGTTAAATACTACATGTATTGTTCATAATTATTGTTGGTTGGTTGGTTGGCTGGCTGGATGCTAGACTGGATTTTGATCAGACTATCTGTTGCAAAGATTATAGCACTAGAGCATTGTAACTTTTTTGAGCTGGAGATCAGTAATACAAGCACGTTCACAGGATTTTTGAGCTATATTAATGGTGATGTTATCCATCTTTGCCAATTTTTTATCCTATGTTTTCCATATTGTACATTAATTTCTCTAATAATAGGACATAAATTTTGGATTGAGATTATTTTGGCACCTTAACTTTGTCTATGACTATTATCTTTATGTTTTCCTCTACAAAGTTTAATTAAAGAATTTAGGGGTGTCATGCTCTTTAGTTTCTCTTAGATTGTTGTCTTCATGTTCCTTAGGAAATTTATCTGAAGAATTCGGGCGTGTCTCGCTCTTTAGTTTCTCTTAACTATTTATCTTAAAAGGTCTTCTTTGAAGTTTAGTTAAATAATTCAGGGGTCTCCTGCTCTTTAATTTCACAGAACTATTATCTTGAATGTTTTCTTTATCTGAAAGTAATAACTAAAGAACTCAGATATGTTCTGCTCTTTAGGATTACTGGATTATTGTCTTGAGGCTTTCTTAGTAAATTTTAATTAGAGAATTCAGGGGCATCATGCTCTCTCATTTTACCTAACTGTTATCTTAAAGGAATTTATTGTTAAATTATACTTAAAGGATTCTTAATTTCCCTATAGTATTACTGAATTCACAACTTGCTGTCATCTCTAATTCATCTTACCTAAGAAGATCCATTTGATATAGTTAGCTTTCCATATGAAAACCCTTGAAGAGTTGATGTAAAATTTAAACCTTTTATGACTCCATAGCTCAATGGATTAAGATTCTCATATTCTATCTGCCCAACCTACAATCAATCAATCAATCAATCAATCAATAAAAACAAATCAAACAACCCCAAGCTTTATAACTAGCCTAAAATCAGAAAACATAAGCATAAAGATAAATCAATTAATCATAGACATAGAGAGAGCCCTCTCTAAGCCCAGGAAGGCTAGGTCCATGGAATCCAAAGTGGTTTGATGTGGTTCCATGCTAGTTTTTCTTGCCAACCTTGCAAATTATAGGGAGCCAACATGGGTTATGAGTTATGAGTGTAGGGTTTAAGGGACTATGGATTAGGGGTTAATGGGATATGGAATTCAATGGTTATAGGTGAAGGGCTTATGGTTTGTGATAATTGGACTCCTAATCCCCTTATCACCACTATTTGGGGTTCCCGCATTGATTTCTCTCGCTACCTTCCCTCTAGGTCACCTAGACCCTATGAAATTAGGTCTTAAGCCCCCTTCTCATTCTCTAATTCTAGGATTATAGATCATAGTAAACCATGCTAGCACCTTTGACTCATACCCATCCATGCTGCCCTTGTGTCCCCTTGCCCCATTCTTTCACATTCCCCAAGGCGCAAAACAAATATTTGGATGTATCTTCGATGACTTGTCACCTTCCACTAGCTTCACGCATGAATAGGAATTCCCATCATCTAAGAATTTTTTGGAGGGTTTTCATGGCATAGTCAAGGGTCACATTTACAAAAAAGAGCGTTTAAGTATATTTTAGAGGGATTGAGGACTATAGGGTTGTTGATAGGGAAGAAATTTCACCTTGCCAACAAGCGGGAATTAAGTTGATCGTAGGTCCCAACTAGACCTTCTCTCGTTCGGAATGACTAATCCCAATGATTTTTAAGGAATATTATAAGGGTTAGGGGAATATCGCATTAGTGGTTAAGGTATTAGGGATTAGGGGCTTGCAGGTTAGGGGAATAGGGGCTTAGGGGCTAGAAGTTTAGGGTTTAGGGGAATAATGAGTTATTTGTTAAGGGGTTAGGGATTGGGGGCTTAGGGGTTAGGGCATTTAGTTGCATTTAGGGGTTAGGCGAATAATTAGTTAGTGGTTAAGGGATTAGGGATTGGTGTTAGGGGGATAATGAGTTAGTGGTTAAGGGGTTAGGGATTAGGTGGTTCGGGGTTAGGGGATTTATGCACATTTTGGGGTTAGGGGAATAATGAATTAGTGGTTAAGGGATTAGGGATTGGGGTTAGGGTTATAATGAGTTAGTGGCTAAGGGGTTAGGGATGGGAGGGTAAGGGGTTAGCGGATTTAGGCACATTTAGGGGTTAGGGATCGAATGATGAGTTAGTGGTTAAGGGATTAGGGATTGGGGGCTTAGGGGTTAGGGGATTTGGGAAAAATTAGGGGTTAGGTGAATAATGAGTTAGTGGTTAAGTGATCAGGGATTAAGGGATTAGGGGTTAGGGGATTTAGTAGTTAATGATTTTACGAGTTAGGGGTGAGGGGTTAATGGGTTATGGGTTTAACAGTTTAGGGGTTAGGGGTTTAGGTGTTAGTGGTTTAGGGGTTTAAGGGTTTACAGGTTTAGGTTTTTGGGGGGCTAAATCGGTTAGCGTTTTAGGGCCTAAGGGTTTAGAGGTATAGGGTTTAGGGGGTTAAATAGGTTAGGGGTATAGGGGTTTAAATGGGTTAATGGTATAGGAATTTAAATGGGCCAGGGGTTGGGAATTAGGGTTTAAGGGGTTAGGGGTTAAGGGGGTAGAGGTTAAGCATTTAGAGGGGTTTACAGGTTTAGGGGGTTAGGGGATTTAGTAGTTAAGGAATTTAGGGGTTAGGGGTTAGGGGTTAATGAGGTTAGGGTTTAGGAAGTTAAATGGGTAAGGGTTTTAGGGGCTTATGGGGTTAAATGGGTTAGGGGTCTAGAATTAGTGTTTAAGGGGTTACGGGTTAAGGGTTTAGAGGTGTATGGTTTAGGGTGTTAAATGGGTTAGGATTTTAGGGGTTTAGTGTGTCAAATGGGTTAGGGGTTAAGTGTTTAGGGGTTAGGGGTCAAGGGTTTGGAGGTTTAGGGTTTAGGGGTTAAATAGGTAAGGGGTTTAGAGGTTTAGGGGGTTAAATGGGTTAGGGGTTGGGAATTAGTGTTTAAGGGGTTAGGGGTTAAGGGTTTAGAGGTTTAGGGTTTAATGGGTTAAATGGGTTATGGGTTTAGGAGTATAGGGAGTTAAATGGGCTAGGGTTTGGGAATTAGGGGATTAAGGACTATAGGGTTGTCGGAAAACATCTTTGCAACGCGTCATATATATTTAAAATAAATCATCGCTATTGCGACGTTAGTTGACCAATGCAAATTTGACTTTGTCAAAGGGAAACTGATCGATATTTTCATATATGTCGGTATACCGACATACATAAAATGGACGTCGCTATAGTGACGTTGTCTTCTATTAATGTCGCTATTGCGAAACTCTAGAAAAGTGCATCGCGATAGCGACGTTTTTTTCTACTGTCGCAAGAGCGCTAATGTCGCCATCGGTGTTGTAAGAGTGACATCTCATGGTGAGATGAAAAAAAATGAGAAAAATTGGGGAACTTTCCGATAATACGTCAAAACTGTCGGAACTAAAGTATTGGAAAATTGACCATATGTACTAGTGTGTTATTCATATAAAATAGTTCTATTCACATATTATGAGAAGTCTCATTACAAAACCTAACTTAATGTTAAAGAATTTTTTCAACGTTAATTACATTTCTAAATTAAAGAAACCCCAATTCACCTAAAAAATCCAATTTCCCTGCCATGAGGGTTACTAGAATTAAAACCCTCTGTATTAGGTAAACCTAGGAGGGAGAAGACCTGCTGGCCGTAGCCGTGTCTTAAATACATAGGGATTCCATCCAAGAGCAATACTGCTAGCGTAAAAACCTGGGTAATAAGAAAACGAGAAATTGTAGTTTCTCTAACCATAACCTGGCCGTGGTCTCATGCACCAGAAGGAAAATAAATTACCTGTTGAAAATAAAAAATACAGTCATCAATTTAGGAATGGAAATTCCAAGTAGGAGGCACAAAAGAAAAACATATATTTTTTAGTCTTTACCTAAAGAGGAGATTTGGTTGTTTTCCTCGTCTTCCTGTCAAAATAGAACTAGAAGGTGAGACTCTGAAATATAAAACTAAACCTCTGAGAGTATAAGAAATTCAACTAGAAAAGAGGAAGTTTTATTACTTGCATGCACCTGCCTCGAGAATTCTGTCTAAAGACAAGAATGAAAGGTGTCGGATGATACCTGCTCAAACCCTGGGAAAACAAGCGGTTGATGTTAAAGAGTGACCACAAGGATTCACAGTGGTATAAGGAAGAAAAGTGAATTGAGAAAATATTACCATGGTTAACTGGTGAAAGGGTTGGTATGGAGAGTTGCAAAGCTTTCGCACTCCCAGAATCATCATAATGGAGTGAACCCTAGTGCAAGCAAAACTGAGGAGGAGTTACCCTAATTTCTTGCCATCGAATTCATTGATCAAACCTAAGGAATCATGCCAATTGATTGTAGAAGGAATCGTGAGGCACCATCGACACTTGTGAGAAGATCAAGGACCTTCAAGGACTTTCATTATATAGTGGGAAGTAGGGTAGGTTTACATAGAAAAAACTTAGGTTACAATTAACATCATGTGATATCTGAACTATACCTTTTATCCACTTACCTATGTTCATGTAAAATGAGATACTTGTATTATAACCTTGAAATTTTAAGTTAATCTAGGAACAAATATTAGAGATAAATTTCGATAGTATATTGGTGATAAGATTAAATAAAGATTGATATAGGTAGAATATTTACCATAATTGAACTAGTTGTTGGTGTCACTGTGAGAATTTTTTTTTTCATTTCTATATTTGTTATGGTAAGTTAAAAATTGAGAGTAGATTCATTACAAGTGGTATCAAAGCCAAGTTATCAACACTGTGGCCTGAATGGTTGTTGAGAATGGTTTTTGAGATAAACAGGAAACTTTTTGCAGGAATGTTAATAATTTATTTTTTTACACAAACAGATGAATAAAGAAGAAGAATAATGAGGAGGGTAAATACACTAGTAAAAATGATGAAATTAATGACTAGGTGACTAAAAATGTTAGTCATCGCAATGATTTCAAGTGAATTACTACTAAATTTGAGAAATTTTAAGTGACCGAACTAAAAATGACTAACTTAAATGACTAATTTAGTCTTGGAATAAAATATATGACTAGATAATAAGTGACTAAACTAAAAGTGACTAACTTAAATGATTAATTTAGTCTAGGGATAAAATATATGACTAGATAATAAGTGACTAAAGTAAAAGTGACAAAATTAAATGACTAATTTAGTCTAGGATTAAAATACATGACTAGACAATAAGTAAAAAAATTAATAAAAATTAATGTAAATGACTATTATAGTCTAAGAATAAAAATATGTTGCCCAAATAACAAGTACAACAATTATATGAATTAGTCATTTATGTCAGTAATTTTTAATTGTGTCACTCCATATATGGAATATTTCACTTTTGGTACCAAAGTGTTACATTTCACTATAGGTGTCTCTGAATCCATTTGTAGTGTTAAAATTTAGAGACAAAGAGGTCTCTGAATTTACAGTGTCAAAATTATGAATACCCTTTTGCCTCTAAAGTTTAACAGTGCAGATAGATTCATCTACAATTAACATAATTGCATGTATCATCTATCAACTTTACAATAGCACCTTCATTATAATTTTAGTAAAGGTAATATTAATTAGATAACCAAATAATATTTATATTTATATTTAATATTTGGCCATAAAGTTTAATTTTTAAACTTCATTGATTTATGTTAAAAGCATGAGTTGTCTTAAATATATGGTCAAATCTTCATATTTACATTCAATAAATAGATAAATATAACATTTCATATGTTAAATATGTGATTTCATTTAAATTTAGTATTAAATCGTCATATTTACATCTGATAAATAATAAATAGATAAACCTAAAATATATATTTATGTTGGGTGTGGAGCTTGATTTTCATCCTGATTCAGAGATCCTTGTTTTAGCTGGATGTATACCCCAGGAAAACTATACACCCTTGTAGTGGGGGGGTCTGTGGGGGACTTGTCCCCCCCGTAGGGTCCGGGGGCGACCCCGGTGAAGTCGAGAGACGTGATCCCAGAGTGGGGGTTTCGGGGGCAGCGCACCCAAAGCTAAAAACAGATGTAAAATTGCCTTGTAAAAGTATAGTAATTTCTAGTCAATCTAGGCGGTTTATTAGGCGGATGATCATACGGTAGAAGTTATGTTTAGTTTAGGGTTTTGTTCCCTAGAAGGCAACCCCTCTCTTTGTATGAGGGTATTGTATTGCGGCTATGTATTATATGTGTATTCTCTAAGTGGGAAACAAATAGGGAGACTGTGAGAGAGAACAGAGGATATTACAATGGATCTGCTATAGGTTTTGTCTCTTCATTTTGCTGGATAATAGAAAGGAAGGACTAGCTATTCGGGGTGGATGTAGCCCAAACTGGGTGAACCACGTATATCTGTGTCTCTCTGGTTTTATGTGTTTTGTGTGCATGTATTTTCCGCATATTTTATGTGTTGCATTGCTCCATAATATATAATTTTCTAACAACTGGTATCAAATTCGAAGGTATATTTGGCTGATAAACTCACAGGAAAGAAGGGTTCTTGGTTCGAGTGGGAGCAATGGCGAAATATGGTAAGTTTAGGGTCGAGAAATTTAACGGCCAAAAATTCCCGTTGTGGAAGATGCAGATGGAAGATTATCTATATCAGAAAGATCTGTACCTACCAGTGAGCGGAAAAACAAAGAAGTCGGCAGCCATGATAGATGCGAAATGGAACATTCTCGATAGAAAGGCAGTCAGAATAGTACAGTTGTGCCTTGCGGCATCAATCACCTTCAATATTTCGAAGGAAACAACAACAGAGGGTTTGATGCAAATGTTGGTGAAACTATATGAAAAACCCTCATCCTCAAACAAGGTATTTTTTATGAAACGACTATTTAATATGAATATGTCGGAAGGTTGATCTGTTGTAGACCATTTAAATGATTTTAATATAGTTACCATTCAGTTAAGTTCTATAGGGGTAAACTTTGATGATGAAGTTAGAGCTCTGTTATTGTTGTGCTCATTGCCAGAGAGTTGTAATGGTTTAGTAATGGCCATTAGTAACTCTGTCTCTGGATCTAGTACTTTAAAGTTTGATGATGTTGTCGGTGCTATTCTTAGTGAGGAAATGCAATGGAAAAGCTCCAGTGAGATATCGGGTAATGCTTTGAGTGCAGAGTCTAGGGGAAGGAGAATGGAAAGAGGAAAGAGCTCAGGATATCGCAGTAAATCAAGAAAAGGAAGATCCAAGTCTAGATCAGGGATAGTGTGCTGGAAATGTAGAAATAAAGGACACCTAAAGAAATACTGTAGATCTCGGAAGGGAAAATAAGGAGATGCCAAACAAGAAAAAAATCATGAAGCAAATGTGACAGGTGATGTCTTACAATATGCTTTGATTCTTTCTTTCGAAAATGTTACTGATTCTTGGGTTCTAGATTCAGGGGCTTCATTCCATGCCACACTTGATAAGAAATATTTTCATGACTATGTTCAAGGAGATTTTGGACAAGTTCGTTTGGGTGATGATAAACCTTGTAAAATTGTTGGAATGGGTAAGGTTCTTGTAAAATAGCAGAATGGAAACCAATGGATATTAAAGGAGGTAAGGCATGTTCCAGATCTAAAGAAAAATCTGATTTCAACAGGGCAGTTAGGTGGTGAAGGTTGTGTGACAACTTTCACAGATAAAACTTGGAAGGTCACCAAAGGAGCCCTGGTAATAGCAAAAGGTGAAAAGGTATAGGTACATTGTATTTATGCAATGGTATTTCTAACTCTGTTAATGCTTTAACTTCCAAAGGAGCAGATGCAGCATTATGGCATCATAGGCTTGGACACATGAGTGAGAAGGGGATGAAGATTCTTCACTCAAGAAATTTGTTGCCAGGTTTGAAGAATGTTGATTTGGATTTCTATGAAAATTGCATTTATGGAAAACAAAAGAGAGTCAGATTTCTCAGAGTTGGGAAAGAAAAGAAGAGCGAAAAATTGGAGCTTGTGCATACAGATGTATGGGGACCTGCTCAGGTATCATCTCTCGATGGCTCTCGCTATTATGTCACGTTTATTGATGATGCAACTAGAAAAAACTTGGATATATTGTATTCAAAATAAATCTGATGTATTTGATACTTTCAGGAAATGGAAAGCTTTGGTTGAGATTGAGATAGGAAAGAAGTTGAAGTGTCTCAAATCAGAAAATGGAGGTGAATATTGCAGTGAATAGTTTGATAGGTACTTTTCAGAGCATGGAATTCATAGAGAGAAGACAATTCCAACAACACCACAAGAAAATGGTGTGTCAGAAAGGATGAACAGAATAATCATGGAGTGTGCAAGGTGCATGAGATTGCATGCATGATTGCCTTTATAATTTTGGGCAGATGCTATAGATACTGTTGTTTATCTAATAAAAAGAGGGCCTTCAAGTTCTTTGGATGGTCGTATTCCAGAGGAAGCATGGATAGGTAAAAAGGTAAACTACTCTTTTCTAAAGCCTTTTGGTTGTGAGGCCTTTGTCCATATTAATAAAGAAAATAGAAAAAAGCTTGAGGAAAAATCAAAGAAATGTACCTTTATGGATATGGTGTTAATGATTTTGGTTATCGCTTATATGACTATGAAAATCAAAAAATAATTAGGAGCAGAGATGTAATAATCAATGAAAAGGTCTTGTATAAGAATCAGTTGCAGGAAAAGAAATATGAAAAAGAAAGCAAGGAATACACAGTTCTTGATGAGATAATTGAAAAAGTAAAGGTGCATGAAAATAATAATAATCAACAACCACAACAGCAGCAACCACCAAAACAAAAATAGGCACCTCAAACACTTGAAAGTGGTGTTAGAAGATCTACCAGGATAAGTAGATCCCCTGAACGATACTCTCCTTCATTATATTATTTATTGTTGACTGATTCTGGTGAACCTGAATGTTATGAAGAAGAAATGCAAGTTGAAAGCAGGAAGAAGTGGGAGCTAGCCATGGATGAAGAGATGGGCTCCTTAATGCATAACCAGACTTGGGACTTAGTCAAGTTGCTTGCAGGTAAAACTGCATTGTAGAATAAATGGGTTTACAGGCTGAAGGAAGAAGATGGAGGAAAATAGAGGTACAAAGCTAGACTTGTGGTGAAGGGGTTTGCACAGAAGAAAGGTATTGATTTTGATGAAATATTTTCTCCTGTTGTTAAGATGAATTCAATCAGAACTATCTTAAGTCTTGTAGCGGCGGAAGATTTACATCTTGAACAGTTAGATGTAAAGACAACATTTCTCCATGGAGATTTGGAGGAAGAGATATACATGCAGCAACCAGAAGGATATGAGGTCAAAGGGAAAGAAAAATTGGTGTGCGGGTTAAAGAAGAGCTTGTATGGCTTAAAATAGGCTCCAAGGCAGTGGTATCTAAAATTTGACAAGTTTATGTCTGAACAAGGTTATACTAGATGTCACTCTGATCATTGTGTTTATCTAAAAAGGAAAAATGATGGCAGCTATATTATATTGTTATTTTATGTAGATGACATGCTTGTTGCAGGGTCTAACATGCAGGAAATAAATGTGCTCAAACAAAAATTGGCAAATTCATTTGCAATGAAGGATTTGGGAGCTGCAAAATAGATCCTTGGTATGAGAATAACCAGAGATAGGAAAAATAAAAAATTAACACTGTCTCAGAATGAGTACATACAAAAAGTGTTGAAAAGATTTAATATGCACAATGCAAAACCAGTTAGTACACCTTTTGCTAGCCATTTCAAACTTAGTAAGGAGATGTGCCCAAAGACCCAAGAAGACATGGATTATATGTCTAAATTTCCATATGCATCAGCAGTTGGAAGCTTAATGTATGCAATGGTCTGCACAAGGCTTGATATTGCACATGCAGTGGGAGTTGTAAGCAAGTACATGAATAATCCAGGAAAATAACATTGGATGGCAGTAAAATAAATTCTCAGATATTTGAGAGGTACCACAAATCAAGAATTATGCTTTGGTGGTTCAAGCATTGCTCTACAGGGATATGTTGATGCAGATATGGCAGGTGACAGAGATAACAGGAGGAGCACTACAGGATATGTATTTACTATAGGTGGAACAACTGTTAGTTGGGTTTCAAAAATCCAAAGTGTTGTTGCACTTTCAACAACAGAAGTAGAGTATGTTGCGGCTACAGAGGCTAGTAAAAAAATGATTTGGTTACAAAGGTTTATGGATGAATTGGGTAAGAAGCATGATATTAGCACGTTATACAGTGATAGCCAAAGTGCCATTCATCTTGCAAAGAACTCAAAATTTCATTCCAAGACTAAACACATACATCTCAAGTACCATTTCATACGGTCAGTATTGGAAGATGGAGAGTTGAAGCTGGAAAAGATACACACTAGCTAGAATATTGCAGATATGCTAACAAAAGTTGTAACCAGGGAAAAACTGAGAATGTCCTCAGTTTCAATTAGTCTTCAAGGATGATGATGAAGATGAGAAACAACCAGGTCCAAAGAGGAGTCATTGTCCATCAAATGAAGTAGTGGTGGAGTTGCTATAATCAGTCTCTAAGTGGGAGATTTTTGGGTGTGGAGCTTGATTTTCATCATGATTTAGAGATCCTTCTTTTAGCTAGATGTATACCCCAGGAAAATTGTACACCCTTCTAGTGGGGGGGGGTGCGGGGGGGACTTGTCCCCTTCACGGTGTCCAAGGGGGCTAACCCCCCGGCTGGGGGGTCCGTGGGCCAGCGGTCCCCTGGAGGGGGTTTTGGGGGTAGCGCCCCCAAAGCTAAAAACAGATGTAAAATTTCCTTGTAAAAGTATAGTAATTTCTAGTCAAACTGGGCCGTTCATTAGGTGGATGATCTGACGGTAGAAGTTATGTTTAGTTTAGGGTTTTCTGCCCTAGAAGGCAACCCCTCTCTTTGTATGAGGGTATTGTCTTGCGATTGTGTATTATATGTGTATTCTCTGAGTGGGAGATAGATAGGGAGACTGTGAGAGAGAACAAAGGATATTACAATGGATCTGCTGTAGGTTTTGTCTCTTCATTTTGCTGGATAATAGAAAGGAAGGACTCGCTATTCAGGGTGAACATAGCCCAAACTGGGTGAACCACGTATATCTGTGTCTCTCTGGTTTTATGTGTTTTGTGTGCTTGTATTTTCTGCATATTTTATGTGTTGCATTGCTTCATAATATATAATTTTCTAACAATTTATATACCTATTTAGTAAACAGGTATGAATTTTTTTTATTTTTTTTCCAAAGAAAAAATTGAACCCATCTATTTTTTAAGTAGAAGGTTACATAGTATATGCATAAGCATTCAAAGAACTGCATTTTTCCTTTCTTTTGAAACAAAGGAAAAAAAATGGAGTTGCAACTGATGAGTAGATGTATCTATCAATCCTCTCAACTTTGTCAAAAAAACAAACATTTTAAAAGACATCTCTGTTCAGCCTCCAGGATTCCACTTTATTGTGGAAGAACCTGAAACAGGGATGAAAGGAGACTATATATGTTTGGAATCATCAAAAGGATGAAAAATTGGGTGGCAGACACCATTCCAATTTTCAAATTTTTCAAAGGCATAATGTTTTAAGCAGAGGAAAGACCAGTCTCCCAGATCTTCTCTATGAGGAAAAGAATCTGAAACAGAGACAAAAAGTATAGACATATTCAGATAGTATCAAACAGGAATCTACAAAAACATAAAGTATATTGTGAACAAAAACATTAGGAGTAGGAAGTAAGAGCGGCTAGAAATTAACGGGCAAAAGGAGTTTGTTCTATCCCTCGGATCTGTCCTCCTTCAACCACTACAGCGACCCAGTGCCCCATATCTTGACGAGCACCCTTAGATAGGAGGCCTACTTCACTATTTTGTTCCCTGTAAATATGACAAGCAAATATCTAGTTAAAATAAGCTTTTACAACATTTACCTCATCAAGAAAAGTAGATAAAATGAAATTTTGGCATCTCTGTGTTCCATTGAACCATTTAATGATGTTCACAGAGTCCCTGAATATAGGTATGAAAATTTATTAATTTAAGTATGAAACTTAATTAATTTTTTAATGATGTATGAACCTTTGTTTTTTTGTAAGTCAATTTTATATTCATGTAGGAAAAAATGATTACATATAGCTAGTTACAAAATAGGTGGTCTCACCTCGACTTGGTTTGTTGACAAAAAATTGCACTAGATGCAAAAAAATACAAAAGAGGGACTAGGAACATTGTCCATAAATGGCTTGGCTAGAGGCACCAAAACACATATAAAACATAAATAACACAAAATAGCATAATAGTCATCCAACGTGATGGATGCAAGGTTGTTCGGGGTTGTTCCTAGATGTGGTGGAGGACAAAAGGCACATTGACCACACCCTTCAAAGTGCACCAACCAAGTCTCCAACTTTTCTACTTTTTTAGTGAGTTGATTTTGGCCTCGCCAAACCAATACCAGTCAGAGAGACTTGGAACTATAAATAGCACATTCGGTCCAATGCTTCCATTTTCTCTTCATGCTCCTCATGAAAAAATCTCTCAGTCGTGTCCACTCTTTCCATCAGGTTGTTGATAAGTGCATGACAGTTCTATAGGCAGCAATGTTGGATAACTTGCCCCTCATTTACCTCAAATCAATCAAACCCTCGGTTTCCCTTGCCACCACAGCCTCCTCTACCCCAACGACTCTGCTTTTGAACCCTCAAACTCCCACCTCTGCTATCCCCCCGCTTACCTCCTCCACGACCCCCAGGCATACCCACACTAGCAAGTCACGTATGCCCACACATTCTTTCCACCTTGGTGTGGAGCCACAATGATAATTTTTTGAGTATGCCATCCCCACAGGGCCATGGATGACAAGGGAGGGAGAACATCCACACCACACCAGGGGCTTCATAATTCACTAAGGTGGAGGAACCCTGCCATGTATAGAGTCCAGAGACTAGACCCCCCACTATAGAAAACAAACACCACCAGCAAAGGAGCCAAATGTCATCTCCCACCACCACAGGGAAGCACAAAGACACCTCCCACTGCCAGATGGGAAGAAGGCTCCTTTTGGAAACCAAATATGTATGATAGCCAATATCTCAAGAATTCCATTTCTCTATCTAGATTTATTCATCAAATACTCATAATGCCCCTTAACCTGACATGGTGCCAAGTTTATGTACCCAAGCTCACACAGTGGACCAGAGACAAGATAAAAACCCCTATAATGTCACCATCTTCGAGCTCAAAGGTGTGATTGTGAGTTGGATACAAGATCAAAACCCCTACAACATCACCATCTTGGAGCTCGAAGGCATGGCCTTCGATAATGAGAGGGTTTTCAAGCTTAGCATCATGGGATTTGGCCTTGACAGAACAATCTTTCCTTTCATTTTCAACTGCACCACTTTAGATTCCCTCGACCTATTGGAAGATGTTTGACTGGAAAGATACCAATGAAGCTCCAATATATGGTTAATGTAATCTAATTCCCTTGTTGTGAATCCTCTGCTGTTATCTAAATAACAGGCTCACGGGAAAAGGTGGCAGACTTTGTTCATTCAAAGAATGGATCCAAAGGTAGTTTTGGCCCTTGGGTACCTTGATCTTGAATACCTCAAAAGGTAGAAACTGATAGAAAAATCTGATGTGTATTCGTTTGGAGTAGTGTTATTGGAGTTCTTGTGTGCAAGGGAAACACATTGGCAGAAAAGGGCAAGCCTGAAAAAATCATTGACATGCACCTTGTTGGGACCATCAACCCTGGTTCTTTGAAAATGTTTAGGTACACTACTGAAAAGTTATTGGAAGAGATGGGCTTCAACATGCCTTCCATGGGAGATGTTATATGGAACCTGGAATATGCATTTAAACTCCATAAGATATCCATGAAAAATGATCTAGATGAGAATAGTACAAATCATATTGCAGATGTTCCTTTGCGCTACCCAGATCCTGAGCCTTTTGGTTCAAGTTCAGTATGACTTCAAGTTCCCAATTTATAGATTTCATTAATGAGCATGTGGAATTTTGGAGTTCTCAAAATCTCACAAAGGGATAGGTGTGAGAATTTACCTATTGTTTCGAACATGTTCTCCTTCAGTGGATATGACACATAATGGATCCATGCCTTGGTGCAACAGTTCCTTACCTCAATATTTTTGCACAAGATTCAGGGAAAAGTGAACACACAAAACTAGTGGCTTTGATTTGGGAGGAGAGCTACAAGTATGTAAAAGAGATTTAGGGCGCATGCATTATGTTCGTTTTTGTTGCTGAGAGCCTAAGACTTTTTATACTAACGTAATTGGATGAGGTGTTAGTGAATCCTCATGGGAGGTGATCACAAAACAAGACTCCTTTGCCATGTTCCAAATTTACCAAATTATCACATGTAGACAGAACATTGGTGAGTGTGAAATGGTTAGGTTTGGTACTTTTTTTTTTCATATCACATTAAAAATCCAGTGCCTCCTCGTAAAATCCTCTCCTCATATAATCGACCACCATTATAGACGATTACACCACATTTGGTTTAATCGAACAATATGGTGGCATTGGTTTTGAGTTTCAAGGAGTTTGGGAAAATATGATATTTGTGACCCCATTTTCACAATATACCTTGGAGATTCGGTTAATTTTAAAGTAACACCTTCCACTACCCAAGAATAGCCCAAGGGAGTAGGAGGGTTTGTTACACTACTCATGGTTAAGGCCACTCTCCTTCGATAAGGTTAATTAATTACACTTTAATGCTAATTCGGGGCCTCACAACACAAAAAATAGGGCCATGTAAAACCTACATAACAAAAAAGGAGCCCTACCTTTAGTTCTTCCCTTCTCCAATTATGCCTTATGTTCTTTAGTCAAACAAATTTTTAGAATTATTTTAGGTCCCCGAACTTGGTGAAACCCCTCATTGATTGCCAATCCCGATTCACTTCAGTGTTTTCCTCCACACCAAGTGCCCCTAACTCAAGAGGCTTCATACTTCCTTCCGTTGTGCATCACTTCCTTACACTCAAGTGTGGAAAGGTTTTGTGCACCCAATTCACAGGTTACAATGCTTCTATGATAAACAATTCTCCATGGTTCTCCTCTTGTTCCCTTTGCATTATTCTTTAATCTTCACTTTCTCTCTATTTTTTCCCAAAAGTTCTTCTATTCCCCCTTCCTTATTCCTCAAGTCTGTCCCTTGATTAATTAATTTAGTTAAATATAAATTTTTCCCAATCCCCTCACAACTTTCCCTCAATGAAGTTTCTCTCCTAAATGTCAAGATTCATATATATTTCCCTCTTCAATTTCAACAATACATACATTTGAAAGAATATTTAAATCATGATAAAATGTGGCATAATACCCATACTAATTATTAAATACTAATAATCTTAATTATATTTACAAAATGAATGGTTTAAAAAATATGCCTTATAGCATTCTAATAGAAAAACTTTGGAAATTAAAAAAAATAAATAATACCAACACACACCATATAATAATAGAAACCAACATGCATCTTGGAAGAAAACAAAAAATATTTTATATATTATTTAACTTCAAATTAAATAATATATATCATGGCTATATAAAATTAAATGCTTTGTTGTTTGTGTACTCTAACTCACTCTATAGAAATTAGTGTATAACATTTCTGACTTTCTTCTACTCTATAGATCTGACTTTCTTCCACTCTATAAAGACATAGACATCATGCTTGGCTAATTTAAAAGCAATTTAAAAGCAACTCATATCATTAGGAATATGAGACACCACTTTTTGATGGCTACATTAATTTTATCTTAAATAAATAGCTGGAAATGAGCGGTTTCACAATTGTCGTTTATAAAAAGAGTTGGTGGGACGATTTGAACTTTGGTGGAGAAGAATTGAATTTTTTGAATTTTAATTGGCGCCAACTTTCCTCCAAAAATTTTCCACCCCTGCAATATCAATATTCTCCTTCACACAACTACCCTCTTCATTCATTCAATCACTCCCTCGCAGCTTTCTGCCGCCAGTGGAAAAACTCCCCAGGCTTACCCACAATTGGTCTCACAAGCTACTATGGGAAATGAGAAAAACCACTGCCAAATCGCTTGCAAAGGCTTAGAAATGGCAGATGGCTTGCAAAGGCTCATAAATGGCGGATACAAGAGGAAGGCATATTTTCTGACCCTCAGCCAAAGAAATAAGAGAACCCACTGAAATGGCACCGAACCCCTCACGAACAGGTGCCCTTCTTCTCTCGCAGAAAGCACGAAGAAGCTATCGGATGAGAATACCCATCTGGAGAATGAAAAGCCTGATTTGCTATCACTCTATTTAGATATCGAGATCATGGTGGCATTTCCCTTCACTCCTCCTTCAGGTTCATCGTTTGACATTTCCAAAGTTGTTTCAGAAATTTCGCATTCTGAAACCCTTAATAGTGCGAAACTAAAAATGAGATCTATGTCAGAGTTTTTGCTTGAGAGAATGGTGGGGTTTGTTAGGAGAGTACCCTTTTCATCATAGAAATAGTGGGCCCTATAAAATTGTGGGTTTTGTTCTTAGAGTACCCTTTTCATCATAGAAATAGTGGACCCTTTAAAATGTTTCAGCATGAATATTTTGGACACTTATTTTTTTATTATTGCTGGAGTGGGGTTTTAACGAGTTTGCATTGATGTGAAGACACTTTCTCCAAGTTTGCAGTTGAAGTTATTGCAAGCCTCAAATATTAGTAGTTGTCAAAGAATGTTTCCATTTTGCACTGAAATTCCGAAGGATCTTGCAAGTAAGAAATTGATTCAAATTTTACATTTAAATTGTTTTCCATTTTTTGATATTTATTTCAGATATCGCTAGCCACAATCTTCCTGAACATGGGTATGGTGAAAATGTTTCTAGCATTAATTCTTCAGACATGGAGCTAAAAAGAATAATAGGGTTCTATCCAAAATTAGTAGCAGTTTAATGAATATGAACGAAATTCCTGAAATATATTAAAAAGCTTTCATAACATGTAGCTTTGGGGCAGATTCTTCTTCGATTCTCCATTTTCTACATCATTCCATGACTGGTTCTCTTTATTCTTTGCATTTTCTATCAAACCACCCTTACATTGGAGGCACTGAGCCATATTATGACCATATTACATTAAGCTATTTGCATTTTAATTTCGGCGATCTACACGGAATGTTTCACTTTCAAGCTCACCAAGATCGGATATCGATGGTCAATTTTTTCATTTCTCTACAAGTCACCCAAATCACGAACAAAATCATTTGTCTACAAGTAAATCTCCCCACCATCATGATAATCACACTCGACCTTCACGTCTATTTTTCTTAGGCTAGCATCAAGATTCAGTCAAATTACGCACTCTGCAATGCATCTTTGACGAAACCCCGACAATTTAGGCTGGAAAAGGAAATTTCTCCATAAGAAACTCCATGAAAGAATGAAAAGGCAAATATACCATAGTTGAAGGTTCTTTGGAAAGCTGATCTGCTATATTTATTTCTTTGAACACAGAATGAAAAGAGCCGATCTCCTATTTTATTCAATTCTTTGAACTTCTTGAAAAGACAAAGGCTTCTTTCAAAAGCTGATCTGCTATAATATGTAATTTTTTGAGCACACTGTGAAAAGAATAGTGTTATTCCTTAAGAATTTCTCCATAAGCAACTCCATGAAAGGCTTCTTCCTTGTGAACTTCTCCAAAGGCAACTACACCATAGTTGATCTGTGATTCCTTGTATTCCTGATATAGTCTCTTTATGACAACAATTCATTCGTCACAAAGTTTACCGATATACACCGACCCAAACCCTCAAAACCCAAGGTCATTCTCCTCTTGGAAGCAATTTGTAGACTGAGGAAGTGCTTCATAATAAAATATAGGAAAATTTCCCATCTCACGCCCAGGAAAATGTCTAGAAACAACCCCGTCAGGAGGAGGTTTTTTGTTCTTCAGATGATAATAAATTAGGGACAGTACCACTAGCAATGCAGCTCCTCCAATAGTGTAGGTTTTGTGTTCTTCAGATGATAATAAACTAGCAATTGCTCCTTAAAATGAGCAAAAGGACACCAAAGGAATTAAACCACTACTTTATACTTTGGAAAATATCACCAACGAACAAAATCAACGTTACACTAGCCTCTGTAAGAATTTTTTGCTGGGTCTAATCAAGTTTAAGATATTCTAAAAATTATAATTAAGGGAAAACCGAAAGGAAAATGTTCATTGCATGATGGCATTCTAGAAATTTGAGAATGAGATCCACTTGATATTTAAGACAAATTGAAAGTGTTAGGGGGCTAAAAGGAAAACAACGGAGATAATAAAGGAAAATTAATGATGTACATAATTCTCACATCAAGCTCTCCTGCTTTTGATTAGGACAAAATGAAATGGAATCACTTTTCAAAACTACAATGCTAAAATGTAGCTAATTGGGCCCTTTCCCTGGTCAACCTTTGCCCCAAAAAAATGCTTCGTTTAAAATGTTTTACTTAGAAACATTTAAACAATTTTGTTTTCAGCTAGGAACTATCCATTGTTACCATGGATTAAGACTGTTGGGAAGTTAAATTTATTTATTGTTGGCACTATTGTATGCGATTACTGTAATTTCAAATTAAGGACTAGCACTATTGTATGTTATTACTGTAATTTAAAATTAAGGAAAAGAATAAAACATCGTCATTATTTTCAACGATTATATTTAAAATCCCTTTTCGTTCCCAGTAACATCTTTCTTTAAGCACAGTCAGATAAAGTTCAATCCTCATGCGAAAATTAATCTTAGGGTTGAATGTTTATCTAGATAGTGTCAGTTTAAATTGTTTGGTGGTTTTCTGACATATCTAAGAAAGCTCCACGTGACAGTTGACACGAAAAATAAAATGGCTCCAACAATAACAACATATTTGATGCCAAGATTAACCAGTGAATTCACTAGCAGCCATGCAAACACCATTCCAAAGAAATTGGCCGAAACAGCCTCCCAAAAAGGCATATCCAGTGTTGTGGCTGCAATGGCTCCAGACCATGCCCCTGTCCCTGGGAAGGGATCGGCAACAAACAACATCAACCCAAGCCATTGGAACTCCTCTATAGGACCTGCTTTCTTCCTTGTTGTTTCAATCAGCCTATCCATAAACCTGGAAGCAACTGAACTCCTCTTTCCTGCATAATTCACAAGTTGTTTCAAAGAGAGTAAAATAAATGGTACAGGTACCATGTTTCTGCAAGGCAATCCAACTTAATGTTACATAATTGGGTAAACAATTTTTGCTTGAAGATTCACCCTGAGCTTGGTTTGATCGTATCATGTTCATATTGAAAAGGAAAATAACCAACAATTAATCTGGAAAGCATAGTATCATTAAAAAATTAATGTAATTTTTTGCTCCATGACCTGGTATGGGCAGGTTAGAGAACTCAACTTTAGTAATTACAGAGACAATACCAACAATTAGACAAAAAAATCATAGTATCTTAAGACAACTAATATAACCCTTTTCTCGATGACCTAGTATGGGCAGGTCAGAGACTTTAACTTTAGTTATTACAGTCCATTGGTTAGGAAAAAGTAGGGATGTATAACTCAGACTAAATAATTCGATAAAGAGATTAGAGAAAATATCAAAGAAAGGCATCTAAAACCCAAAACATTATCTTGAAAATGTGCACTACAAAAGCTGAGAAATTTCCCCACAAAATCCAATATGGAGACCTTCAAGGGTTCTAACAGCATCCAGTAACCTACAAGAATTGCCCCTTTGAGCTCCAGAATTGGAAGCGTGGCCAACACAAAGAATATGAGTTCGTCAAGCCACCCAGTTCTCCTCATAAAGCTTGCAATTTCAAGCCAATCTGCGAAGCCTTGATGGACTCTTGACTCACAAACACACTGCTACAAAACATCATAGCTGAAATCACCAAAGAAGATGAGAATAATGCACATGTCTTTATAATACTCCATTTCAATATTGGTGGGATGGTTTGAAATACCTGCTTCGAGCTGGAGAGGCCTGGGCTCTCCAAGTCTTTATTCATAGCCCTTCAGACTGTCATCCAAACCTGAGCTATAAAGAAGATCAAACTGTATTTTAAGCTTACATAATATTTTTTTGGTTAAAATCTGGTGAACCCAATTCATGAAATGCATAGGAAATGAAGGAGCTACCTTGTTAGCGAGCCTTGTGAGATGCAGATTCGGGTTCCATGGGCCTAGGCCTCTATTAAGTCCAATGTTGTGGAGAGTCTGGGGCCGAGAAGTTATTTGAAGAGATCTCAAGTACAAATTTGTTGTTGTACAGGAAGCACAGTGTGTGATTGCTACAAACGCTATTGCCATTTCTATAGCGAGCACAAATATTCAGAATGTTTAGCCCTTTCACCCCTCTACTCCCTGCTTGTGGCCACTGCTCTGGAAAAATATCTTTTGGTTCCTCTTCTGCCTCGAGAATTCCAAATTGTTGCAAGAAATCCCCCTGTGACTTGAACAGGAGACTTGAGAAAGGGATATTGAGTAGTAGGATACATAGGAAAACATTGGACAACTCACAAAGGCATTCGACATCTGTGGGAGCTACCAAAGGAAATGGTCGATGATGCTTGAAATCACAATCGTTCCATTGAGAATCAATAGTCAAACACTCTACGGATGTAGGCTTCCCAAAGCATCGCCAGAATAAGCTTGCCCTAGCCCCAATTCCCACCACATGCAGGGGGCCTCCCTCTGATTTCTTATTTGTGTAGGACTCGATCCAGAGGGAAACAAACAAAGGAGGAAGTGTGCAAAGGAGGCCAGCAAAGGATCCCACCATGTAGGAGGTATGGCGAATGGACGTATGGAAGAAAGATATAGGTTCCAAAGAGGACGACGTGAAAAATAAAATCACAGGTATGGCCATGGATGTTGTGTCAATAGAGAATTGCACAGACTGATAGTACCACGGTACCGTGGGCTTAAAACAATTTTGGCCATGCACACTCACCCCAGCCTCAGTCGTCGTTGTACTGTCGTGTAGGACATGGTCTTGTACGTGGTTTTCAAAGAGGCTTCCAAGTGTCAAATTTTGACAGGATAGAAGGGTGAATATGGAGCAGAGGTGGAGCACAGGGATTGGCTGGGATGAATAGTGTTTCCTATTCAATCCCATAAAAGAACACCTTCGGTGTAAAAAATAACACCTTTGGTGTAATTAGGGATAGTATTGCTAGCAGCACAGCTCCTCCAACGGTGCAACTTGTGGTTGAATGAAGGGATTGATATTAGTTTTGTGGTTTGATATTTCCAATTTGTTTTAGGTGGGAAAGTCAACTCAATTATAAAAATAATATCTACAGAAAATTTATCCTTCCCAACCAAATTTACCAAGCAAACACAAAAAGAGACAATCCAAATATCTTACGCTTCATTTCTTCCACCCAAATATTGATAAAAATTTGAAGTAGAATTATTGCTAGAAAGGTTGCCAATATGATGTAGACACGTGCACTTATCAGTAGTGTATAAATAAGAACAAATTACATATATAAGAAGCATATTCACAATGATTTTGTATTCCGATCACATTACTTGAGATTGTAGTAGTGCTGGCAAAAGACTCTGGAATTCATGGCAAATGTTGTTGGCAAGAAATCATGCACACAAATGTTTTTCCCTAAGTGTTTGCTTAGTAGGTTAGTTTATTATACCACTTGCTGCATAGTGGTTTACATCCATAAACCCGTCCATTACAATGCTATTTCTTATTTTATGTCCTCTCATCGCACACAAGTGTTTTATTTCTGATAGTTTCTTCTGTCCTGACACAATAACATGTCAATTCTTTGAATGTTCCACATTAAACAGTCTCTTGGAATCTATTCATTCTGAAAATGTCAATGTGAAATACCTTCTCAAGAAATTGAAGCTTGTTCAGAGTTCCATGGCTTCTATAGAAGCCACTGAAAGTTCTCGTCCAAAGGAGAAAAATAGTTCACCTCTAGTGTCTCCATCAAAGGCTGGAAAATATGAAAAGCCATTGGTCAATTCTTCCACTCCTTCAAAAGTTCGCAAGTTGCAAAAGCCATTAGATGAATCCTCTGCTCTTCCAAGAGTTATTTCACTGCGTAAAAAAACAAAAAACTTAAGTACTAGCTCTAAAACAATAAGTGACAAAGGTCTTGATTCACATAGAGAGTCTGTTCCAGTTTTGAGGGTGGGGAAGAATCATAAGAGAATTAATATGGTAAAAATGGAGGTCAATTTGAATGAGAGAAATCTGGATTGTAATATTGACAATGATGGGAAGAGGATATCTGATGTATATGCTCTGAATGGCAAATCAATAAATACCAAAAGTAATTCCAAGAGAAAAAGCAAGGTCAAGGCTGAGAAAAATCTTCCAATAAAGGGTCTTTGTGAAGAGGGGCAGTTGGCAAGTAACATTGTAAATGACAAAGAGACAAAGTCAGATACAACATAATCCCCTTACATTACAAAAAATGAAAATCATAATGTTGAAGATAAGATTGTGACTGCAAGTAAAGACACACAAAATTTTATGGCTATTCATGAAAGCACATGACCTCTCGAGGATTATGTAAAGTTACTAAAGATTTTTGTTTATACTAAATATTTAGTAGATAGTTTTTTTCTTTTTTTAATGCCTTTACCACCGAATTTATTGTCGGCACGTTCCTTAACATAGAAAATGTTGTGGATGAAGTTATGAAGGAGTTTTTGGCCAAGTATGGCAAGCAGTGGCGAAGTATGGCAAGCCGTGGGATGGCAGAGAAGATGAGAAGCGCTTGGGAAAAGCCCCACTGGAAGCAGCGACTCTAATTATAGAGCACTACCAACTTCCTTGCACTCCCCAAAAATTCATGTATGAAATATGGCCTTCTCTTGAAAACATGTAATTTCTTAACCTTCACTTGTTAATATTTTCGCACTACGAATTGGATACTTGATTTATTATCCATCATAGTAACCATTGACAGAATCCCTCTAATTAGTTATCAAGGAATTTATATTTGTTTCAAAATGCAATGGAGGATTAAGGATATCATCGTTTTCTTTTGTCAAAGTTAAAATTAATTTTCACCAATTTTAGTGGTTTGTTTCATTTCCCACCTTTACCTGATTTTAAGTGGGATCCTGCAATGCTAGTGCCTCGCTACAATTCTGTATAAGTTGAATTCCTACCAATGACATGTGAATATTTCCCAATGCCCTGGTATTTCATTCTTGTTTAAAACCTATATCCACCATGTTGTTGGTATTGAGTTCAATTCTAGGGTCACGAGCACTACTGTGAGCGAAATTTAAATGGATATACCGCGATTATATAAAATTTGTAAGAAATAGGTATAATCTCCCAAGCCAACCTTCTATTTTCAGTGTTCAACTTCATCTTTGTCCAAGCCAACCTTCTTTTTTCAGTGTTCAACTTCATCTTTGTCCAAGCCAACCTTCCCTTTTCAGTGTTCAACTTTATCTTTGTCCATTGTAGCGGTTGGTTTCATTTTCCACATTAAAGACATATCCGGTCATTGAAACCACTACGAGTTATAATTTAACGCTAATATTTGGTTTTATTTCTTATGAATTAAACACTTTTGGTCACCAACACCATTACGAGGGAAATCATAATTGTAGTGGTTGGTTTCATTTACCGCAAATCAATCCCTTTTGGGTTGCCAATGAGTGAAAGGGAAAATGGATAAAATGCAATGATGTAAATGTCATAAGCTTTCAAACAACAATGAAAACATGGGTTCCTAACAAAATTAGAGCATCGAAGTGACACTAGGGCAGAACATCAACAAGTTTGGCTTGGGTTCTTCATCACTTGTAGGAGTTGAGGCCTTTCTCGAAATTCAAAAGTCGACTTACCCTTCCTTGCCCCTTCTTCGTACAAAGAATTATGAGTTAGTCTGCATTGCCAGGGACATCTACCTGGTTCATTCGAAAAGCCTAGTTGACTTCACTTGCTTGATTCAACTATGGATAGATAATTGGGCTCATATGGATCTAACAGTACTATGCAAAGAACATGTTAATTTTAACATGGTATTGGAGCACAGGTGAGGGCAAGCCCAAGTCAGAGAGAAATCTATCAAGCTCAAGGGAAAGCTATCAGTCAACAACATGGAAAAAATTTCGTCTCTCTCTGCACGTGCAGTAATTTCTTCTTCCATCTACGGCAGGAAGGGTCTTGATCTATGTAAGTTTCGAGCATTAACAACCTCTTTAATATTTTTGAAGCAACTTCTTTATCTCTGCATTCATTTCTTGTGTATTTCTTACTATCTGGTTTGGTTTCATAATTCCAAGGAGTAGACTTTTGTCCCCTTAAGGGTATCGTATTTTATACAAGGATTTCCTTTGCGGCCAATAGGTTCATCGCTGAATAGTGCATAAGAACTAGGGCTATAGAAACTATCAAGAGTGATATAAAATACTTTTCCATGAAAATTCAAATAACTCCCTTCTGCATAATTTTTGAGCAACACCCTTGTCTCTGTGATTAATATAAATCGATGAATAGTAAGGGTTGTTAATGATCCATTCAGGCTTGTTTGAAAAATTTTTCTTTATATAATTTAAACCCTCATTTGGACTTTATTACTAAGCATGAAAGGTTTTGTGGTATCACATTTCACTGACAGTTTGGCTCTAAAAGAAATTGCATGAACAGTTGATGACGTTTCCAGAATTGTAGCATAAGCCCTCGTCTTTGTGGAATATCACTCTAATCCTTGAATTTCATCATATTTTCTATCTTGTGAAGTGAGGAGCTATTTCGATCTTCTTGGGGCTACAAATCAATCAAAAAGGATGAGTTGTTAAGACGTGAAAGTCTTGAAGTTGCTTTTGGATTGGCTTGTATTTAAAACTTACACCAATGAGCCTTTTATCTTGCTGACTATTTGAACATTCTCCAATATATTGTTTAGAACTCCTTCAAAGCATTTTAGTCATCTCTAGTTAGGGCAAGGGCATATGACCTATTTCAGATTTGCGGATAATTGTTTTACTGATATGTTTGCAACCCCTTTTAGATTGCGATTCTTCTGCACTTTGTTGGTCATCAATTCAGTCATCTATGACCCAACACGATTATAAAGATGAATAATTCAAACAATTGATTCAAAATTCTAGAGTTTGAATCTAAATATTTAAGGGTCTATTTATACGTATTATACATACTGAAACATTAAAACTCTGCAATATGCAAGGTATTCAAGCAAAATTTTGTGCTTAAGTTGGCTTCAATATTATAGCATCATTATTGGGAATATAATAATTTTTTCAAAGGCTTTCTCTGTATGCAGCATTATGAATAGACAGGGGACTACTATTCATAGTTCTCACGCTGCAAGCCTTTTAACTATATTAGACAGAAGTAGCATATAAAAGGCCTTGCAAGGTTTTGGATTGATGGAAGTCTTGACCTTAATAAGCAACAAAGACTATACTTGACAACTACATATGTTGATGTTAGAATCCATCACACCAAGATACCTTGTAGGCTTGACTAGATATGTGACATAGCAATAACAGTAGTCTTATATAAGACAATGATCTGATAGTGTTTTTGTTGTGACACACATTGGAGAAGACATTTTGAGATACCTTAAAGAGTTTCAAACCTAATCCGAAGTCTGGGATTTGAAGAGTAATAACATTTAGTATTTGAAGATTTTTTGAATATGTGCAACAATTTCATCGCCATTGAATATGGGAAAAAGCTTGATTAGCTGACCTTGTATATATATTGCAAGCTGTTGCAATGAATCCTTGAAATTGACAATTGGTTGAAAGTAGTGGAAAAACATTGGCAAGACAATGAATTAGAAAGGTGACTGTAATTACCTTATATCTATCTATAATCTATGATGGGATGATGTATTAGATTCAACACAGTGACATACAGTGATAGTGAAGTGTCAATGATAGTTAAGACAATGTTGATTGTACAGTAACCCTTGTCACAACAACAAACAATGGTGTGTACTCTATATGATGTGCAACAGTAACATTAGACTTTATCACTATCATTTGAGGTCTGGTAAGCTTTGCAAGAACTTAGTAAGGGTCCTCTTTCATTGATCCTAAAGCAAGTTTTTAAGCAAAGGTTGTTGATGGTTTTAAGAACAGAGCATCTATTTAAGAAATGGCAGTGGAAAAATATAATAAAACTTTCGATTTTTTTCATTTAGCTTATTTAAAAAACAAACATGCCTACTTTTTATAGACTTTAGTCTCATCCCTCGGCCTGAAAGCAAAGAAACATTTTGGCTAATATTCTATTATTGGTCATTATGAAACATGTTCTCATTTATTTAAAATTGCATGTCCTTTTTTCTAGGAGTCAAACTCTTGATAAGCCAGAATATATATATTTATTTCATATTCACTGAGTATATAGTCCTATAAAATCAAGTATCCTCATTGAATTTATCTCTAGAAATAGCTAGGTAGCATTTATAAATACCGACACGCTAGTGAAAATTGTTATGAATTATGTTCACGTAATAATTCTAGCACATATATCAAAATATGCATACTACCACTGCTTATGCAATAATTTTTTCCACACATATTTTTTCCTTAATAAATAAGTTCATCTTCTCTTCATGCATGTAGTGTCATCATGCATGTAACACTACAAGAAGAAGGGTCATTTAGCCTCACATTAGCACCACTATTTGTAAATGATTTGAAAAATATTTATTTTTTAAATAGTAGTGTAAAAGTGGTGATAATGTGGGGATAATGTGGGATACTCAATTGGTGTTATATTTTCTGGAGTAAAAGTGGAGTTAGTAAAAAAAGTTAAATTTGGTGCAAGCCACAAAAAACTGGTCTGACAGGGATCAACATATCAAGGGGATCAATGATCAATATATTTCTGTATCTGATTTTCAGTGAAGAAAAAGTGAATTTGAAGAAGAAGAAATGAAAATACAAGAAAGAGATGGATGAAATAATTTTGACTCAAGGAAAGCCAATGTAGTTGATTACAGGCATAGAATTTTCGTCAAATGATGTTGGATCAGCATTGCAGTTTCTGGAATTTTGCTCAGCATTTGAACAAGTATGTACTTCTTATCCAAAATGTGTTTTAAGTTCATATCTATGGTTAAAACTGAAATTTTTTTACCATGGATATTTTCTTTTACATTTCCGTAGCTATACCTTCAACATTATCAATTTTTTGCTACAACATACTAGTGTCACGATATGAAGTGGAAAAAGTTTAATACTAGTCAGTTTACACCATGATTTGGGATAAAATCACTTCATACTTATTCAGTTCTTGATTTATGCATGTTAGATATAGCCCAAAACACCTTTTCATTCTTTCATATCTATGCTTTTACACTAGTCAACAATAATTTTTATAGAATTTATTTGATTGTTAAAATAAAAGTAATCTTTCCAAGGCAAACTTTTGGAAGTATCTGTAAATGATGTCTTATAGATGTACCCTGCCTATAGATGACAATATATGCTATGCTTGGTGAAATACCAAAGCCTCTCTGATCATTAAGAAAATACGGTTTTGTAAGGTCTATGTATTATAATGAATTTCCACTGTGCTGCTGTCCACATGCTTATATTGCAACTATGAAATTTTAGTCCCAATTGTGAGGCCTTGGCCTGGATTCTATCTGAAGCAACTCCTCTTTTTATAGGGCTTTGACACATGCTTACCATTCAACATAGCAGTATATGATAAACTTTGTATTCATAAACAAATGAGCAATGATGACTCAGAAATGCCACTAAATGAATGAAAAAACCACTGTTCTACGGGGATGTGTCCCTTAGGGTGGGAGGGGGCACCTCCATGTTTCCCATGTTCCCAAGATGTATTTTTATTGTAGGATTCTCCAACAAACATTTCTCCACGTATCTCTTTTGGGAAATGTGGTGAAACCTAGAGGGAAATGCATCTTCCCAAAATGGATTTTTATTTTTCGCATTTTTGGGACGATTGAAGAAACATTTCTCTACGTATCTCTGTGGGAA
This sequence comes from Pinus albicaulis, assembly GCA_034641835.2. Taxonomy (NCBI): domain Eukaryota; kingdom Viridiplantae; phylum Streptophyta; class Pinopsida; order Pinales; family Pinaceae; genus Pinus; species Pinus albicaulis. Next base: position 1,138,736,296 of record CM076572.1, read on the forward strand.
ATGTAGATGGAAAATTTTCCCTAATGTGAAGGATGAATTTTCCAAAAGGAGGATTTTAAGCATTTTCCCTATAAAAAAATGCACTTTTGGATGACTCTTTTGGATGTCTCTTAGAAAAAATGAGTTGCCAATTTTTATGGTGTCGCAAATGCTTCTACTTGCTTGTTTGACCATCCCTATATGTGCAACCAAGACTGTGATTCCTTGTATTCCTTCTCCAAGTGACTCTTTATTCACGTTGTATTCACTCTTTCTAATGCCATTACAACCCTTGCCTAGTCCAATATACCATCATTTTGACACGAGTCATTGATCCACATTGTACTTTTGACTAATCAATGCTCATTTAATTGTACTTTGTCAGTTTTGGATTTTTTGGCCATGTTATTAGAACCCCATTATCAAGGTTCCTAGTGTAGTCAATGTTCTTTATCCACATTGTGTTCACTCTTTCAAATGCAAGTGCAACGCACACCTAATCCAATATACCATCATTTCGACATGAGTATTTGATCCACATGGTAATTTTGACTAATCAATACTCATTAAATTGTGCTTTGTCAATTTTGGATCTTTGGCGATGTTATTAGAACCCCATTTTCGAGGTTCTTAGTGTGCTTGATGTTCAAGGTGGCCAAAGGATATAGAGCTTTTGCCACTTTTAATGGTATGTAGAAGTAATTGATTGATTTCTAGTAATAAAAGTTTGTTCCAATTATATATTGTGTGAGCTTTTAAAAGCCAAAAAAAATCCCTATCTTTTTTCGGATAATATCATTGGATCATTTACATATATAATCACAAAATATAGTAATAACCGAGAAAAAAAAAACTAAATATGGAATTCAACAACCCCCACAAAATTATTATTCCTATACTCTTGGTATTCTAGCACTTGTGGAATAAGTTGGAGAGCTTGTTTGCTAGGGTATTGAGTTCATGGTATATGTGGACACAAGAGAACCAATCCAACTTGTTGTTGACTTGTTTGATACCTTGCAAAATGTGAGCCGAATGAGGGGCCATTATGCTGACTTTGTCGTAGATTCAATCCACAACAAGTTTTGAATCCCCCAAAATATTTAGTTTTTTGACATCTTTTTGGTTGACCAAATTGACAAGATCTTAGAGAGTTGAAAATTCAAATCTCATGTTTGTGCCCATACTTGGAGCATATTTGATATCCAAAAAATGAGCAATTTTTGCATATTTCTTTCCACAATGATTTTATTTCATTTCTTTGATCTTTGATGTTGTGTCATCAATTAAAGATTCCATTTCTCCATTAGCAAGACTGCCTACATACAAACCTCCACTTTCAGGTTCTGTTTCTTTAAGTGGTTCATGCCCAATGAATTTCTACTCATCGATGCTAGCTAGGTCAAATGGTAACATTTCATCTACTTTTCATCAACCTTTAAAGACAAAAACTGGCATGTCAAATGATTCACACCCATTAAGAGGACAAAATAAACTGGCTACAATCCATTCATTGCTAGTTTGGATGATGATAAATGGGCCAAGCCGGTGGATGCTTTTGCTAATGGCTGGGATATGTGGATGGATGCGGATCTTAGTGGTTCCTCTACTGTGTTTCAACCTAGCCAAGGTTATAATACTAGCGTTGCAAGAAATACCTGTGCAACACAAATGAGTATGAATGTTATCCTTCCTGGAGGGCCTTATGTGCAAGCACCACTACCACAAGTTGGACTAGTGAGAAATAATTCTGATGTTGATAGGTGGCAGCATGCTTTTGGTTCGAAGAAGGGTTTGATTCCTCCTCCACAGCCTTCTCTATCCACAGTTCATATATCATAGAACTGATATGAAGTGGGCAAGGTTTCAGTTGAAACAAAGACAAATTAAATCCATCCTTAATAAATTAATGCCCCAAAACTTTGAGGAACTTTTTGAATAGGTCAAATAAGTGAACATTGACTTTGCATCATGTATTCATGGTATAATATTCAAATATTTGACAAAGCCTAAAGGAGATGGCTTTTTATGAAATGTATGCAAAATTCAATTTGCAGCTTCCTGCAGGAATACCATAATTATATGAAGATAATAAGAAGGTTGCTTTCAAGCGATTTCTTTTGAAAAAATGTCAAGAAGAATTTGAAAAGGATGAAAGAGAAGAGGCAGAGGTAGAGAAAGCAGAAGAACATGGTGAAAAAATCCTTTCAGCAGAAGAAAGACGGGATAAGGCTGCAACATGACGATGAATGGTAGGAAATATAAGGTTTATTGGTGAGATTTTTAAAGAAAGTATGTTGACTGAAAGAATTATGCATGCATGCATCAAAAAATTAATTGCTGAATTTCAACATCCAGAGGAGGAAAATGTTGAAGCTTTGTGAAAACTAATGAGCACTATTGGTCATATGATTGACCATTCAAAGGCCAAGGAGCATATTGATGCTTAATTTGATAAGATGACAAAAATGTTCAATAACCAAGGGCTTCCCTCTAGGCTGAGGCTCATGTTGAAGGATCTGATTGATCTGATGAGGAATGGATGGCAAACAAAGGAAGAAAGTTCAGGGCCCCAAGAAAATAGAGGAAGTGCATCGGGATGCTGTGCAAGAACTACATGGATAGGGAAGTCGCTCTCGAGGTACCAATATGGGACATTCAAGTTGGAGACTTGTGACACCACTTGTTCATGGTGGGAGAGGACCTGCGATGCCAACTTACATGGAAAGTGCACATACAGGTTCACTTCCACATATGGGTGGGATTAAAGGGCTACAACCCCATATGGGATCACATAACCATGGATTCACTAGTCAAGATGCTAGAATTGTGGATATGGCTCAATTTGAAAATTAGTCTATGCAAAGCCCTTCAACACTCACAGCTTCTGATGATGGCCACTTGACTCTTGATCCTAAGGGAGGTCTTGGCAAGGGAATAAGAGGGAGGGCTTGGCCTCTGCCATATGTTAAGAGTGCTCTAGAAGATATTCCACCATTCACATCCTGAGTAATAGACAAAGAGGTGCAGGTTCAATTTCATGTTGCAGTTCTAACCGGATGCTAGCTGTTATGGGAGATGAAATTTGGACAAGGACTTATGCTGCATAAAAGCATTTATTTGGAAAATCATGTGTCTAGGAAAGAAATGTTTTGGATAATGACATACAAGAGTTTAATAATTCATACTCAGAAGGTGACAAAGGTGGGAAGATTGCAAATGTTGAATTTCAACTGTAAGAACATTCTTCTCAAAGAACTTTGAGTTCACAACTCATTGAAGTTCAACTTAGGAAAAAGGATGAAATGGCAATCAAAGAATATTATAGGTGCATTCCTTTACAAAGCTTCTATGCATTTTCATTATGTGTTTTAGAGAGTTCGACAAGTTTCCCTGACCTTTTCTTAATTTTGCATGACATACCATCCCATGTGAGAGATTTGAAGGAGGCAATTTTTTGTGTAAATTACCTTAAAGCACCATTGTTCCATTAAACTATGGTTTCTCTTCGGATATTATATTCTTTTTTTTTAGGAAATATGTTGAAATTGATCTTCTGGGGAATATACTTACACATTTATGCAAGTCTGAGCCTTTCTTACTAAATCAAGGACATCTTACTGAAGGGTAATGTGAAATTTAGTGTTTTTCCTTATTCAAGTTTGAATTTCTTTAAGGACTACTACAATCTATGGTCATTCGCAATTATGAACTATAACTATCTATAATTTTGATTTTTCTAGGTTGGAGACTGTACTATTTTCATTGGAGGATGCTATTGTTGATGCGACCAAGACTCTTGAGTTCCTTGGTCATGTAGGGTCAAAATTCACTAAACTAATTCCATGTCATTAGAACAATTTTTCATCCTTCCTGGGAAACAAATCCATTACAGAATAGGAGTTTCCCAAGAAGGAATTTATAACATGAAACCGAAAAAATTACAAGCAATGTTAGTTTGTCTTTCCAAGGCATATAATAGAGAAAATTGGCTTTATTTAGGGCTACTCATCCATATAGGGTTCAATGTGCAATTGGTTAACTAGATAATGAATTGTGTTTCCTCAATATATGTGCAATTCTAATTAATGTTTCAATCTATTCTTCTATCATGCCTACATGAGGCCATGGTTAGGTATGAATAATGGCTCCTCTGCCATTTTTTATTATAGAGTAGGTGGTCTCAACAGAGTTATAACAAAGTCAAAAAGAACTATAAGCTTGGCAACTATACAAATAGGATTTTCCCTAAACTTGGCATATTTACTCTTTGTTGATTATTTTTTGTTTTTGGGTGATATGACCAAGGTAGATGAAATTATGCTGAAGGGCCCCACCCTTGAAGCACTGAAATTCCTACCTTAAAAACTACCAAAAACTGAGGAGCTACAAAAATCAACACCATCTTTGATTTGAACCTAAATAGTATTATTATCTCCGTGTATTTCCATAATCACAATGAATAGTAGATTCTCATCATGGATTATTTCTCTCATTCTATTTATTAGTAAAATCCACAAAATGTATCCCTACATTTGAATCTTGGGAAAAAAAACATATAATTTTTATCATTTAAATTATCCATATCTTTTGGAGCCTAAAAATCCATTTGATTTGGATAAGCTTTATTTATAACCTCAAAAGAAACCCTATTATAAGTTGAAGGACCATTATGTCCTCTGGAGTCTTGACAAAGTATGATGGAATGAAATGGGGTGAAGACTAGATCCATGTTTACCATGTTAGAACCTAGGTTCATTGAGATGACGACCTTGGTTTGAAGATATCCACCATACAAACTAGGACCACCCATACTTATCGTTGCCATCTCTCTTTCATCATCAAGATTAACCTATTGAGGACCTATAACCCATGGAGGCCCATGGTAGTCATTGTGACATAATTTATTAGAATACATGCCATTTCTTATTATGAGATTTACCACATCCAAAAATGGCATCATTCACATCATTTTGAAGAAGTCTACAAATTAAGTCAACATATTTTTTTTCACATTTATGACTTCCCTCACATTTTTTGGTTCTTGAAGCTCGAGCACTTTCAAAACAAAAATAGGTAAAGTCAAACAACAAAAATGGTCCACTCTCTTTTCATTTTCTAATATTATAATGAAGTTTTATTAGAGACACCATTTTTTTTTTTTTTTGGTTAGAATAGGGTTTGTTCTTGGTTTTATGTGACTTTCAATTTGTCATATGTACCATGTTGAGAAATGGGAAAGAATAATGTATGACATTTATCTTGCAGAAATTGATGCTCAATGAAAGGATACACAATTTAACCAAGATACAATTCACTTTGGTAAAGGTGGAGGAACATCTTAAAAAACTGCTTAAGAATACACCATATATAAAGTTTGACCATAAGCAATATATGCATTTTTCTTTTGTAGATATGTTATTTTTTCTACCCAAGATATCACAATAAGAAAAATATTGATATTGTAGAAATTGTTTGAGGATGTCATTGAGGTCGATTTTTCTGATGTCCTATTTGATTGATACTTTCTCATATGTCAGGAAGGCTTTAAATATGAATTAATTTGTTCATGAAACATATCATATTCAAATTTTATAGATATAAAAGATAAAAACAAATGTCAATGTCTTTTTTTGATTGTTACTTGACTCTGCAGTGGGCAGGTTATAGGGAATGTGATTGGAGAAAGGATGGGTAGATGATGCATATCACATCTTGGATATGGTTCATTCGCTGTTAGAGATCGCTTAGACACCTAAGCCATCGAAATTGGAAATGTCTCTAGTAGGAATCCCTATGGTTTTTAATGTTGTGATTATTTGACTTCATGGTTATTTTGCGCAAGAAAATGCTTTAGGAATGTCAGACATGACATCAGTGGCAGGTAAACAATTTTTTTATAATTGCAATTTCCATTCCATGATATCCTCTCTTTATTGTTTGATTGTATTTAGGACATTTATTTTGATTTTCTTTTGTCTTTTAATTATGAAATTGAAAATACTTAGTACCATGTCCATTTAAATAACAACCAAAGCTTGAAGATGAAATTAGTATTACACTATATTGATTGGAATCCTTATAGCTACTTCGTGTTAAAATATTTTCATGACTATCAGAAAAAGCTACTTTCATGTTGTTATTTGAGTACCTGTTGTTTTTATACTTGACTAAGTTCATGTTTTAGAAAATGAAATGTTGTTGTGAATAAAATGACAGGGATTAAACATCACACCTCAAATTATTTGTTTTCACAAGTTATCTACAACTTGAGCTATTTAGCATATAACTTAGTTGACATGATTGTTCCTAAGCTTTCCTTGAAAGTTGAATACTAAGTCACTAAGGTGTTCTTTTCTATATATGGTGATATTTTATTTGCTTTGTTTATACAGGTTATCTGGCAAAATTATAGTGGCAATTATCGCCCCAATGAAGATAATTTGTTCGAGTTTCTTACTTGTATGGAGAAAAATGGCTTTGACACTGCTGATGTTGAGGTATATGTTGTATAAATTATTTATAGTCTAATTTAGTTTATATTCCAGTGTTATTGTCTTTCATGTTTTACACTCTGCATTGTATTTTTTTTTGTTTTCAGAGAATGAACTCAGTATTGATGGTAAGAAGCATGAATTGAAAAAAGAGGGGAGCAATAACATTGGAGTGACAAATGAAAAAAGAGAGAGAGGAGAACTGGTCTGGTGATACGCTTAGAACGAATATCCCACATAAGACACACACATAAAGACTGATGGTCAAGTATTCAGAGTTGGTGAATTCACCTGCAATGCCTTGAAAATACAACAATAATGTTTGAAGTGATGAAACATCATTTCATGTGTAAATTGTAGTCCAACCAATATTAAGTTGGAAAATCATATTGTAATACTTTTAAATTTCATATAATATAATTTATGTGGTTGATATTATTTATAGTTGCAGTTGATATTGTTTAGTATTGTAATTAAAATATGCGACTTTGTGTTTTCATATTTGATGAACATGCACATTGCATGACATCTTTAAAATCATACAAATTAATTTATTCGATTAATAATGAACACAAAATCAATTTAAAACTACTAAATTAATAGTTTATATTGATTAATGATGAACACAAATAAAATGAATATACGACTAAATTAATCATTTATAATGATCATTAATGAATATAAACTACTAAACTAGTCGTTTATATAATGAATAAATGATTCCTGCAAATGATAATTTTGTGACTACAAATGACAACTAAATTTTGCATATATATGACTATTAGTAGCTAATTTATAGTATGTTATAACATGACTAAAATTTATTCATATTTCTTCAGTCATTAATTGGTTTCAAACTATGACTAAAATTTGCATATATATGACTATTAGTAGCTAATTTATAGTATCTTATAGCACAACCAACATTTTGGTCATATTTCTTTGGTCATTAATTGGTTTTATTGGGTGATCATATAGTAATGTATTTGGTCATTAATTGTGACAATCAATGACCAAATCAAAGATTAAATCAATGGCTAAATCAATGACCAAATTAATGACCAAATCAATGACTAAATTAATGATTAAATCAATGACTAAATTAATGACTAAATCAGTGACTAAATTAATGACCAAATATACAACTAGACAACAAAATTGAGATAACCAATTAATGACTAAGTTAAAAATGACCAAAATTTGGCCACGTTATAAGATACTATAAATTAGCTACTATTGGTCATCGACCGAAAAATAGTCATTTATATGCAAAATTTAGTCATTTTTTTAGTAACTAATTAGCCATTTTGTACTAGTGATATGAGGAAACCTATGAGATCTTTCAACATTCCTAATAGACCTAGTTCAAATCTTATGCACGAGGAAAATTCTGAGGAGTGGGTACAGTTGGGAGGAGAATCCAGACCCCCTACCACTATACTAATGGAGAGTGTGGAACAACTACAAGCATAGGTAACCGGGAATAATCCCATTTCCAAAGGGAAGATCTAGAACAAAGTAATACAAGGTAATCTGAAAAAGATGGGAGATTTGAATATGAGAAGGAGGAATCTGGTAATACTTCATAGGATAGGTCACTAAAGGAAAGCAAAAGGAAAAAGTTGGAATTACATGGGGAATTTCAGAAAATCAAACCCTTGACATTTGAAAAAGAGTCAGAGGAATCTGCTGAAGCGTGGTTGGTTAATATTAACAAGTATTTCCAAATATATGAGTATAATGATAATTTGAAATCCTGCTTGGCAATATATCAGCTGCAAGGTAGGGAAACACTGTGGTGGGAGGAAGTAAGAGAGTAGGAAATTACTTGGGAGAAATTTTAGCAATATTTTAGAAATAAATATCTAACTGAGTGGTTATATGATGATAAGGCCAAGGATTTCCATAAAATTCGGATATGAAACCAAGTGATGGATGAATAGATTACCAAGTTTACCTCTTCAATACGGTATGTTTCATATATCTGTGAGAAGAAGGTTAAGGTGCATAGGTTTGTAAGAAGTTTACTAATGACCATGAAGGTGCGTTGGAAGTTCTATAATCCTAAAACGATGGACGAAGTGAGATGGAAGGAACAAATCTGCTATCAGAAAATGAAGTAGAGAGGGGATGGTGGAAAGAGGTGGTCAGATAGAAATGAGAGAGGTATCCTATGAATAATAAGGGAATGAGGTATGAAAACACCAAGGGACCGTACATGAATTCTTTGAACAAAGGATATGGTAAGGGATCACATAAGCTCAAGCCAACAACTAAAGTGAAACCAGTTTAACACTCCAAGAAGTCGGAATTTGACTCCTCTACAGGACCCCCACTGTAGTGTGTGGGATATGGGGATCCTCGTTATATTAAAAAATCCCCTTACTAAATAATAACTGTGCAAGAACCACACATTCAAGAAGCCTCTATAGTGGGAGAGGTTGCAAACATTCTTCAAAATATTAATGCGGCACTGGAACACCATCAAGCGGAATATCAACCATCTATGGTGGAATTTGAAGGTATGGTCCTTAACCAAGCCGTGTTTATTTTAATAGATCCAGGGGCTAGTGTAAGTTATATAAGTACTAAATTTGTTGAAACATGTCATCTACAACCCAAAAATGTTAGGAATCCTTGGCTAGTGAAGTTAGCCACAAGAGCAAAAAGAAGGGTGATGGCTAAAATAGAAGACTGTGTTGTCATAATTGCAGACCAACCAATAAAGGTTTATTTGAATATTTTATCTTCAAGATCATATGATATCTTAATAGGAATGGATTGGATTGAAAAGCATTGTTCTTTGGTGAATTTTAAATAAAATACTATTAAATTCATTAACAGGGAAGGGGTTAGACTTGAAATTTAAGGAATTAGGAAACCTCTGAAGATAAGTCTTGTTACTACCTCTCAATTGGAAAAGTGCGTCAGAAAAATGATGCCAAATTTATCCAGTTCAGGTATGGTATTCTAATTCTGAGGAGAAAAATGCTACTTTAGAAAACTTACTTGTGGTTAAATAATTTACTGATGCATTCCCTGAAGAGATACCAAGTTTACCACTTAAGTAGGATATAAAATTCACCATTGAATTCATTCTTGGAGCTTCCCCGATGTCTAAAACACACTATAAAATGAGTATTCTTTAGATTGCTGAATTAAAACATCAACTTCAAGAATTTATGGATAGAGGATACATACGCCCAAGTGTGTCACCTTGGGGAGGCCCAGTTTTATTTGATAAAAAGAAGGATGGTATTTTACCACTGTGTATTTACTGTTGATAGATGAACAAACTGACAATCAAGAATAAATACCTGTTACCTCGAAGTTTTTTTTCTCTTTAGAGCATGTTGTTCCATGTTATGTCTTCTTTAGGAACTCTTCTAGTATCACACTTTTCTTATCAGATCTAAATGATCCGATATGCAACCCTAGCTTCCTATACACACAATGCAGTGGGGACACAAACAAGAAAAAAAATAGTTCTATAATTAACATTGTGCATGGCTTTAGACCAAGAAAAAAAGAGCATTAAACATTATGAAGAAATTTTAGGGTGAGGAATTATGAGATTTATCCAAAAATTTAAGACGATAAATGCCTATCCTAAACATCATAGATGTGCAAAGTTTCGTGCAAAGTTTCACATTCAAACCTGTCATTTGAGTGTTTTGACAACTCATATGATAGCTCATAATAACAATTCAAACCTATTATTTCAAAATTATGGGAAAATCATAATGACAATTCTTCATAATGCTTGGTGCTCACATGCATTGCCACAAGAAGGCGCTAATGAAATCTATGGATGTTTTTCAAGACTTGACAACCACACGATTTGGGTTTGAAAGGCATCCATATAAGGATTTGGGTTTGAAGGGCATCCATATGAGTGGTGCAGATAGTAAAAAATATATTCAAGACACATTTTCAAAGAAAATTACAACAAAATATCATTTTTTAAAAAAATGTTTCTAATTAATTAAACAAAATATAAACACACAATTACGTTTGTAATGGTTACAATTACTTTCACTAAAATATATTTTATATTTAAATTTGTTTTGTTATTCTTAACAAAAAAATTTCCAAAAGTACTAAATGTTGAACCAAATATTTCATAAATCTAAAATGATATGTTGCTTGTTGATAAAGTTGTAACATCTCGTATTTCTTCCATAGTTAAGCTTGTTCCTCTATAGATCATTGTTTGGAAAACATACATATCCCTGGAAGAATGTTGTATAAGCAATTTGTTGTAAATTTCATATTTGTAAAGATTCTTATCAAATGTAAATTACCTCAAAGTTAAATCTTTATCTTTTAATTTTTATTAATTTAATTTATTTCGTTCGTTACAAATAAAACAATTTGTTGTAAATTTCATATTTGTAAAGATTCAATTTTCAAATATAAAACACTTCAAAGTTAAAACGTTATATTTTAAATTTCATTAATTTATTTTATTTTGTTGATTACATAATTACATTTTTAAATATAGTTTAAATAATGACAAATTATTATTTTATTAAAAAGTGTTCTAATTCTCTTTTAAAGAACTCTTTGATGTGAGTGATTACGTGTTCTTTTAAAAGACTTTTTAATGTAAAGTCACATATTCAGTTCTCAAATTCTCAAATTCTAACTATTAATATTAGACTCACTTAACTCATATTAACTCAATTATAATGGACTCTAAACTGCACTCCATGTGAAAGTAAATGATGGATGCTAATAACCTTGCCAAACTTGGAAAAATAGTTTTTGAACGGGCAAAGAGGAAGATCAGGAAAATGGGTTAAGAGAGCAACGTGGACCCCTATCGGCATAATTATCAATTCTTATAAAAATTAGAAACTATAAAAAGTCAGAGGTTTAGATAAAAATTAAAAACCAAAAAAATTATCTATTCGGTAGAGGTTTAGATAAAAATTATATTGTTGGCCATGAACATCGAATAACTTCTCTTCGGAAGTGTATTCTGGATGTATTTGGTGTATGGTGATTTCTCGCTGTTTTAAATAACAGTTTGAGAATGTATTGATGATCATGTAATGTCATCTATTTCTTTTAATATATACAGTGTTTTTTTCTTCTGAAAAAAAAGAGAGATTTAAATAAAAATTAAAAAGAGAGATTTAATCAGCAAAGAAAACGTACGTTTCTGCAGTTGAAGCCTGGGACTTGCTTGTAATTTCATAGAGCACTCGGAATCGCGATAGAAGCACTGAAGTAACGATAGGTGAGGAGATACGAAGAGAGGACTCCAGGCCGGAGTTGGAAGTTGTGTTGGAAAACAATCGAGTGAATAAAGTGGAGATAAACTTATATATGTATTAGAATTATTGATAAAATATAAAAATAAATTTATATATATTATATTGTGTGGATTAAAATATGTTATAAAAAATAAATTTATATATATTATATTGTGTTCAATAAAAAATGCTTTTAGGTGGGATTGTTTTGAACAAAAGATACTTTTATAAATAACAATGAAATCGCTAAAGTAATATCAAAAGGTAAGCGTAGTATTAACCCAAAAATGAATTATCCCACTACCTACCTACACTTAGCCAATAATAATTAATTACATTAAAAACACACATTGAAAAATACCAACAATAATATTAGCCACTCAAGCTACTATGTTGGAGACCTCTTAAATCACCGATGGAGTTTCGGAAAATTTGTGAATCCACAAACCTTGTTATGAGACTACCCAGTGGAGGGTGCCTATAATGTCCTCTCAATATAATTATTTTAAAATTATTATGAGACTACCAAAACACAACTTCAGCGTAACTTGATTGGGTCGATGTCCATCCATGCCGATGTTTATGATGGAATGCCCATCTATGGCAGAGTGAACATAAACTGTTTTCCTGTTTTCGCTGATTTTTCTTCAATTTCTCTACCACCGTGACTGTTGTATGAATGCCTGTTGATGGCCAACCATTAAATTAAAATAAATATATCCTCAAAAAATATATATTATAATCTACCATGAGGTTAAATTAGCATTAATCGAAAATATTTTGAAATCCCAAAAATAAAAGAAACTAGATCAATTGAGGGTTTGTTTTTTTAAAGAGGAATAATGAAATGGAGTTCATAAGAAAACTGAATGTAAAGGGATGGCTGTTGTTACCTGGGAAATTCGCGAGGGCATGAGACTTCCTTGGTATCGTCCCCACAACACCGCCCTTGAAAAAAAATCAACGAACAAAGGTTAATTATTGAGTTTAAGGAAATTAGTTAGCTTAACCAATGAGAAGGTCTGATAGATCAAAGATTACTCACTAGAAGACGAAGCCTAGTGCAAGATCTGTTGAAAAAAGAGAAACTCCACGGATGGCTAGATTACACAAAAGAGAAACTCCATGGATGGCTAGAATACAGAGCTCTCCCTTGGGATTAATTGGTAGAATGGTATGAGTCTTAAAATAGTAGTAAGTTGCAGAAATAGTTTGGCATGCACTGAGAGATACATGAGAGGTCATATCTTGTGGAAGGTACATTAGTAGGGTTTAGTGAGTTAGTTATTTAGGTAGTTAGTAAATTTTAAATGAACAAGGTAGGATATCTAATGGCTTAAAACATTTCAATCATCTAACATTCAATCGAATCGTGCATAAAGAGGCACAATGGCACTTGGGGGAATTGTTTTCAAATAAGAACATGTTATGGCGTAATTATAATCACTCAATTAAAACGACGATCCAATTGTTATTATTTAACCTAAGAGACTACCATGTATAAGTATACTTTGATATTTCAAACCTATGTTTATTAGTGATATAGCACCAACGTTGAAAGCTACTAATGGAAATCAATTGACATTATTAGGTACTAGTGTCCCACAATGACCCTGCTCCTGAAGTTCTTTACCAACATATTGTTTCATCTTCCAATTCCTTTTGTTGACACTGATAGTTCTTGCAGTCAGTTTCAACCACCCAACCAGACATTACCTGCTTCATTTACCAAGCACATAACTGCCATCAGATTCAAAATAAATTGAAATAAACTCAAATCATACCTCATTGGTAGTTCGTTAATAAGGTACACTCGCAATCCTATTCACTTCCTGTCACAACAATTCAAACTAGTTGTTTAATAAAATCATCATGTATAACCATATCACATTTGGTTAGCTCAAACACAACCATTATAGGTAAAAATCATGATTCGCATGCAATCATCATAAACCATAATCATAAATCACATGTAACCATCATAAGTTAAAATCATAGATCACATGCATAATAGAACTAAAATAAAATATCGATACGTATCCTTGATCAATCATTACTTCAACCTTTGTTCTTTTTGTACACACACCATATCAGTGTCCACACTCGACAAACACCAGTGCATTCTCTTCAAACACGTATACATACACATAGTGTAGAACATGTAAATTCACACAAGGCGTACAATACCACAAAATACATACACCCACACTGGCATATGACACATACACCTACCCCGAGTGTACAATACAACATAATACATACTCCTACACTGGCTTACAAACATAAACCTACACTTGGTGTACAATACAACAAAACACATAAACCTTCATATGGTTTACAACACAAAAAAATGCATATACATATACATATTACCACACAATGAATACGCATGTCACGATACCACAGTTACACCAAGCATATGCATAGTATTGCATGCCCTCAACACAACATGTACGAAATGAACATGATACCACATGTATAACAGTACCATATGAACAACATGTACACAGTACCATCTGTAGAGAGAACTACCTACACAATGTGTTCACAACATGACATGTACATAATACCACCTACACAATGCCAAATATACACCGCACCACATGTACAATGTGTACACAATACCTCATGTACACAACACCACATGCACAACACGTACACGACACCACATGTACATAGTGCCACATGCACGACATATATACAGAACCACCTAGATACAACACCACATTTATTACATGTACACAACACCACATGCACATAGCACCATGTGTACAATCATGCACACAACACCATATGTACATATCACTACATATACAACATGTAAATAGCACCATACGTACATGGCACTGCATATCCAACATATACACAACACCATATGCACACAACACCACATATCCAACATGTGCATAGTACAATATGTACACAATACTGCATATCCAACATGTAAATAACACCATCTATACCTAGCACTACATATGAAATATACACACAACACCATAAGTACATAGTACTACATATGTTACATGTACACATCCCCAAAGGTACAATCACTGAATATACAACATGCACGACATATACACAATAGTAATACTACTTATCCATAGACCACACATTGACCCCACAAGCAACCTTGCTTCTAGTGTCTTTCCACTATCCATGCTTATCCTAGCATGTCGCAGATCACACTACTTTCACTTCGCTGATGTACCACTCAACATTACCTGTCCATAACATAAACATAGAAATACTATGTAAGCATATAATATCAATTCATGTCTGGGTGATACTGATCTCATAGGTCTGTCACAGTTAGTCTTCCCACTTGATTGCCCATAATACCAATAATATCTCATGCCATTCATCTACACCAGAAATCATTCCTCCACAAGAATGTTCCCTAATAACCTTGTTAAAAAGTGACATAGATACATACATATATAATCATTAACATAAACCAATCACCATCCTATCATACAATGACATATATACACACACATATACGTATAAACATTGAAGATAAAACAACCATGATCTATGATGACTCTATCAGAGATGACATACATAAATACATACATGTATACATATATAAATAACAACATAATCATGATCACATCATAATTACCAGATAAGATAATTTATAGGTTAAGAGAACTCCCTTTATGCATGCATCATATGCACAACATTCATAACATCAATTCCCAACATAGCTAAGGCATTCAACATCTCAGATTTACCTTTTGTGTTACCTTTATCCCAAACTGTATGCCACATTCCATTTACCTCAATGGACCTAACCAATTGAACTGGTTGTCATATTCTTACCTTCAATTGCCCTTATATTTGCACTAGGCTTCATTCAGGCATTACATTTCCTGTTGGGTACCACACCGCTCTCCATGAGATCCATTTAATTTCCTCTTTACCCGAAGAATCCCCAAGACTCTCAAAAGATACAAGGCGAGCATAAGAAACCAAATAATAAAACCATGAGAAACCAAAATAAATATGGCACCACAACAAAGTGGCAAGCCCTTGCACGAGACATCTACAAAAGCATAAATCAAGCTCAATTAAATCACAAAAGCCCAAAAGAACAAGACTAGAAACAAACACCATGAATCAATCCCAATGGTTACCTAGTGCTTCCAAAGGAAAACTCAACCTAATCCTTCTCCAAAATTTCATGGAAGTCTCTTTTTACATGTAATCCCCACATCATACTGCCATAAACACATAACTATCAGCGTATAGTTAAACATAAAAACAAGCTAGTTAACTTACCATGTTGTGCCAAGCATGCTGACTTGTAACTAAACACACATGACAACCATATGTACCAAACATCAAGACAACATATCTATCAATTCGAAATCAAATTTACCGAGAATAACAACCATCTCATAATAAAAAATCAACTCACATTCATCGGTCATAATACATAATGCTACAACTATCACCTACTTACACTCAATTATATACCAGCTATCTTAGCACAACCATTTTAAAACAATGTCATTCCTTCATGCAACCTTTCAATAAATATACTCATATCATGCAATTAATTAAACATTCAAACAACTTGCAAACATACCATGCTAAAAAAATCAACTAGATGGCATAATCAAACAATAAAAATAGTCAAGCACCAAGTATATGACATAAGAAAACCCATACCTCAAATTATCTCAAGGGAGGCTATATTGTTTCCACAATCAATCTAGATTAGAAAAAATATAACTTCACAACACCTCAACTCAACATAAATAAGATCACGATATCCATAAAAGTAACTAACTAACATGTTCACATCATAAACTCATAAACAATTGTCATTCATGCATAACAATCACATATGAACAGTCAATATAGATTAGTATAATACAATAGCTCAAATATATAGACTCATACATTAACATAATAACCCTAAACATCTGCATAAGCCAATCCAAAGCAATACAATACATATAACATGAATATCTTAATGAAATAACCCTAATAATCAAGTTACTAGCATATAACAACAACAATCTATATATCATGTTCATCAACAACATGTAACCTAATCATCAAGTTAACTATCATAAAAAAACAGCAAGTTAACCTATATCATACTCATTAACAACATATAACATAACTAACATAAAACAACAATAGAAATTCATACCACGAAAGGTTGCTATCATTCATTACTATCTGACACAGTACATATAACCACACTAATCAAATAACATCTATAATGTATGTAGCCATAACATAAATAGAATGAAAGGAATACTCATAACTATAATGCATATAACAATACTTAACCTACTTACTTACATTCCCAACATCCAAACTTTTATAAAAATATTCTCTTGCCTCGAATTCCAATGCTGCAACTTCACTTTCATGGTCAAAATCTCATGCTCTATCTTAGCCAACACATTATCATCATAACATACCAATATCATCATGATGACCTAATTGCATACAATGACCTTATGCACAAAAAATTTCACCAATCCAATGCATAACCATACGCACCAACTTGACATGTATAACCAATCATGAACGACCAATGCATGTCCTACATATAGCATCACATAAGAAAACATACATGGAAAACACACAAGAATGACCAATATGTGGCCTAGTATAAACAAGCAATGCATATGCAACATGTAGAAACATGTAAGAAAACATGAAAGAATAATACATAAGTAATAACAACACATAACCAGTCATACACTCATGACAACATGCTGACAACAACACCATAAGCCCTTCCATGGAGACAACACTACCACCATGGCCAACACAACATGGATGCCACAAACACATACACCCTATGTATGAGAAAAACATATGCAACCAAAAGAAAAAACAATACCAAGACACTGGCCATCCAGTCCAAGGGTTGAACCATGCTCTGATACCACTTGGTGGTATCAGATATCACATAAAGAGAACATGAACTAGACATCACCAAAAGAGAATGAGAAGCAGACACCACACAAGGAGAGTACAACCACACTTTGATAAGACTCTATAACACCCTCCTCCCTCATCTATCCATGTAACCAACCAACCGAGGTAAACATGCAATGAGAGTTTACTATAATTAGATTCACACTCCTAGGTGACCTTAAGGAAGTGGAACTGATGGAAACACATCAAAAATACTTTATATGGTATCAAAAACACCCCTAGGAGCTAACCCAACCCTTCAGGGCTCTTACCCCTGGGTCACACTAAAATTTTGACCCTTTTGAGCTATATTTGCAAGAATAATACTACATTCTTATGGTTAGGAGGCTATAAACCCAAACACAACACTACATGGCTACGACTAGGGCCCCAAATGCCTAGTTTTGTGCTCGCAACTCTAGGATTTGAGCAACCTTTTTAGGCCCAGAGCCCCGGTCATTGCCCAGAACTTCATGAAAACTTAGGGAATGATAAATAACATTATAAAAATGATACATAGGAAATCAAATTAACAAGAACTCATCTGGAACCATCCTAGTGATGACAAGAATTTTTTCAAACATTTCACAAACATTGAATCTATAGGTGTAAACAACAAATTTAAGCATAGGGGTCTCATTTTTATCTGAGAATCAATAAGAAGCATTAATCTCTTACATCATTAGCTGAAATACAATCTATTTTAACATAGATACATTGTGCATTCATTTACAATTAAAATCATGGATAAAGCCATACATCATCAGTGATCAAATACATGCTTATAACTAACATAATAACAAAAAAAATACAATGGATAGAACAACAATAGAACCCACATAGAAACCAGTACATTTTGATACCAAATACCAAATGAATGAGCTCTTCCTTATTGAATTTGAAAACCTACTAGAGATGGGACTTCCATGTTCCACCTGACCATAGATTGGCTGAACCAAATATCTCTTTAGCCAATCACGCCTGTGCCATATTCCCAGCATGACTGTAGGACTCAAACCGAAAGAACCATCCAGGGTATCCTAAGGGTAAATCACCTCACCCTCATCAATATAAATCAGGATTTAGCATGATCCACACTAGATCACTAGACCAAACAATAAACATGTCATAAATGACTTTATCATGAGCTACACCCGATCACTAGGTCAACAAAAGCATCGATACCACCTTAAAGATTACTTAAAGCATATCCCTATTGAAAGGTGTGGATTAAATTCTCCTTCATGTTATTAGGTTTAATCTCCATGGTTGAGGAAATGAGGAAAGAAGTGTCTAGAATACTATTTTCATTGACATAGTGGTGGTAGACTCAATTCTCCTAGATGCTCTCAAATTTAGGTGCCATGGTTGATTTGGGGAGGGGAGAAGTGGTTGGAACGCTATTTCTATGGAATTAACAATCATAGTCACCAATATCTCAATCACTAAAGTCCTTAAACCACAATCAAATTAAAATTACCTTTTAACTTAAATTTGTTACATTGTTTTCTATAATCTTTCTGTACTTTTATCCTTTATTGGGTGCAACATAACATAGTGTGAATGTTTTCAACAACAAGTACTTATATTTTTTGTGGATTATATTTATATCTTATAGTGTCTCCATAACAATGGTGAATGATACAAAGAAAGAAGGGGAATGTAATAATTTACGGTTTTGAACAATCTACTATTATATTTAAAAAATAAGGAATTGACTCAATGAGGTAAGGAATTGACAATCATAATATGATCTTTTTTTTTTTTGGTGATTTTTCGAATGAGTAGCACACTGACTTTCATACTCATGTGACACAGGTTCGATCCCCAATGACGACAACTATAGCTTCTAGATACAACTGCACCACACTCAAGCACAACGCATAGGCAAGAAAAGTTTTGATCCTCTAACCTGCATATCAGCATGAACGCCTTACCAATACATTTGTTGGCCAACAAATCACAACCTTCAAGACTAACAATGATAATATTTGTCATAATGAAACACTATTTTTTTTCCATAAGTTATTTAAAATTTTATTAAAAAACAAAAGAAAACTTTTAGAATGAGTTATATATATATATATGAGAAAACCATTTTATTATAAAATTTGTGAGAATTTGTTTTTATTTTAATTATACTAATTTAAAATATTAAATTAGTTAAAACATAAATACATTCTCGTTATAGTTTCAATTTATTAGTGGATTTTCACTTATTTAATTTTATCTACTTGTTATAGTTTCAATGGATTAGTGAATTTATGATTATTTAATTATTATTATGTTAAATACTTTTATAAACTTATATACATATATATTAATTTAGAATTTAAAGTAATTTTGAGGATTTTGTTTTTTTTTTTTTGGTTAAATTAAATATTTTTTCATAAAAATCAATTTTGATAAGGAAATTTTTTTTTCTCTTATATTTTAGTATTTTGATTTATAGACTACAGAAATTTTAGGAAGTTTGGTTTCAAGTTAGTGAATTTATCTCAAATTAAATGTATATATTGTAAATGTATATAGACATTAAAAAACTATTTTATTATGTAACTTACAATTATATTTTTAAAAAATTAATATATCATATATGTTCATTTTTTTGTTTTGTTTTTTTTAATTAATTTAATTTGAAAAAAGAAAATTGATAGTTATTTTTGAGATAAATCTCTACTTTTCATTTGTGACTATTACCAAAAATATTTTAAAATATTATGTAGAAGTTGAATTCTAAAACTTCTATTGCAAAATGAACATCATTATCAATCTAGTTATTCAATTAAATAATAATTACTTTCATTCTATCTACCTATCTGTATATGTAATTGACAAAGATTGTTTTTAAATCTTAATATATTAAAAGATATAATTTACCATAATTCTAATTATTGGAATTATAAAATTCATACATCAATGAGATTAAGTTAATGATAATCATTAATCCTTGATTTAGTGCACTCATGGAAGAAAAGTACAATAACTTAACTTGAAGGGATCAACGGAACTACTTTAACAACGAATCTTAATATAGTGTAAAAAACACACATACATGTATATAATAATTATGACGGTTTACATTAATGTAAAATAAGATGCTTTTAACATAATAAAAAAAATTTGTGGTGACCAAAAGAATAACTTATTTTCAAAATAGCTAACGTGGTCAAATATTATAATATGAATTGTGCTCAAATATTATAATATGAATAAGAAACATGTATTTTAAAATTTTAAATATATGTGAAGCAATATATTTTCAAGTCTTTGTACACAATTCCATGTTGGTGCAAATAGTCTAGTGCAGGGACAACTCACGTTGCGTATGGTATAAAAAACGAATGATTTAAAATGGCCCCTTCCTCTCAAACGTTTATGAATATGCCTTCAGTGTTCAAGTCCCTATACAATGGTGGAAATAGTAGAGTGCAAAGACGACTTCTAGAATCAGCATATGGTATAAAAAACGAATGAAGTTTTAGTAAATGAGGTAGTATTATTATTATATAGAATTATTTTGGTAATAATCATATTCAAATGAATTTTGTTGATGTGTTTAGAATTAATTAGTATGGTTTATCATCAAAATTAATCAGTGTGGTTTATCATCAGTTTTGATGATGAACCATAGCAGTTGATTCAAAACGGATCAACAAAGTTCATTTGAATATGATTATTATTGAAAGAATTCTATACAATTTTATAATGAATTACAAAAGCAAAAATTCAAAAAGTATTATTATTGTTTCTACCAATATAATTAATTTGATTTTTCAAAAATACATAAAAAGAACATACCACAGTTTTGAAAAAATAATAAATTAATGAAAAAAAACTTTATATTTAAGAAGATAAAGTTAATAGAATAATTAATTCGTCCCTTTCGAGTAAAAAAAATAAAATGAAATAATAGATTTATGAGGAAAAAGTCAATGGAGTAAGTCTCTAAAAATAGACAGTACAAAAAAAACATGCCACAACTTTGAAATAATAGATTTATAAGGAAAACGTTATATTTATGAGGAAAAATTTAATGGGGTAAGTCACTAATCTATTTTGGCATGAAAAGTTTTCTTTAATTTAGAAGAAATTGTTTGAATGGTTAATTAGGTTGAATGGTTGAGATTGTAAGCCAAGCAAATATTCTTCATAAATTCATAATTTAATGGATAATATTAAAAGTATTCAAATGATTTTCTATTTTTTTATGTCTTTTACTTTTTTCAATTTGTTAAAAATTCATTTGTGAAACATAGCTATCTTTTTAATTTATTAAAAAAATATTTATTTAGTTAATAGAGGCTTTGCTTATTTAGTGTGGCTATTGAAACATGGGTTGAATCATTGTTTTTAATAATATTAATTTTTTTTAGGTTTATAGCAATATTATTATTAGGTAATTATAAACATTGAGTTTAATATTAATATTATTAAAAATTAGTTTTAATATGAACCTCAATATGAATATTAAATTATTAATGAAATTATTAGTATTATTAATGAAGTTAACATTTTTAACATAAATAATATTAATATTAATAAATATATTAAATTATGTTAATTGGTCTCATTTTTTAAAACTGGTTGGCATATACATGATGAAAAATGATGCCTTCCACTTATATCGACCACATTTTCTAATGTTGTTATGCTAGTTTGATTGACTGATGGAAACTTTCGACAATCGTTTTGTCTTCCTAGAAATGCCAAATCTTATGGAGGAAGTTATTCACTTTTAGGTGGAAATTCTTCACTAAATAATTTAGCTGGAAATGCTTCCCTATAATCTAGAGAATTTAGGTGGGGAAGGCTTGAGAAGAAAATCACTATAATTGCATATGAAATTTGTAGTCAATGCTAGTGATGCAAATGGTGCTAGAAATATTAACATTGTTAAGCGGAAAAATCACTTCTTGCAGACAAGAAGGATCTTCCTAGATTTCCATCAAAACCTAGTAACATACATCAAAATAATTGCTACCTTTCCTTAGCCTATAAGTGAAACATGAAACATGTGGTATGCAAATAATCACTTACCTATTAGCGACGTGCTTGTTGAAGTATTTTCAGTGCTTTTCATAGACAACTTTTTCTCAATGCCTTAGAGGCTTTCCCAATGCTTTCCACAACTTCTCCATAATGTTCCAAAAGAGGTCTGTATAGACAAAAACATTCAAAGGGATAAAAGAATCTCTCATATAAAATAAAAGGTAAATGATATCTCTAATTTAGCATACAACATATAATTGAATCATTAATCAGTTATAAACCATGTCAGTGATCAAGGAATCTTGGAAATAACATATAAATAGACGCAATTAGGAAAGAACAACTAATTTGTATTAAATTCAAAGGATAACAAGCTTACAACTCAGTTTTCTTAATGTCACAAACCTCTTCCAATGGTCTTTCCTTCCATTGATGATAAGCTCTTCAGATCCAAAATCAACAACATAAGTTTACAAATCCAAGTCTCTTCCATTCCTCAAGTCCTATTCTCAAATATAGGCAGGAGGAAGAGGTTTCTAGTTCCTCTTCTCAAGGGATATGATGCATAAGAGGAGAATATTAGTTCCATGAACCAAGAGATGAGGAACATGTATGTAGTGGTTCTAGGTTTATAATTTGGATAATATTCCTCCATCAAAGTTTCTAAAATTTTATTTTTTTATTTTAACTTGCATGAACAAGACTTCATATTTTATATTGGAAGACAGTGCGTAGAATTGCGCAGACCTGAATGGTAAAAACTGCACATGTGTAGGTAGTGATTATGAAGACTGTGTAGATGCTCAAAAATGGTTTTTAATAAGTGCAACCCAAAATTCCCTGTCCCTGGTATTTTTTTACTTCAAGCTTCATAGGGGTTTCATTTGAGACACTCATCGGATGTTGAGAGATCCAAATTGACAGCCATGGTGAGAATATTTGGTGTAACAGATGCCAGAAACAACATTAGCCACTAAATCTTGTGCAAAATAAACCTAAAAAATAAGGAGCTTATTCGAATTATGGGAATGCCTAGTATTGCAAAATATCAAATCATACATATTATAAATATTTTAAAAAGATAAAGGTCGTGTTAAGAACATTGGCACTTGCCACAATATTGCATAATGGAGTTTCGAAATGGCCCATATAAATTATTGTTAAAACATCACATAAAATCCAAACTCTCTTCAGGAAAGAGATTGATTAGATATATTATTTAAAAGTTTCTTAACATATTCAACATAATCACTCAATCAAGGAAATTTTAAAACAAATGAATTGGCATTCAAACGATCGATTCCAATTTGATGCAATCAACAATTCAACTTGCAACCCCAAGGAGGATACCAAAATTAGAATTTAGGATCCCAAAATATGATATTAACACGTATTATTATGGAATTAGCACTCCTAAATCTATAAAAACTCTAGAAGTCCTCAATTTTTAGAGGCAAAATCGAAGATGAAAAATAGTATGCTACTAAGACATATCTAGAATTTCAAATCATGAGAACCACAACCCTCTATGGTAAGGCCTACTACATGGACATTAGATCGAGGAATATTGAGTTGACTGAGGATAGGAATCAAGCAAAGGACTTGAAAAAATAACAATAAATGATCTTAGAGCTAAGAATGATAGCTCGTCCATTGGTTCATGGGTCAAACCCCATCATAAGTTCTCCATGAGGGGTGATATGGAGGGTGATGCAAACCCTTGATGGGATGATAATTTCATGATCCTCATTACAAACAAGCCATTGTTGAAAATGTATAGAAAATTAATGACCTCATTGAGGATTTTCCGCATCAGATAGAACTGGAAATAGAGATTCAAGAGTCCATCATTCACTGAGAGCTATAGAATTTAGGGTCACATTTGATGTCAAGATTTTTTCTGTCTCTCTCATAAATCTCTGAGATCTGGACGAGAATGCGGAGAAATGCGTAATGGTATCCGTGGAGGATGGTTTATTAATGGATACATTAGTACTATCACCAAGTACTCCATGTACCTAAATTAGTTTTAGGAAGCACTAGATGAGATTTCTAAAAAAATTCCATGTAGGTGCATACATCACAAGCCTCATGTGGTTGGTTCTATCATTAATGTAGTAGATTCTCTAAACCTATGACTACAACATAGAAAGCCCAAATTGCACAAATGCCTATGGACAATGCTTCAATATTGTTTCTCACATGTCACACCACCTCATGGTTTTAATACTAAAATAAGAAAAAACAAAACAACATAAAGAGATAAAATAACTATGTAACTCATAAATTTTATTAATTAGACGACACACATATAACACATAATAAGGTCTCATTTTTTGGAATGGTATCAACATAGAAGATAAATATGATATAGTTACAAATTAATGCAACAAACTAACAACATTAACTAGGTTAATATAGAAAAATAGTTAGGAACAATATATTACTCCAATTAACTCTAACATCCTATTACTCCTAATTTTATGGATGTATTTTTAAACAATAATTATTTAAATTTTGTAGTGAATGTTCAAGAATAACTACTTGACTTCTCTACTTACAACATTCAAATTATTTTCTACATTATACAAATAAATATATTTTCTTTTATTATGAATTTAAAGTACATAAGTTGTGTAGTGAATGCTTGAGGGTGGCGATCTCACACTCATTTTATTATTATAGCCAATGCTTACTAGTAGCTATTTCATTGTCTTCTTTCACTTTATTCAAATTGTTTTCAAAGTAATTGTTTTCAAAGTTATGCAAAGATATCTATTTGTTTCTAAAAACAACATATATTTCAAACCACATTTCTAATTTGTTTAGCATTTATTAAGCATTTTATAAACCACATTTTATTATCAATCTATAATATATATATATATATATATATATATATATATATATATATATATATATATATATATATTTATTAATATTCTCAATTATTTTATTATTTTAGAAACAACATATATTACAAATCACATTTCTAATTTGTTTAGCATTTATCTAACATTTTATAAGCCACATTTTATTATCAATCTAAATTATATAAACATGTGAAATATATATATATATATATATATATATATATATATATATATATATATATATATATATATATATATAATATTCTCAATTATTTTATTATTTTAGAAACAACATATATTACAAATCACATTTCTAATTTGTTTAGCATTTATCTAACATTTTATAAACCACATTTTATTATCAATCTAAATTATATAAACATGTGAAATGAAAATATTATATCTATAATTATATTATTTCTAACATTCTCAATTATTTTATTAATTTTTAAGGTTGTAAATTTACACTAAATCCATCCTTGAATCATATTTATTGTTTGTAAATCTATTATTTTCTTAATTTGTAAGGTTGTAAATTTACCTTAAGTCCATCCCTGAATCATATTTATGGTTTGTAAATCTATTATTTTATTAATTTTTAAGGTTGTAGATTTACATTAAATCCATCCTATATTTATTGTTTTTAAATCTAGATGGAGTAAGTATTTAATCATCAAGATTGAAAACATTTATAAAAATATTCTATATAATTTATTTAAAATTATAATCTAATTATTTTATTAACTTAGGATTTTAGGTGTTAAATAATAATGTTCGTACAAAAGCTAAATTATGGTTAATTGAAATAACTTAGTAATAGCTTTTGGATTTATAGTGATTCGATATTACAAATGATAACCATGTAGTTCCAACAAACTTAAAAAAAATAAATAAATTATTAATAGTGTTGAAAAAGATAAACTTTAAATCCTAACTTTCTATTAATCAATTTTCTTACTAAAAAAATAAAATGTAATAAAAAAATTCTAAACAAAATCCCATAAATCTAATAATAATTAATTTATTAATCTGTTTTGATAACTAAAAGAAAATAATGTCTAGGAGAAAAATATTTTTTTCTTCTTCAAAACAAATTAAATAAGAGCAAAACTCCATAAATCAAATAAGATTTCTAATAATTAGAAAATGAGATTTTTGGTTATTAGAAAATGAGATTTTTGGTTATTAGAAAATAAGGAAATAAATTAATAATTTTTTTTTGGTAAATTAGGTTATTCTATATTAATTCGAGAAAAGAAACATTAAATATGCTATAGATGGCATTGGCTAGGTACGCTTAACCAATCCTAGCCTTAGTTGCTCCGTTTCGGGGCTACATCCATCGAGGAAACCAGCCCGGAAAGTACTTGAGTCAGAAAATTACAAAATATGCAGCTACACTGAGGTATCTAGGTATTACAAAACATGCAAAAGCAAAAGTATAGCTTAAGATTCCTTGGTTATAGCATGCTTGACAAAAAAACAAGGAAGAACTGAGAAACTTCACACTCCTCAATCATCAGCTTCATCATCACTATCGGGTACTTCCTCCTCTATGGGGCATGCATATGCCTGTGTAGCTGCTTTCTCAGAATCTGCCACTGGACGCATGGGTTTGGGGACAGGTGCGCAGAGTATGGGGGACTCTGGATCCTTAGCGTCAGGGATGCGCATCCAAGTGCCTTTAGAATCCACAATCCAAACATTAGATTCATCGTCTTCCTCCACCTGAGTCGGAAGCGGATCAGTCTTGTGAGGCGGGGGGGTGTGCCTCGTGCACGATGGTAGACTTCCGAGGGCGGAAACTACCTCTGTACCCAGCTTGCACCAGAACTTCTTCCTTCTGCTTAGAATTGGGGCTCTGTCTCGCAAAGCTGCTGAAGGAGGAGCCTTCAATAGAATCCAAACGGTTGTCCTCTCCGCAGTGGTAACATCCAAGGAGAGCCCCTCTCTGTTTGAATTGGATAGTTCTTTGGAGCAATCTCGGAGCCATTGCTCGATGAGGCAAGGGAGAGGCTTCAAGTGAAGGGTGTGCAACAGGGGGACATAGAGTGTCGAAGACAACAGGAGCGAAAGGGCTAGGGATGAGATACGCAGACTGGGTAGTCGCAACCCAGGGGGGTCTGCGTATCACAGTGATGGGTAGAGGGTTGTGTGGCAAGCTGGAGTCAGGGGGGGTGGCAAAGCAGAATCAAGAGGAAAGTCCGAGGGAATTTACTGTGAGTTTCTCTAGGCCGAGGGCTCATCTTTTATAAGGTCTGGGACACATACGAGGGGGATGGTAATCAGTGCGCCTCGCACGCAGCTGCGTGCCATAACCAATTTCCTGAGCAGACTCGAGGGAAGAGTGACGGCTGATAGTCAGTTCAGTCTTGTTAATCATTTATGATGATTGCTGGAGAGGGGTACCCTCGAGAGGGTAGTGTTGTACCCAACGTCTCATCATCATGCCTTATCCCGCTTGTCTGGTGTGGATGGCTAATGGTGTGAGGATCCGCATGAAGTGAGGCTCTGCGTAGAAAATATTTGTAGTCAAGAGTATGGGAGAAATAATTATCATTCATGCTGCTTTGTCACCCACATACACGAAAGGAAATAAATTAATAATAGATAATTAAAGAAAAAAACTATTTTCTTTAAAAAAATAAATCAAATAGTAAAAGAAATATTTAAGAAATATTCAAGTATTTGGAGAAGATTTAAAAGAACATTAGATTCCGTTGAAAAAGAGCTTGATTTGATTTGACGTTTATGTTGCGATTATGAATTCTAAATCCTTTATACCCTGCATCAACACAGAAAACTCCATCCATGTTGATAAATGTTATTTTCAATTTAATTCTCAAATTTAGGGATTGTATTGTTTTAACCAGAAAGTTTAACTATGTGTAAATATGAGTCAATATGAGTCATGGAAGGGCTTAACCTTAACCAATATGTTTAGCAACAACGTTTGATTAATGTCTTTGTGGCTTATTCAAATAATCCAAAACCATAGTCAAATCAGATTGAGAGGTGTAAAATAATCCAAATAAACTTCGCTGGGCCTTCAAATAATGTTGAGAGGTCTTCCAATAATGCAAATCTACTTTATTGATTTGGCAATTAATCCAAATCTATCAAATTCGGTTGGGAAAGAGAAACATATATATCTTACTTTTCTTTTTTTTTGACATTTTAATTGTGTTCATACGTTACAGTCAATGATGGTGAAATAAACGAACAAATTATTCTACCACGCAAATAAAATAGCAGTTTTTAATGAGAATAAATATTTTAGTACTTTTTAGTCAATAATTCAATTAACAGAATCAGAGAAAAGTAGTAAGTCCAGTATTCATTATTAAACCAATCATTACTTTACTTAGAAATACCCTACTAGCTGCTAGACAGATGTGAATAACCACTACACATATCTCTGAGGTGGTAGGCTTCCCAGGGAAATGTTAATTCTCACCCTCGCCATTCCTGTAACCCTTGATATACGTCTCCAATCCCGAGGGACCCCGCACTATAACATTGGAGATACCCAGCAAATGTTCAATAGTTCGTGAAGTTTCAGGTATCTACCATACATTTTTCATATGAGTAGTATGTATGATGATTAATAACATGTATTTTTTTGAAGAAGTTATTTGGATTATTTAAATTATGAAAATAGATTATTAGTATTATTATTAATTTTTTTAAGATAAAAAATCATAAAAATAAAAATGTAGGTTATAACATAGTTTAAGGTTTTTAATTTTAACTCTTACATGTTTTTATATTTTCACTCTTACAATTATTTATAGGCTTTTTATTTTTAGCTAAGTCAATTTTAAAATTATGTTTAAATTTCTGTGATTGTTTGAATTTATAAATTTATATATAAATTCACCTCTCACTTGCATTTATTAATAGAATGCTATACATTTGAAGTGAAGAAAATAATAATTTAAAATTATTTTATAAATTTTAATTTAGTTAAATTTATAATTTTTTTAATATTATTTAATGTATATGTATACATATATATATATATATATATATATATATATAAGCATACCATAAAAATTAGCAATTGCAATTAGTTTTGTATTTACATAACACAAAGTTAATTTCAGTAGTCTTTTTCTCCATTGACTAAATTACTCGAGGATATTTAAAACTGGGATCTTTTAACTTGCACAATACTTTATCTCATCACAATCTATGATAGCAATTTATGTGAAATATGACCCCCACAACTGGTACGAGTACACGTCAAATGTCATGCCAATGATAAACATGAATGATGATTCTAGCCACCTTACCAGTCACATGCACATCTCAATGCACATGTACATTTGATAACTCCTTACATGCTATGGGAATTAATGGATTCAGTGGGCAGGCAGCTACACTCGCACGACCCCTTATTACAGGGAAATGATGGCCAACTATAATGGCATGGATTGGCACCTTGAGTGTGAGTAGGATACTACCATGGAGCATGGCATCTTCCATATTTAGATTGTAATATTCCTAATTAGAAATAGCTAATTGGAAATATTAATTTTAGACTACTTTATTTTAATAAAGTTAAGTTAGAAATAAAGTGGGTGCAAGGGACATTTAACTCACACTTAGGATAAAAGGCATTTCCTAAAGTCACTTCGAGACATGGTTATTTGGCAGTGTGGGGCCTAGAGGATGAACTGGCAGCATGGAGAAGGTGTTAGCATGGGAAGCGTGTGCCCATGACAATGCAGAGCTAGAGGGACATCATGGCTCAAGGGGACAATGCAGTTGTGGTGGGGCCTAGGTGAGAGAAAGGTTCTCCAAGCATAAAAAGGGAGAGAGGCTCCTCATTTTCTCATTCAATTATGCATCTATGATATTTGTATTTTGACATTGAGCACACTTTTGCTGTTGAGAAAAGCCTGCATGTGTTGTTCAGCACATTGGGTGTCTCCGTATGGAGATCCCAACCTTAGCCCTGAGGGACTTCGAGTGCCTGCTCGGGTGAGGAGTTCTACCTTTGATTTTCTGGAGAGAGTTGTAGCAACCATACTTGGGATCATTCACTTGCTTGGATAGTGAAGTCAGTGAGAGGGAGCATGTAGTTTTTGGAGGAGGAAGCTCTAGATTATGGGTTTGTCAGGGGATTTAGCCTGAGAGAGCTGGAAAGGGGTTAGCACCTTCCTATTCCATCATTTTGGTAGAGTTGGAGGCCAAATTTTCCTCCAGATCATTCATGGCTAGTGTTCATCACTGGGACAACGTTATACCTCAAGGGAGGTCATTTTTCGAGATCATCTATTTCTGGAAAGCTCTCTCGGATTTTCTGGGTTTTTGGTGGAAAGCCTATTCCCAAAGTTTCATAATTTTCTGAGGAGGGGAGCAGCCCCAAAGAGTTAGTTTATTCCAACAGTAGCAGCAACATGGAAACAACACTAGTAGCTTTGGAGATTACGCGGTCAATGAGGAAGCAACCATTCCATGATATAGTCTGAGAGTATTTCTACGCTTGCATAGTGCAAGCCAAGGTTCCATCATTTTGACCACCTTTATATTCATTTTATCTTTTAGCACTTAATAAAATGGCTCAGCGTTCTCCATGTTTTATCTTGTTCATATGATATCTCGCTAGTTGCTGTAGTTTCTTGTTTTTGTGCTTTATATTGCTATTTATTTCTATTTGGAATATTACAGTGGTATTAGAGCTCATAGACTTGGCTCAGTCTATGGAGAAAATTGTCTATGACAGAAGCAAGACAACCATACATCACTTACCGGGGAAGAAAGTATAAAGACCAAGAGCGAGGTTTGGAGGTCACTTTCAGGGAAGGTGAATACGTTACAATAGTGGAGGTAGGAGAGGAGGAACCAATGATGGAGGAAAGAGATGTCGGGAATGAGTTCAGGGAACTTCTCCTCAAGTCAATGTAGGAGTTGTTGAGACAGATAGAAGAGATGGGGAAAAATATCACCACAAAACCTAGACATCGTGAAACCCCTAGGGGTTTCCATATCGGAGAGGGATCGGACACATCCCATCATTTGCAGGAGCATCTCACATTGCAATAGATGGCATCACATACATCCCCACGTTCAATGATGCCCACATTTATTGCCACAGACACTAGGGCAGGAGCACAGCGGGAGCCAGAACCGGCTCACATGGGAGATTACTTTGCTGAGTATCAGTCCTATGGTTGAGAGTTCATAGAGGCCCTCACATTTCTTGACTTCATACAGCTCAAGAGGAATAGCAGACCCCGCAACCAGAATAGGGGGAACAGGCACTCATAGGATGGGGATGTACAACGCACTGTAGGGAGATTCTACCTGGTGACATTTGATGGATCCTCCAAGTGTTCAACACATGCTTAGGTGGAGAAGTTGGATATCTATTTCAAACTTAATTAGATGGCAGAGGCAGAGGCCATCAAGGTGGCAATGTTGCACTTGGAGGGTGAGGCCCGTGATTGGTGGTTTCATGGGATGGCTATGTTACGATACTCAGGGGTGATAGCATATACTAAGTTTACATGGAGGCTGATAGAGCGGTTTGATCAGAGGGATCCAGGGGAGCACTTTGTTGAGCTGACTAAGCTCAAGCAAACTAGGAGTCTAGACACATACATTTCTAAATTTTTGAGACTCTCCGTGATGGTACCTGACTTGTCTTCAACTAGGATGATCTACATGTTTATCGATGGATCGAAAGATCCTCTTCGGGGGTTAGTTAGATCGACGAGGCTAGCTACACTCCATGACACATTTGGGAGGACTCGAGACTTGCAGGATGCACTACCAAGGACTAGAGATCCTTTCCCCAGAGACCCACATTTCAGCCTAAGGGGAAGGAAATGAGGGTTCCACCTCCAAATGGGAACCAAAGCTGAGGGCCTTTGGATGATGTGACTAGGAGAGATCTGATGCGGAAGAAGCTATGCTTCACATGCCAGGAGCCATGGGCACGAGGATATCATTATGCCATAGGGAAGGCACTCTATATTAAGGTTTTCTTTGACAGTGACGAAGAAGAGGAAGAGTACAAGGAGATGGAGGTAGGAGGCAGTGGTGTGGGACAGAGAGGAGATCATCCACCACCTCCACCACTAGGAGTAGGAGGTGCAGCGTCTGCACCTACCGGGGGAGTCCTTGCTTCTTTGCGAGGGGTTCCCAAATACTTGACACTACGTGTTCGAGGTACAATGCAAGTACAACGTGTTTCGGTATTAGTGGATAGTAGTGATATCCACAATTTTATTGATGCACAGTTGGTAGAGCAGTGGAAAATACCGACAAGAGCTTTGATAGGTTTTTGGTACTGGTTCCAGGTGCCTGAGCCATGCAGTGTGCCAGGTACGTGCCAGCCTTGTTTAGTGGCTATGGGGACTTATACTCTGACAGATCATTTCTTTGTGGTGGACATTCCGGACACCAACGTGATACTAGGAGTGCAGTGGTTGATCATGCTAGGGAAGGTCACCACAGATTGGGAGACCTTGGAGATGGAGTGGACAAACAAGAAGATCATGAAGAAAAAGATAATTCGGGGCATGCACACTTACCCGCCACAACCAGTTTCAACACATCGGATGGAGGTATATTTATGGAAGGGAGATATAGAGTGGGAAGTGGAGCTGTGTGCTTTAGAGGCAGAGTCTACAGGGTAGGCTGTACACCCAGGTGTGCAGTCCATCCTAGATAGATATGCCACGGTTTTTGGAGATATACCACCAGGGCAGCCACGACATCGGGGATTTGAGCACACCATTGAGCTGGAGCTGGGCATCTAGGCAGTGATCACTACACCCTATAGGCATATAAAGGCCTACCGAGATGAGATTGGGAGGGCCATTCATGAGATCTTTGCACTGGGGCACATCCGTCTTACCACCAACCCATTTTCTTCTTCTATCATACTGGTGAAGAAGAAGGACAACACACTAAGGATGTGCATTGACTATAAGGCTCTGAACAAAAATACCATGAAGAACCGATACCCCATTCCTCAGATAGATGAGTTGATGGATGAGTTAAGGGGATCAAAGTTCTTTTCAAAGATTGACTTGAGATCTGGGTACCACCAGATTCACATGAGGTACCAGGATGTTCCCAAGACTACTTTCAGATGTCATTACGGTCACTTTGAGTTCTTGGTGATGCCCTTTGGGCTAACCAATGCTCCAACCACTTTCCAGACATGCATGAATCACATCTTCTGCAGTCACTTGAGGAAGTTTGTGTTAGTGTTTTTTGATTACATCTTGATTTATAACAGGACATGGGAGGAGCACCTACAACATATTGAGGTTGTATTGCGCATATTGAAGGAGAAACATTTTTATGCCAAGCTCTCCAAATGTGTGTTTAGACTGACAGAGATGCTCTACTTGGGGCATATCATTGGTGTGAATGGAGTGAGGGTCCACGAGGAGAAGATCAGGGCCATCAGGGATTGGCCAAAGCTGAATAATGTGATGGAGCTTCTGGGGTTTGTGGGCTTCTACACCTACTACTGCAAGTTCATCAAGGGGTTTTCCCAACTTGCTTCACCCCTTACAGGCCTTACCAAAAATGGGGCATTCATTTGGACTGACACATCGTAGAAGGCTTTCGACAGGCT
This sequence comes from Pinus albicaulis, assembly GCA_034641835.2. Lineage (NCBI taxonomy): Eukaryota > Viridiplantae > Streptophyta > Pinopsida > Pinales > Pinaceae > Pinus > Pinus albicaulis. The sequence goes on from CM076572.1 coordinate 1,138,770,443, forward strand.
AAACGAGGTGATGAGTAGTTTTCCAGTTTTAGCATTGCTATATTTCACATAACCCTTTGTCCTAGAGTACAATGCATCAGGGGAGGGGATAGGCACAGTCTTGATGCAGGGAGGCCACCTCATAGATTTCGAGAGCCAAAATCTATTGCGACACGAGAGGTTGTATGCTACATACGAAAATGAGATGTTGGCCATTGTGCATGCACTGGCCAAATTTTGGCAGTACCTGGTGGGGAATAGGTTCAGAGTGAGGAATAACCATAGTAGCCTTCTATTCTTTCTGGAGTAGAAGCAGTTGCAGGAGAGGTAGCAGAAGTGGGTCAGTAAGATCCAGGCATATTATTTCGACATCGAGTATATCAAGGGGAAAAATAACGTGGTGGATGATGCACTTTCACGTAGACTGATAGAGTTGTCCTTGATGAGCTTAGATAGGGACTCGAGGGATCAGTTGTTGGTAGAGTACTCCAAGAACCATTTTTCCTGTGAGGTGTTGGACGTGCAGATTACAGATGACAGGTACAGGGTGACAGATGAGGTGATATACTTTAGGGATAGGATCTTCTTGACTGGGAGCTCCCAGCTCAAGGAGAAGATATTGCACGCCTCACATGACTCATCATTATCAGGCCACCAGGGGTTCACCAAGACCTATAGGGCCATTAGAGAGAGGTTCTCATGGAAGTGCCTCAAGGAGGACGTACTCCGACATGTTAGGGAGTGCAAAGTATGTCAGCGTAATAAGGGAGAGATGAACCATCTGATAGGTTTACTTCAGCCTCTTCCCATACCATAGGGGAAATGGGAGAGAATTTCGATGGATTTCATCACAAGGCTAGCCACTGTACAGGGCAAGGATTGCATATTTGTAGTCATCGACTAGCTGACAAAGTATGCACACTTCTTTGCTATATCAACACGATACACTACAACACAGGTAGAGGAGTTGTTCTTCAGGGATCTTTTCAGATTGCATGGTCTTCCAAAGACCATTGCTAGTGATGGGGATAACCGCTTCATGGGCAGGTTTTGATAGGAGATTTTTCATTTAGTGGGTACCAAGTTGACCCCAAGCACTAGTTATCACCCACAAACGGATGGGCAGACAGAGATAGTGAACAAGTGGTTGAAAGGCTACATGAAAAACTATGTCACTAGGTAGGAAAAGGCATTGTTACGATGGTTGCACTTGGGGGAGTAATGTTAGAACACCACTTACCATATCTCTATCGGTATGTCTCCATTTTACGCTTTATATGGGTATCATGCTTTATCATTTGCTTAGATGATGTTTGGTGCTAGCAAGGCCCCTAGGGAAAAATATTGGATCCAAGAGAGTGAGGATATACTCTGGGCTCTTAAGGATAACATAGCTACAGCACAAAATTAGCTGAAGTTGTATGTCGACAAGGGACGGGTTGAGAGATAATTTGAGGTAGGGGATTTGTTTTACCTACGATTGCAACCATATCAAAAATCCACTCTGAAGTGGAAGGGGGCCAAGAAGCTCAAGCACCACTTTTATGGACCATACAGGGTGACACATAGGATTGGGAAGGTTGCATAAGAGTTGGAGCTGCCCACTGGTAGCAGGATTCATAATATTTTCCATGTATCGTGCCTAAAGAAGGCAGTGGGGTTGAAGGTGATTGCAACTGAGGAGCTCTCACCCACAGATGATGAGGGGAATTTAGTGTTGCAGCCAGAGGTCATCATTAACACCAGGGAGAGGCAGCTACGGAGCAGGACAGTCAGGGAATATCTGGTGAGATGGAGGAACTTACGAGATGAGGATGCCACTTTGGAGAGAGAAAATTTTACAGCATCCATCATTGTAAAGCAACATTTTGGCAGGGAGGACGATAATATTCCGAATTAGCAATAGCTAATTGGAAATATTAATTTTGGAAAACTTTACTTTAATAGATTTAAGTTAGAAATAAAATGGGTGAAAGGGACACTTAATTCACACTTAGGATAAAAATCATTTCCTAAAGTCACTTAGAGATATAATTATTTAGTAGCGTGGGGCCTAAAGGATGAAGTGGCAATGTGGAGGAGGTGTCAACATGGGTAGCATGGGCCCATGACAACACAGAGCTAGAGGGAAAACATGGCTCAAGGGGACAGCGCAGTTGTGCTGGGGCCTAGGTGAGAGCAAGGCTCTCCAAGCATAGAAAGGGAGAGAGTCTCCTCATTTGCTCATTCTATTAATAATTATGCATCTATGGTATTTGTATTTTTACATTGAGCACGCTTTTGCTGTTGAGCAAAGTCTACAAGTGCTATTCAACATATCGAGTGTCTCCGTGTGGACATCCCAACCTCAGCCTCAAGGGACTTCTAGTGCCTGCTCGGGTGGGGTGTTCTACCTTTGATTTTCTGGAGAGAGTTGTAGCAGCCACATTTGAGATCATTAACTTTCTTGGACAACATATTCAGTGAGAGGGAACATGCAGTATTTGGAGGAGGAAGCTCCAGATTGTGAGTTTGTCAGGGGATTCAATCCAAGAGAGTTGGAAAGGGGTTAGCAATTCGCTATTCCATCATTTTGGTAGAATTGGAGGCCAGATTTTGTAGCAGATCATTTAGGGCCAACGTTCATCACTAGGACAACATTATACCTCAATGGAGGTCATTTTCTGAGGTAATCCATTTCCAGAAAGCTCTTTGGGATTTTTTGGGTTTTTTGTGGACAACCTATTCCCAAAGATTCATAATTTTCTTAGGAGGGGAGCAACCCCAAAAGGTTAGTCTATTCCAGTAGTAGTAGCATCATGGTAGCAACACCAATAGCTTTGGAGATTACATAATCATTGAGGGAGCAGCCATTCCATGATATAGTCTGAGAGTATTTCTACATTTACCTAGTGCAAGCCAAGGTGTCATCATTCTGATCACCTTTGTATTCATTTTATCTTTCAACACTTAATAATATGGCTCAACGTTCTCCATGTTTTATCTTGTTCATATGATATATCGCTAGTTTTTGTAGTTTCTTGTTTATGTGCTTTATATTGTTGTTTATTTCTATTCGGAATATTACATAGATCAAAAATAATTACACCAAATTTGTATTGTTTATCCCTTTCCTTTGCAGGATATGTCAGACCTTAATTATCATGTAGTTGGTTTTTGTTGCATCTATGTTTACAACCGTCAACCCCTTCTTGGTCATTCTCTGGTTTTCTTGAGTTTGGTGTGTATGCATCTCACTACACCTCTTATTTTTCCTCGAGCACACTCTTGAATCTACATGGAAATTTTGGGGATCAAGATGGCCAACTTACCTCATCTGATAGCTTTGTTTGTCACCCACGATATTTTGTCTCCTTTCCATTTGTCGAAAAAAATAGGTGGATGTCTCAAAATCATAATGGAATTTTCTCTATATGATAAAATGATCTCACATTGAAAGTTTACTTTCTCTACTAGTGGAAAAAAAATGATGGGTTCAGGATGTTGTCAAGAATTTTGGCACCCTGGAGTAGTTGTCACACAAGTGTCCCATCTATGCACCCCAATTACAATCATTTCCTTAGCTCATGGCTCTCAGTCACGTATGGAGGGCCATCATAGCAAAGGATACAATTTTCAAATGCATGGTTGTCATGATGTTCATGATAAAGGTGCGCGTGGTCAGGTTGCTGATTGTCGTGGTCACATTGATCTCCATTGGGCTGATTGTGGTTGTGGTGGTCATGGCCGAAGCTATGTTCAAGGTTGGGAGGTCCGAGGTTAAGGCATTGCTCTTGCTCCTCTTGTTCATTACAAGACACTTCTTCTAGCTAAATGCAACCTTGTACACACTCTCTCTATTTATAGAAAATGAAGTGTTTAAATAGTTGCAAGCTTAGTTTTGCTATGTATGTCAATCGTTGGTCACTAAAGATGATGAACTTCAAGAACATCTTTTATGAATCTTAATCTGGTTAAGCTAGACCTTCACAACTTCATAGTCATTTCCTTGTCCTACTAGTATGGTTTCCCTAAGACAAAACCAATAGAAAAAAAAATATTCTTTATTTATATCCCTTTGAACTAATAAAACGTCGAGCTTTAAAAAAAAGTGAATTTTTTATTTAATTTTAAATTTAATTTTTATTTAATAATAATAAACTTAAATATCTTCACATCCTCATGTTAAGTTAAAAGGTTTAAATCAAATTTTCTAATATATTTTTGTATAATTATAAAATTTAATATTATCTAAATTTTAATAAGAAGTTTCCCACTAAATTTTTATATGTAATTAAATATTTCAAATTTTTCATATTTTCATTGCTTTTTTAAACTAAGATATAATAGATTTTAGATGTTAATTCACTAAAATAAATTCGATGTAAATTTTAAAGTTGATGTCAATTTTAAAATCTAATTAAAAAATTAATTCACAATAAAGAAGGAAAAGAGGTTAATGTAAAATTCCAAAAAATAATTAAAAATTGTGTAAATTTAAAAAATTAATTGAAATGATGTAAATTTCAAAATTTCTCTTTTAATTAAATATTATAAAATAATTAATATATTTATATTTTAAAATTAATAAAATTCATTAAAATATATTTACCAGTTTTAATTATAGCTATACATATCATTATATAACTAATTACTTTTTAAATATTATATAACTAACTATTCTTAAATGAGGGAAAAAAAAACAATAAAATCTAAATAAATTTGTTAGTATTCAACCTCTATTTATTATTATTATAGGTATTAATATATATTAGGATCATTCAATTCAACCAAATATCTCATAGTAATACCATATTAATACTTATAAACTCAATTAATTTCATGTAAATTTAAAACTCTCACTTTCATAATATTGTATACTTGTTATTCTTTAAACTAAAAAAATACGGTAATTTTAAAATCTAATTAAAATATTATTCATACTAATTAAAAGATAAATATAATAAAAATGATTAATATATTTATTTATAAAATTAATGAAATTAATCCATGTATTTTCCACTTTTAATTATACAGCTAACTCTTTCTTAAACCATGGATGAAAAAAAAACAATTCTTAGTAACTTTGGTATTATTTAATTTCCATTTATTATCGAAGGCTTTACTGTATTGACATTAAGTGGAAGTATGATGTTGAATTTTTATTTATTTTATTTATGGATGGTTGTGATTGAGTTTCAAGAGAATATGTTTCGTCTAAATAATTGACGGATGATTGGGTGTGATGGGAACACGAAGAGTTGGAGCGCATTACATTTTTTGTTTAATTATTTCACCGTGAGCCTGAACGGTTCAATCAACTCAAACAACGGGTTTCTGAATTATTTCATTTGAGGAATTGAGACACCAGCATTGCTTGTTGGCGAAATACCTTTCCGAGGTACGACCAACCAAAGTTGTTTGGTGCGTCGGTTTGTTCACTAGATCTTCACCCCGGTATGTAAGTAGATAAGTGGTTACCTAATAGAAGTCTTGTGCCACTAGACTCTTCCAAGCCATAACAGTGGTTACCTAATAGAAGTCTTGTGCCACTAGACTCTTCCAAGCCATAACTTTTGTTTTCATCTCGTTAACAGGAAACCACCATTTCCATTTTTGTGTACAACAAATTTAAAGTTCTTGGACTCCTCTCATGACTCTTTACATTATATATGAATTTTCACATTCCATCATGTACACATGGAATTTAACTTATACAATAATTACAAATAATATACATTTTCCACTCGTACCCATAAAATACAAAAAAGGGTAGAGAAAACTTGACATACTAACAAAACAAAACACTATGATGCTGGAGTTTGGGTGAACTCAAGCTAGGGAACCTCAACTTGATGTCTCTCAGTAACATACTCATTCCAAGCTTCGTATTGTGCGATGATGTCTCAAAATCGTGAGATGGTGTTAGGTTGGAAGAAGACTCTTGTCTCCATAGCATTCAGGTACAATGTCTTAGAGCCGGTTTGAACCTCTTGCTAAATCAGGAACAACAACATTCGAATCTGAATAGGGCCACCAATGTCGTTTTTCATGTTCTTTCCGTTCAGATCCAAGTAATTCTTCATGGAGATCTTCTTCAGTTGATATAAATACTCGTCAATCTCTTGTCGCACTTAGTGCTTGCGCTTAGCTTGGGTGAATGAACCAACTAATGGGATCTTGTGGGTTCTCACCATGAAGTCCAAACCCTTCTACTACCATGCATATGCGGCCTGGATGTTTGCAATGAACATGGTGAACTTCTTGTTGTTCTCGATCAATATCCAAACCTTTTCTTTCTCTAGCTCTTCCTGCAGCTTCATCATCTTTACCAACGTGAGTGGCGCCACCTTGTGCAACATTGTCCACTTATCCACATGAGTTATGGAAACTTTCACATTCATAAGGATAGTGACAAAATATTTGCACTAAAATCGCAAGTTGTGCAACCGAAAAACTACCTTTTGCATAGTCATGAGCTCCTCATATAAGTTTCACATAGTGTCTCCAAGTGTGGATACTTGAGCAAGTATCATTGCCCTAATTTCATCCAAGTAGAACTATGTGGATGTTGCACTTTGCATTCTTGCTCAATCCCTTATTGGGAAGCCTATAGGGTATGTATCAACTATTTTTTCTCGCCCGCCAAGTACCGAATAATCAATTTAGTAGCACCTGCGAAGCGCAAGTTGGCATTGGAAGTAATGTTTGGATTCATGCTAGTGTCCGCCACAAGTGCCCTTTCTCTCATGAATGCAGAGGATGCATGATCATATGAGAAGTGTTTTCTCTGTGCTTGTACAATATTCCTCTGCAGTTCATCGAATGAAATATTGCACACATCCATCACTGGATCATCATCAAGGGGAACTACCTCCCTTCCCCACTAAGGGTTTTATCTGTAGCTCAAGGTGATGGATTCTGAAAGGTGGCCTGAGGTGCATTGGGAACTAGGTCCACATCTTCATCTTGCGGCTCCAACCCCACTTCCATGTACGTGACTTCAAGAAAATGTTCAAGGTTTTTACAAGCTCCCGTTCCCGCACCAATCTAGAATATTTCAAATAGAATGCTATACATTTGAAGTGAAGAAAATAATAATTTAAAATTAATTTATAAATTTAAATTTAGATTAATATTTAAATATTTTGATATTATCGAATGCATATGTATATGTATATATGTATGTATATAGATAGAAGCATGCAGTAGAAATTGGCAATAGGGAATAGTCATGTACTTGTGTGACACAAAGATGATTTCAATAGTCTCTTCTCCATCGATTAGATTACTCTAGGGGATTTGAAACTTGGACCATTTAATTTACACAATACTTCATATCATCGCAATCTATGATAACAGTTTATGTTAAATTGGACCCCCACAGCTAGTGAGAACATAGGCGAAGTCTCATGCCAATGATCAACTTTGGCGATTCTGGGTACCTACCCAGTCGCATGTGCATCTCAATGCACTAGTATAGTATGATAATTCTTTACACGTTATGGGAATTGTTAGATCTAAGTCTTTTGTGATCCATAATGTAGATAAAAGTACTTTCAGAAAAATCACATCATTAGGATTAGGTCAACGTTTCAAACCTTGTCCTGAGGATGAACCACATTAGCTAGTTCGAAACGTCGACCTAGTCCTAATGATGTGATTTTTCTGAAAGTACTTTTATCTACGTTATGGGAATTAATAGATTCAAGGAGTAGGTGCACTTTCTTAGCTCTTGAATATAGGAAAATGATGGCCAACTATAATGGAATGGATTGGCACCTTGAGTTTGACACTTGTAGAAAATGATGAAATTAGTGACTAGGCGACTAAAAACGTTAGTCACCACAATTATTTCAATTGAATTACTACTAATTTTTAGCAATTGTAAGTGACCAAGCTAAACATGACTAACTTAAACAACTCAGTATACGGATAAATTATACAACTTAATAATAAGTGACTAAAACATAGTTACTGATCAAACAGGAACTACTACCTCAAAACAAGAAAACTAACCTAAAAAACATAAAAAAAACAATGAAAAAACAACTTGAAGATGAAATTTATATTTTGGAATAACTTTTTTCTTTTGTTTTTTTTTTTTGTGGGGGGGGGGTGGGGCGGCTAAATTTTCAATATTTTTTTAAAATGAAAGAAAAAGCCATTTTTTTTGGTGCAAAAAACACCCCAAAAGTGAAAAGTTGTATTGTGGAATAACCTTTTTTTTTTAGGTAAATTTTCAACATTTTTAAAAATAGATGTGAAAGCCAATATTTTTTGTGCAAAAACACCCCGAAAATAGAAAGTGTTGAAACAAAAATTTTAGAATAATAAAAATTTATATTAAAAAAAAAAAAAATCATTTCAAAAAAATCATTTCAAAAAAATTGAAAAAAAAAATTATATTTTTTTAATTAAAAAAAAAATTAAATAAAAAAAGAGAAAAAATTATTAAAAAATAAATAAATAAACAATTTAAAAATTAAAATTTAAAAATATATTAAAAGTAAAAAAAAAAAAAAAAAAAACCTCGACCTCGTTCTTTTGCATGTGATTATTACTGAAAGAATTTCTACTAAAATAAAAATACTAAATTAGAAAAACAAATAAATTTTAAAAAATAAAATAAAATAAAATTATACAAATTAAACTAAAAAAAAGAAAAAATTAAATTTTTATTAAATTAAAAACAAAAGAATTTGAATTTGAAAATAAAAAATTAAGTTTAGAAAAATATATTAAATTTTAATAATAATAATAATAAAAATAAAAATAAAAATAAAATAAAAATTACAAAAAAAATGAAAAAATAAAATAAAATAAAAATATTATATTAAAAAAACAAATAAATTTTAAAAAATAAATTAAATTTAAACTATAAAAATTAAATTATATGTATATATAACATTAAATTAAAAAATATATATTCTACATCTTATTAAATTAAAAAAATATTAATCTAAAATTTTAAATTAAAAAAAAAATATTAAATTTTAATAAATAAATGAATGAATAAATAAATATATAAATAAATAAATTTTAACATAAAAAATAAAAATAAAAATAAAATAAAATAAAAAAGCACTTTTAAAATGAAAATTTAAATTTTTTTTAAAATCAATTTAAAATAGAAAATGGAGATAAATAAATAAATAAATAATATTAAATGAAAAAAATAATAATAATAAATTAATATAAAAAATAAAATTTAATTAAAATAAAAAATGTTAAATTTGATGTAATTCAATATATATATATATTAAAAAAAATTAAAAAAATTTATTAAATTTTATTAAATTAAATTCAAAAAGTAATATTAAATTTAACAAAATTAAACTAAAATTAAAAGGAAATAAAGTATAAAAATAAATGTGAAAATTTTCTCCATTAATACTTGGGTCTGCAGTGAATTCTGTGGTGAAAATTCCGCGGTGAAAATTTTCTCCATTAATATTTGGGTCTCCAGTGATTTTTTTCCATTAATACTTGGGTCTACAGTGAATTTTCTCGATTAATACTTGGGTCTATGGTGAATTTCTGCGGTGAAAATTTTGCGGTGAATTTTCTTGATTAAATGTCAACTGTCCGGTTTGTTGATATTCAGGTGCACACATTCCTTGTCTTTTTCTAATACATATTTTCTTATATATTCTCAATTATGAATAATTCACCACAACTACCAAAGATTACCAAAGGTAGAACTAGCACAGTTACTCTACAGAGCCTTTATGAGTATATAGAGTCTTTAGAGAAACATAGAGAAGAAAGAGAAGTCAATCTACAAACCCAGTTAGAAGCCATGTTGGAAAACAAATTCACATCTCTTGAAAACAAGATCCAAAAACAAATAGAAAATAAAATAGAACTATTGGAGAATAAAATGAAGGCAATGAAGACTAGGTTGCACGTCATAGAAAAACAAAACCAAGATACGAACCAAACATCCCAGCAAGGAGATGCAAATAATATAGAGAGTCTTAAAATCAAGGACATGATTAAAGAACTAGAAGAAAAAGTTAAAAATTGTCTCACCCTAAATAGTGGGGCAGGTAAATTAGATATCAAACTAATTAAAGATGAAATGAAAAAATTGATCGAGTTAGACCATGAGTGTAACAAAAGGGCCTTGAACCTTATAATCTTCGATTTGAAAGAGGAGGTAGACGAGGATACTTTAGCCATAGCCCAGACAGAATTACATAATAGATTACAAATTGAAACCACGTGTCTCACATAAGCAATAAGGTTAGGGAAATTAATTGAGAATAAAGGAAGGTTGATCCGAATAAAGGTGAGCTCTACTGACCATAAATATGACATACTTAGTAAAACCTCAAGTCTAAAAGGAACATGAATATTTATAAACGAAGATCTCATTCCAGAAGATCAAGCGGAATTAAGAAAGGAGGTTCAAAAGGTAAAAGAAGCTAGGAAGGAAGGAGAATGGGCAATAATCAGAAATAGAAAAGCTGTTATTTGAGATAGAAACCAAAAAGATAGTAATAAATAGCAATTCAACATGCTCCGAATTCTTTCTTGGAACTGTCGGGGCTTTCCATGGAAAAAAGGCCCCAAGATAAGTTGGATCTCAAATGATGTTGATATTATTTTGCTTGTTGAAACTTGGGAGCACGAGGAATCTAAGGTCCCTAACATAGATGGCTTTGCACTATGGTCTACCTGGAACAAGCGATCCTCCCGTAGAGGCATTGGGGGCTTGCTACATTAACAAGAACATCTCCCCCCATGCTAGGATTTATAAAAACAACCCTTACAACCAATATAGTTGGATTGAGATTACTGATATTAATGATAAAAATACCTACATAGCAATTTGTTATTCCCCCCCCATTAATTCTAACTTCTATAAGAAAAATAATTTAGATAAAAATAATCCTTACAATGGTTTAGAGAATGATATTTCTAGCCTATGGAATGAAGGTAATGCCCTTTTAGTGGGTGACTTTAATGCTCAAAATTCAAGCAACCAAGCTATTTTTCATCATTCCAACTCCAATCCTCTTTGGTTAGATGAATACCTTACTCTGGCTAGCCGGTACAAAAGGAGCTCTGAAGACCTCGGGGATAATTTGTTTGGGTCGGAGCTAGTCAAGCTCTGTAGTGCTCAGAATATCATAATTTGCAACGGTCTAAAGAAGTGGCCAAATTCTAGCCAGATGACCTGCATCCATGGGCTTGGCAACAACATGGTAGACTATGTTATTTCCAATATCCCTTTATACAATGAGATAATAAATTTTCACATCTTAGACGACCACGAGCCTGACTCTGATCATAGGCCTTTACTCATAACTCTTAATTTTTTCATGCATAGAGATCCCATAGAATATAATCCTTATAGTCAAAATAACTTAATATTTGATAGAAATAAAAATGATCTCTTTCTAAATGAATTAAAAACTAATTTGCTTCCTTTATCTAGTATAGACAGTATAGATGACCTATATCATAATTTTACTGCAACCCTCTCATATTCTATTAACAATTTCTCAATTGAAGTCTCAAGTAATAAAAGAAATAGCAAAACCAACGCATGGTATGACAAAGATTGTAAAAGTGTGAGGAGAGAAATTAAGGAAGCTGTTGATGAATCTCTCAAAATTGACAAGATAAAAATATACAAAGCCCTAACTAAAAGGAAAAAAAGGCAATATATTCGTAAAAGACAAGAGAATCTCTTACACCTCTCTAAGGTGGCTCCTAAGAAATTCTAGAGGCATATTCTAACTAGGAAAACTAAAGATAATAACAAAATTTCTTTACACGACTGGAATTCCTATCTTGAAAAGCTTTATGACTCTCCAAATGTTAGGGATTTAGAAACCCTGCTCACAATGAAAGAAGTTTTCTCATTAGAAGGCATTGATTTTGGGGTTAAACGCCTGGCAAATGGGAAAGCTAAAGACATTGAAGGTTACCAGGCGGAAATCTTAATAATTGGAGGTCTTGTCCTCATCCCCCACATCCACAAGCTTTTCAACCAAGCGGTCAAGCAAAGGTTCCCTAAACCTTGGACTCAGAGCCTCATTATCCCTATTTTTAAAAGTGGGGATACAAATAACCCCTCTAATTATCAGACAATTATGATCAGCCCTCTCTTAGCCAAGTTATATGGTATTATTTTGGAAAAGAAGTTGAGCATTTGGCTTGAAAGTGAAGGTAAGCGGGCTAAAGGCCAAGTAGGTTTTAGAAGGAAGCACTCAACAATGGACCACCTCGTTACGCTTCAGATCATTGTGAGGAATGCCACAATGATAAATCCAATCTCTTTTGTTGCTTTGTGGACTTTAGAAAGGCTTTCGATATGGTTCCTAGAAACAACCTATGGAATAGATTAAAAGAGCTAAATGTTCCATTCAAGCTAAGAGCGACTGCTATAAGGTTATACGAGAATGTAATTGCCAATTTAAAGAGAAATGAAGTGTGTTCAAAAGATATTAAGTGTAACATTGGAGTTAAACAAGGTTTCCCCCTCTCCCCTACCTTATTTGTCATTTACATCGACAAGCTAGAAAGTTGTTTAGAGGAACCAGGATGTGCTGGAACGATCTTAGCTGGGATAGTCATCATCCTTCTTCTCTGTGCTGACGATATTGTTCTTCTTGCAAGGTGCCTATCTGATCTTGATAAGCAACTTAGACTTCTTAAGGATTTCTGCTTGACCATGGGTATGTCTGTTAACACTAACAAAACAAAAGTTATGATTATGAAATCCAAGAAGGACACTTATGCTAATTTTATGTATGACAATAGTAACTTGGAGCAAGTGTCTTCTTACAAGTACCTAGGAATTGATATTCATCACAAGCTCAACTAGAACTATAGCATTCAGAAAAGGATAAATGGGGGGTGGAAAGCTTATTTTGGTCTTGAAAATAATTGTAAAACGAAAAACCTTGTAATGTGGGATAGAAAGAAGTCCCTATTGGAAACTTTAGTCACTCCTGTTATCTTATATGGATGTGATGTTTGGGTTTACAACATCTCTAGAGAATCCTAGAGAAAGATTGAGCAAATCCAGAAGCGTTTTATAACTTATAACCTTAAAATTAAAAACAATACACCCTATCCTATTCTCCTTATAGAAGTGGGTGTTTTCCCTATCGAGAGCCTAGCTATGACTAGGCTTCTATTGTACAAGCACAAGCTCAATAGCCTAGTGTTGGAAATGTTGTCATTGATGGAAAAGGAGATGGCAAAGGAGGAACACCTAGCAACAGGGAAAAGAGAGCAGCATAGAAGCATAAAGAGGCAAAGAGAGAAGCATAGAAGTAGAAAGAGGCAAAGAGAGCAACATAGAAGTAGAGAGATAGCAAAAGAGGCAGCAAGCTGTAGAGAGGGTCGAGCAGCAGAGACAGGTTGCAGAGAATACAAAGAATACAAAGGATGCAGAGACAGAGAATACAATGAGTACAGTGAAACAGTGAAACAATCATGCAGAGAGACCGAGAATACAAAGATAGAGACAGAGAATACAGAGAATATAATGGAAGGGTTTATATGTGATGGTGAGAGGCAAAAGCTACAAAGAAATTTATCCGAGATAGAGTCATTAATAAATCAAATGTGAAATGAAAACCGAATATTTGGAACCATGCAAAAAGGGCGGAACCGAAAAGCAAAAGATCAGTGGGTTATATATATATATATATATATATATATATCTATATATATATGGTTGAAATAATTTGATAAATATATAATCTAGTTATAAAGCAGGGTTAATGCACAAACTGTGTATTTAAACGAAGAATGGAGGACAAATAAACATTGAAGTGGAAATATAAGAACCGGAATCCTGAGTCAAGAACGGAACCATGAGGAATAGTGAAGGCTGTTTCGGTGGAAGAAACAAGCAATATCGCGCTGCCCTTGAGCGGTAAGCAGATTTCACCTTTTTGAACGTGATATAAGTCCCTGTATGACGCGTGTCCTAAGGTGGTTTTCCAAAGCCATTTATATCGCGTAAATTTGGAGGATTAACCCACAAGCATCCAGATTGTGCGATATTGCGCGTCATTTGTCGGATGGGGGTCCAAGTTTTAGCCGGAATCCAAGAACATATCCACCGTTGGATCATGATTGAAAGTGCACAGAGGTATGGCATAAGCTGTTGTGGGCCCGAAAACAATTATATATGTTATCACTTGGCTAATTCCAAAGAGCTTTGTTATAATGTCTAATGGAGGAGGTAATATATGTCAATATAGTATTGTGAATATGAAATATCACAAAGGGTGTGCGTATAAAAATTGTATATGTGGATATAAGTTGCGGTGGGCCCAGTTTAATTATCGCGTTAATGGTTAGTTATCAACCATTGGAGAAAATGTTGAATGGTTGATATGCATATATATATATATATATATATATATATATATATATATATATATATATATATATATATATATATATATATATATATATATAAATTGTGGACCCCGACTATGTGGCAGATTAACGAGAGCTAAGCCAAGCCTTAGACATTGCATTATATTATTATAAACAAGGTGAGTTAAATTAAAACTGGAGCACAAGGATAGGAGCGAAGCATATCCATTGACATGGGTTTTAATATAAGCCACGGGTTATTAATGTTTACAACATTTGATTGGGGAATACATATATATGGCAGTATATATGTGTGTGTGTGTGTTATGATTGATATGAGTTGAATAGAGTTGTGGGCCCAAAATTCCCTGTTGATATATGGAACAACATGTTGGTTAAACAAAGTCGAACAATGAACTTTAACCATTGAATATGTGGGGCCAAGGGAAAGAATAAAGACCAGACCCAAAAGGTTACAGAGCGAGTAAATGATCCATCGGATCTACAGAACTCAATCGCATTGGCAAAGAACGAGAGACATAGAGAGGCGAACAAATTGGAAATTTCGATTGCGATTGAGTGATTCAATTGCAACCGTCATTTCCTAACTAATCGTAGCCATTGGATCTATCGCATCAGAGAATTCCAATCACATCAGCGCAGTGGAAGCGCAAATGAACAATTTGTTGAATATTGCGATTGCGATGGTGCAATCCAATCACAACCATTGGATCATTGAAGATAGAAACTATTGGATCTGAAGGAAGTCGGAGTGGGGTCTATAGTGACCCATCACATTGGCGGAGATTCAAGCACATAAATTTAAGATTTTCCTTTGTTAAAACCGTTCGACGGGTAAGAGAAATTGTAACACAGAACATTGAAATGCGGAAACATTACATGGTGGGGCCTTTGCTAATCGCATCGACAGAAATCAGATGAACAAGTAACAAGAGCATTATGAATGTTGCAATTGCGATTGAAATAAATGAGGCGAAGTATAGCTGGTATGCGGGCTCTATACAAAAGAAAAGATTAATACATGTTTGCTCTGAGTTTTTTAAACCAAAGCTGAAGAGTTAAAAGAAAGCAAAGCGGAAAATATATATATGTAAAATGATATATAAATATTTACATATGTGAACAATGAATCATCGCATCGAAGTGAAAGCAGATCATCAGAACATACAACTGGAAGTTGCTATTGCAATTAATTGCAATTAGAAGTATTCAAGAGTTGATTCATCACATCAAAGAACAGATCAAGTTCGACGAGTTGGCCCGAAAGGGAATTTTATGTATTAAAATGATATATTATTATTATATTGCCAAGAGTTATTTGAGTTATATAACGTGACAATTTTATATGCAGCAGTTACATAATGGCAGTGAACAGGAGAGCATATAGAGAAGAAAAAGATAGAGATAGCTGCAGAAGAGACAAACATGCAGTGATAAAAAAGGATGAATGGGTTGATTTGTAATCCATATTGTAACTTAATGTAGATGTTTTTAATTGGTTTATATTGTTTGTGATGCACTCGCAAGTCTCCGTAGGAAACAAAACTCCACTGTAAAACTGAAATTTGTACAAGTTGTTGTAGTTTTTCTGAATGAGCCTCACAAAGAAATGAGGAGGCAGAAGATGAAGAGTCAGGGCTATTCACTTCGAATTCCCTATGGAATACAAATAGTTATGAGGAAAACTGTATAAAGTATATCATATTGATATGCAGAAACAAGTTAGAGAATGCAAAAATGATATAAGGCAAATATGAAGACTGATGCACAGCAGTGAAGAAGGTACAGAACAGAGATGATATCCAAGGTAAATCAGCAAGTGTTTTCCTTTTGAGAGAGTGACAAATTTGGAGCTTGCCTATCAAGGTTTAGCTTGATAAATGTCAGTTGTAGCTGACTGAGGTTGGAGCCTTGTGTAGGTTGGTTCCTGTAGAAAATTGATGGGAGTTGGAACTTCCTTGCAAGTTGTAGCTTGCAGAATTGAGGTTGGAGCCTCTTGTAGGTGCTAATTATGATCTCTAGAAAATCAGAATGAGAGCATACATAATGTCTCTAGGAATAGAATTTTGGGCTGCAGTGGAATTTGGATATGCCCCAAAGGCAACTGACTCAAAGAAAGAAGCTAAACAAGACTTTGTAGCTAATGCAAAGGCCATGAATGCAATCTTAAATGGGCTGTGTGAGGCAGAATTTATCAAAGTAATGCACGTTAAGATTGCCAATGAAATGTTGGATACACTAGAGAACATCCATGAGGGAGACAAAAATGTGAAGATAGCCAAACTTCAAGTCTATAGATCCCAGTTTTAAAATTTAAAAATGAATGATGATGAAGACATTGCCAACTTCTTTTTAAGGGTTGCAGAAATTGTGAATAACATGAAAGCTCTAGGAGAAACCATAAAAGAAGTTGTAATTGTTCAAAATATTCTGAGATCTCTTCCATCCAGCTTTAACCCCAAGGTTTCTTCCATAGAAGAAACAGCTGATTGGAAAACCTTGACCATGAACCAGTTACTTGGAAATCTAACAGCCTATGAGATGAGACTGCCACAGAGGAAGTTAAATGTGAGGGAGGAAACCTTTAAGACAGAGAAGAAGAAAGAATAAAAGGAAGATATATGCTCTTGATCTGATGAAGAAGAGGCCAAATTTGTCAGGAAATTCGATATAGGCTCAGGTAAATATAAAGGTAAACTTCCATTTAAATGCTTTAAATGTGGAAGAGTTGGAGACTATGCTGCTAAGTGTCCTCATAAGAAAATAAAGAATCAGACTCAAGAGTTAGAGAAAACCATATCAAAGAACTGGAAGAAAGGAAAGAAATTCAATAGAAAATCTTTCTATGCTCAACAAGTAAACAGTGCATCTGAAGACTCAGATGAAACCTCTAGTGAAGAAGGAACCTCTAAATTTATATTGATGGCCATAGAAGAGCTTGAAGGACTCCTTCTAGAAGATGAAGAAGAAGGTGAAGTTGATCTTGAGGGGGAGCTAAGAAGTGCCCTAGAGGAAATTGACAGAATCAAACTTAAGTGCAGAAAATAGAAAGACATTCTCCTAAATTATGTAAGAGAAGAACAAAGTTCAGAAGTCCTCATTCAATTGAAAGTAGAGCTTGAAGAAGCCAAGAAGTTAGAATACATTTTACTTAAGCAATTTAAGGATAAAACTCAGGAACAAGAGAAATTGGAAGAAGAAGTAGTATGCTTGAGGAAGAAATTAGAAAACACCCAAAGGAAAGTGTCAACGAATTCTTCTCAAATGAGAAGCTCTGGTAAGTATAATGAAATTCTAGATGCTTAAAGATCTCCTCTGATAAAAACTGGGATAGGCTATGAAGAAGAATCAAGTAAAGGCAAAGAAAAGGTAAACAAAAATATCATTTTTGTAAAAGCAGATAAAGATGATAAAGCAGCTTAGATGATTCCTGCAGAAGAAGAAACCTGCAATGAAGGAGATAGAAACCAGAAGGAACCTCTAATGACAAAGAATGAAATAAATAAACAGCCAACAGAAAAAGGCTCATATACTCCTGAGTATGTCAAATTTGGAAGTCATCAAAGGATATTCTTCCCTCCTATGAAAAATTCCACCTGTTATGCCTGCCACAAGCTGGGACATATGGTTGCATACTGTCATACAAGGAGAATTAATTCTAACCAGCAAAGGATGAAAACAGTGAAAATATTATCTCAAGCAAACAAATGGAGAAGACAACCTTTCATCAGGTATGCAAATTGTTTTTATGGATACTGTTTTTACTGTAAGGAATTTGGCCATAAAATCATAGAATGTAGAAAATATGGACAAAGACTGATGTTCAAAACCTCAAAGAGGTTTATGAATTATGGAAATTTTACTCGTACTCACAATTCTACTAAAAATTTGATCAAATGCTATGTATGCAATAAAATTGGACATATGCCTTCCAAATTTCCTTCTCAAGAATGTGGTCTATCATCTTAGAAAATGTACCAAACAAAAGGATGCATGAAGTGGAAAAAGAAGGTGAATAAATGTGACCTAGCTCTAACAGCTCAAGAACTAAAAAGCCAATGGTATTTGGATAGTGGTTGCTCAAAGCATATGACTGGAGATAGAAGCAAGTTTATAACCTTTGATGAAAAGAAATCTGGAAAGGTTACTTTTGGCAATGATAAAGCAGGGAAAATCAAAGGAAAAGGCTCAGTTAGTCTAGATAATGGCAGAGGAAAGGCCCAAGATGTACTATTTGTGGATGGGCATAAAGAAAATCTACTGAGTGTCAGTCAAATGTGTGATAAAGGCTGTGAAGTTCTTTTTAGAGCACAAGACTACGAAGTCAGATTAAGCACCACAGGGAAGACTCTGATCAAAGGTGTTCAGACAGAGAGTAATGTCTACATAGTGAAAGAAGAGAATGAAGCATGCCACCTTAGCAAACTTGAGGAGTCATGGTTATGGCATATAATATTGGTACACCTTAACTTCGACCATATCATCAGGCAGAGCAAGAAGAAAGCAGTCAAAGATATGACGTCAATAAAGAAGCCTTCAAATACCATATGTAAATCTTGCCAATTGGGCAAACAAACCCGCACATCCTTTGAGACCAAAGATGAGCTATCAATAAGTAGACCACTTCAGCTTGTACACATGGACCTGTGTGGACCTTCAAGAGCTAAAACACCAAGTGGAGAATCCTATTTCATGTTGATAAGAGATGATTTCTCCCGAATGACATGGGTTGCATTTCTCAAAAATAAATTGAAAGCACTTGAGAAATTCAAGATATTCAAGGCATTGGCAGAAAATCAAACATGATGCAAGCTAAAGTGCATCATATCAGATAGAGGAGGTGAACTTACTAACTATTATTTTGTAGACCTATTCAATGAACATGGGATAAAACAACAGTTTACCATTGGAGGGACACCTCAACAGAATTGAGTGGCAGAGAGACAAAACAGGTCTTTACAACAGATTGCCAGAGCCATGATGCAAGAAAGCAACATTCCCCAAACCTTCTAGGCAGAAGCGGTACACACATCTGTGCATATTCTCAACAAAGCTCATTTAAGACCAAACAGTGACAAGACTCCTTATGAACTATGGCATGGTAAACCAGCATCAATCAAGCACTTTAGAGTCTTTGGAAGAAAGTGTTACATAAAGAATAATTATGAAAATATGGGGAAGTTTGATGCAAGAGCAGATGAAGGAATATTTTTAGGATATGCATCCAAGAGTAAGGGTTATATGTGCTACAACAAAACACTTCGCAAAATTGTGGAAAGCATTGATGTAAGATTTGATGAGGAACTACCAAACAAGATAAGAAGTACAAATTACAGCAATCCTCCAGAAGATCATGAAGAAGAGAACCAAGATGATGATAAAATAAGAAAGACAACAGAAGATGTTGAACTGAACTCAAAAGGCCCCTCAAGATACACTCAAAGGAACCATCCAGAAGATCAAATCATTGGGGACAAGAGTGTAGGATTCCAGACAAGAAGGCAGCTAATCGAATAGATAGAAGAGGTACACCTAGCTATGTTATCACAAATAGAGCCAAAGAAGTTTGAAGAAGCCAGCAAGGACAAATATTGGGTGAATGCTATGAATGAAGAATTGGACCAAATTGAGAAGAACAATACCTAGGAATTAGTTTCGAGACCCACTGAGAAAAATTTCATAGGCTCAAAATGGGTATTCAAGAATAAGATGAATGAACAAGGTCAGGTAATCAGGAATAAATCCAGACTTGTATGCAAGGGATATTCACAAATTGAAGGTCTTGATTATGATGAAACATGTGCCCCTATAGCCAGAATGGAAGCTATTAGAATGTTTTTGGCCTTTCCATGCTACCATAACTTCAAGGTATATCAAATGGATGTGAAATATGCCTTCTTGAATGGAGATCTAGAAGAAGAAGTCTACATGGAACAACCTAAAGGATTCTCATTAACAGATAAAGAAGACTATGTGTGCAGATTAAAGAAAGCCCTATATGGACTGAAACAAGCTCCTCATGCATGGTATTCAAGTCTGGACAAGTACTTGCAAAAACAAGTCTTTAAGAGAGGAGGAGTAGATAGAAATCTATACATAAAGGCCAATGAAAATGAACTCCTGATTATAGTAGTGTATGTAGATGACATCATGTTTGGAAGCAACAAAGATGAGTTAGCAAGAGGATTTGTTGAAGAAATGAAATCAAAGTTTGAGATGTCTATGACTGGAGAGCTCACCTTCTACTTAGGACTTCAAATTCAAAAAAAGAACACAGGTACATTCATCTTACAAGAAAAATACTTAAAAGAGATGTTGAAAAAGTTCAAAATGGAAGATTGCAAACCTGTGTCAACTCACATGATCACTGGATGCAACCTATGTGCTGATGATGGATCTGCAGATATAGATCAAAGACATTACAGATCCATGATAGGAAATCAGCTATACCTAACAGCTTCTAGACCAAACATTATGTTGGCAGTAGGACTTGTGGCAAGATATCAAGCAACACCAAAACAAAATCACTTCCTAGTAGTCAAAAGAATGTTCAGATATCTACAAGGAACTACACAGTATGGGCTATGGTATCCAAAAGGCAAGAGCTTCAATTTGACAACATATACAAATGCAGATTGGGCCAGCTATGTGGATGATAGGAAAAGCACAAGTGGATGTGCATTCTATTTGGGAAAAAGTCTGGTGGCATGGATAAGCCAGAAACAAACATCTATCTCTCTATCTATAGCAGAAGTAGAATACATAGCAGCAGCAGCATGTTGCACACAAGTCATGTGGATGAAACAAACCCTCCAAGACATGAAGGTAAGAATTGATGAACCTATCTCTATCAAATGTGATAATACAAGTGAAATAAGTATATCAAAAAACCCTGTACTTCATTCAAAAACTAAACACATCCCAATCAAGTACCATTTCCTCAGAGAACAAGTAGCACAGAAGGTTGTGAAGTTGGAATATGTGCCAACAAAGGAAAAAATAGCAAATATATTCACAAAACCTCTTGCTAGAGAACCACTCGAATATCTAAGAGACAAACTAGGGGTGCTGTCTGTAGATGCTACTCTCTGACATGAAGAGAAAGCATCATTCCAGGGGGAGAACAGAAAAGAAAACATCATTCCAGGGGGAGATCAGTCAACAAAGAGTCACAAAAGAGCCAGAGAAAGTGAGCAGTGCATGAAACAGATGCTCAAGATCAGATTAAATTGGATAAGAGTTGAAAACATCACTAGGTAATGTGCAACCCTTTGCCATTGATGTCAAAGGGGGAGGAAGACTTGTAGAAAGAATTGGATTACTGGTGGATGCATTGCCATCAATGCCAAAGGGGGAGACTGTTGGAAATGTTGTCATTGATGGCAAAGGAGATGGCAAAGGAGGAACACCTAGCAACAGGGCAAAGAGAGTAGCATAGAAGCAGAAAGAGGCAAAGAGAGCAACAAAGAAGTAGAAAGAGGCAAAGAGAGCAACATAGAAGTAGAGAGATAGAAAAAGAGGTAGCAAGCTGTAGAGAGGGTCAAGAAGTAGAGATAGGTTGCAGAGAATACATAGAATACAGAAAGTACAGTGAAACAGTGAAACAATCATGCACAGAGACAAAGAATATAAGGATAGAGATAGAGAATACAGAGAATATAATGGAAGGGTTTATATGCAATGGTGAGAGGCGGAAGCTACAAAGAAATGTATCCGAGGCAGAGCCATTAATAAATAAAATGTGAAATGAAAACCGAAGATGTGGAACCATGCAGAAAGAGCAGAACCGAAAAGCTAAAGATCAGTGGGGTTATATATATATATATGGTCGAAAGAATTTGATAAATATATAATCCAATTATAAAGTAGGGTTAATGCGCAAACTGTGTATTTAAACGAAGAATGGAGGAAAAATAAACATTGAAGTGGAAATATAAGAATCAGAATCTTGAGTCAAGAACGGAACCATGAGGAATAGTGAAGGCGGTTTCAGTGGAAGAAACAAGCAGTATCATGCTGCCCTTGAGTGGTAAGTAGATTTCACCTTTTCGAATGTGATATAAGTCCATGTTTGACGCATGCGCTAAGGTGGTTTTCCAAAACCATTTATATCACGTAAATTTGGAGGATTAACCCACGAGCATCCAAATTGCACGATATTGTGCGTCATCTGTCGGAGGGGGGTCCAATGTTTAGCTGGAACGCGAGAACATATACATCGTTGGATCATGACTGAAAGTGCACAGAGGTATGGCATAAGCTGCTGTGGGCCCGAAAATGATTATATATGTTATCACTTGGATAATTCCAAATGGATTTGTTATAATGTCTAACGGAGGAGGTAATATATGTCAATATAGTATTGTGAATATGAAATATCACAAAGGGTGTGCATATAAAAATTGTATATGTGGATATAAGTTGTGGTGGGCCCAGTTGAATTATCGCGTTAATGGTTAGTTATTAACCATTGGAATGGTTGATATATATATATATATATATATATATATATATATATATATATATATATATATATATATATATATATATATATATATATATATTTATTTATTGGTTGCGACTATGTGGCGGATTAACGAGAGCTAAGCCAAGCCTTAGACATTGCATTATATTATTATAAACAAGGCGAGTTAAATTAAAACTGGAGCACAAGGATAGGAGCGAAGCATATGCTTTGACATGGGTTTTAATATAAGCCACGGGTTATTAATGTTTACAACATTTTATTGGGGAATACATATATATGGCAGTATATATATATATATATATATATATATATATATATATATATATATATCTATGTGTGTGTGTGTGTGTGTGTTATGATTGATATGAGTTAAACAGAGTTGTGGGCCCAAAATTCCCTGTTGATATATGCAACAACGTGATGGTTTAACAAAGTCGAACAATGAACTTTAACCATTGAATATGTGGGGCCAAGGGAAAGAATAAAGACCGGACCCGAAAGGTTATAGAGGGAGTAAATGATCCATCGGATCCACAGAACTCAATCGCATCGGTGGAGAATGAGAGGTAGAGAGGCGAATAAAGTGGAAATTGCGATTGCGATCAAGTGATTCAACCGTAACTGTCCATTCCTAACTAATCGTAGCCATTGGATCTATCGCAGTAGAGAATTCCAATCGCATCGGCACAGTGGAAGTGCGAATGAACAATTTGTTGAATATTGCGATTGCGATGCTGCGATCCAATTGCAACCGTTGGATCATTGAAGATAGAAACCGTTGGATCTGAAGGAAGTCAGAGTGGGGTCTACAGTGACCCATCACATCAACAAAGATTCAAACACATAAATTTAAGATTTTCTTTTGTTAAAACCCTTCGACGAGTAAAAGAAATTGTAACACGGAACATTGAAATGCCAAAACATAACATGGTGGGGCCTTTGCTAATCGCATCGGCAGAAATGAAATGACCAAGTCACAAGAGCATTATGAATGTTGCGATTACGATTGAAATAAATGAGGCGGATTATAGCTGGTATGTGGGCTCCATACAAAAGAAAAGATTAATACATGTTTGCTCCGAGTTTTTTAAACCAAAGCTGAAGAGTTAAAAGAAAGCAAAGTGGAAAATATATATATGTAAAATAATATATACATATTTACATATATGAACAGTGAATCATCGCATCGGAGTGAAATCAGAGCATCAGAACATACAACTGGAAGTTGCTATTGTGATTAATCGCAATCGGAAGTATTCAAGAGGTGATTCATCGCATCGAAGAATAGAGCAAGTTTGGTGAGTGGGCCCGAAAGGGAATTTTATGTATTAAAATGATCTATTATTATTATATTGCCGAGAGTTATTTGAGTTATATAACGTGGTAGTTTTATAGGTGGCAGTTATACAACGACAGTGAATAGGAGAGCATACAAAGAAGAAAAAGACAAAGACAGCTGCAGAAGAGACAAACACGCAGTGATCCAAAAGGCTGAATGGGTTGATTTGAAATCCATATTGTAACTGAATGTAAATCTTTTTAATTGGTTTATATTGTTTGTGATGCACTAGCAAGTCTCCGTAGGAAACAAAACTCCACTGTAAAACTGAAATTTGTACAAGTTGCTTTAGTTTTTCTGAATGAGCCTGACAAAGAAATGAGGAGGCAGAAGGTGAAGAGTCAGGGCTATTCACTTCGAATTCCCTATGGAATACAAAAAATTATGAGGAAAACTATATAAAGTATATCATATTGATATGCAGAAAGAGGTTAGAGAATGCAGAAATGAAGCAGTGAGGTAGAGTAGAAGGAGGAGCAGAGCAGAGAAGAAGGAGAAGCTGATAGTAAATATGAGAAGATGCAGAAATGATATAAGGCAGATATCAAGAATGATGCATAGCAGTGAAGAAGGTACAGAACATAGCTGATATCCAAGGTAAAGCAGCAAGTGTTTTCCCTTTGAGAGAGTGAGGAAGTTGGAGCTTCACTATCAAGTTGTAGCTTGATAAATGTCAATTGTAGCTGACTGAGGTTGGAGCCTCCTGTAGGTTGGTGCTTGCAGAAAATTGATGGGAGTTGGAGCTTCCTTGCAAGTTGTAGCTTGCAAAATTGAGGTTGGAGCCTCCTGTAGGTTGTTTCCTACAGAAAATCAGTGGTGAGAGGGAGTTGGAGCTTGCCTTTACATCACAACAATAACAAGATGTGGTTTTCTCCCTTTATGGGTTTCCACTTATATCTGTTGTCTCTATGTGTGATGTTTATGTGTTGATATGGTGTATCTAATCTGCTTAATACTTGCTGCTCTCATATTAATTCTGTTGTCACATTATCTTAATACTTTCCGTTCACATATGAAGATAGCTCACATATAAAGTTGATCATGAAATTAATTTTTAAATAATTTTTAAAGGTCAGTTTAATTGTTCATGAATGTGTTAAACTGATTCACCCCCCCCCCGCCTAAGTTTAACTAAGGGTTCAACACATAAGAGACCATAGACTTCCTAAGATAGCTTTAAATTCTAGCCAAAACCACCTAAGGCTTAAATGAGGTTGGTATAAAGACACCAGGGCCTGGTTAAACGATTGGGAGATTGACAAGAATGTTGCATTGCAAAACATTAATAACATTAAAAAAAAATTTACTTCTAAGTTCAAAGAAAAAATGTGGTGTGAGAAAGATCTAGCAGCTAAAAGAAAATTAAGATATTATAAGGAGGTCATCAACCCCACCCTAGAAGATCAAAATTATCTCTCTGTTTTAACTAGCTCAAAGAAGAAAATTAATATAGCCAAGATTAGAACAAACTCTCATGAGCTCCATAGTGAAACAGGTCGTTGGACAGTTCCTAAAACACCATGGATGGAAACGATCTGCCATCTCTGTGAGAATATGAACATCAAGGATGAAAATCACTTCCTCTTAGAGTGCCCTGAGTACAACCACATTAGAGCTCAATTTCATAATCTTTTTTACAATACTCACCTTCCTAGCCTTTTAAGATGTCAAAATTATAGTGAGCTCGGGAGGCTTCTCTCCAAGCTTTTTGAGCATAGGAATACAATATTAAATCAAACTAAATAACTCTTTTCTTTAGGTCCGATAGACAAAATATTGGTCTGAGTGGAAGTTAACCATCATCATCATCATCATAATAAATAACAAAGATAATTAAAAAAGAATATTAAAAACAAAAAAAATTATTAAAATTTATTAAAAATAAAAAGATCGAATGTAAACAAATTATTTAATTGCACCGCCCACGTTGCGATGGGGGCCGGTCGCTCTGTAGGCGAGGGGATTCTTGCAACCCCCCCGCCTGCCCAACAACCAGCCCCCGCCGCCACCTAGGCGAGAGGTCGATTCCGGTAATTGACCTCCCCAGGTCGATTCTGGGAATCACCCTCCCCAAGTCGATTCCCGTAATCGACCTCCCTGGGTCGATTCATGGAATTGACCTCTCGAGGTCGATTCTCGGAATCCGCCTCCCCAGGTCGATTTCACGAATCGGCCTCCGAAGGTCGATTCCTAGAATCGACCTCACTAGGTCGATTCCCAGAATCCACCTCCCCAGGTCGATTCCTAGAATCTATCTCCCACCGTCACCTGGGCGACACAATTAAATATTTTTTTTTAATTCGATATTTTATTTATTTATGAAATTTTAATAATTTTTTTGTTTTTTATTCTATTTTAAATTTTATTATTATTTATTATATTTCATATTTGTTTTTTTTAATTTAATTTAATATTTTATTCTCATTTTTTTAATTTTTTTATTATTATTCAATTTGAAATTTTTACGGGTTTTTTTTTTTAAATTTATTTATTAAATGTTTTTAAATTTTAATTTGAAAAATGTTTTTTGTTTTGTTTTTCTTTTTTTGTTTTTTTTTTCATTTTAAAATTTTAAAATGGTTTAAGTTTAAAAAACAATTAGATTTTTGTTTTTTTTTTCTTTTAATTATTTTGAAATGTTTTTCCTTTTTTTTTCGTTTTTTAATCTTAATTTTTTTATTTTTAAATTTCTATTGTAATTTTCTTTAGAATTTTTTAATTTTTTTAATTTAATATTTTATTATTTTAAATTTTTTTATTTTTATTTCCTTATTAATTTTTTTTTAATTTTAATTTTTAATTTTTAATTATTTATTATTGTTTTTAAATTTTCTATTTCAATTTAAAAATTATTTCAATTTAATTTTCTATTTCAATTATTTATTTATTGTTTTTAAGTTATATATATATATATATATATATAACTTAGAAAAAATTGTTTTTGATATTTTTTATTTTTACAAGTTAATTTTGTTTTTTTTAACATTTTTATTTGTTCTTTTATTATTTTTATATATTTTTTTATATTCGAGTTTTTTTGTCATTTTTTTCTTATTTTGTTTTTATGTTTTATTACCAACATGAAAATTACCACTCTAAAAAAAAATGATGTTGCATCAACACTTTTCAAAATTAGCATGAAAATCACCACTCTAAAAAAATATGGTTGATGATGCATCAACACTTTCAAAATTAGCATGAAAATCACTAAAATTTTAAAACAAATGTTCATACTTCATAAAAAAAAAAATTGAAGTGTCAAAAATATGCCCATAAAAAAGGGGGGTGATTCTGCATCACCACTTTTCAAAATTGGGTGCTTTTTTTGCTACCTCAAAAAAGTAGGTACCATTTCAGTTACCTATTTGATTGGTAACTATGTTCTAAATGAAAAACGACAAACATAAATGACTAATTTACTCTAGGATTAAAATATATGACTAGATAATAAGTGAAAAAATTAATAATGATTAACATAAATGACTATTATAGTCCAAGAATAAAAGTATGACCAAATAATAAGTACAAGAAGTATATGAATTAGTCATTTATGTTAGTAATTTTTAATTGTGTCACTCCATGAATGAAAATTTGCAATATTGATACTGAAGTGTTACATTTCACTACAGGGGTCTCTGAATCTCGCTTCAATTGTAAAATTTAGAAACAAATGGGTCTCTAAATCCATCTACAATGTTAAAATTCTTAATACTCTTTTGTCTCTAAAGTTTAACACTATAAATGGATGCAAAGACCCCCTTCTTTGAATCCATCTGCAGTGTCAAATTTAGAGACAAAGGGGTCTCTCAATCCATTTGAAGTGTTAAAATTTACAGACCTTTGTCTGAAATGTTAAAATTTAGGTAGATGCATTCAATGACCCCCTTAAAGGGGTCCATGAATCCATCTATAATGCTAAAATTAGAACACTTTTATACAATCACTACTAAAGAAATATAGAAATTTCTATTAAAATGATTAACCACAACACATATTAACATAGTCAATATCCTTGTCATACACAGAAAAAATAATATATATATCATTAGAGTAACTTGAGCTACATTTGAGATGAACTGAAATTACTTCCACTCTAACCCAAAGGTATATTCAATATGTTGCAAGTATATAATAATAACATATGATTTAGCAATAATGGTCACTCATTTTTTTCGGGATGGCTTGCAAGGTTTGCATCGCCACAACTTCCAACTCCTCTGCCGCTGCAGCATCCTAGTCAGGCCTGGCTCCACTAGGCAGCCTCAATTCTCTCGCAGGGTTTCTCTTGCATGACCTCACCTTTGGAAATGGTAGTAAGTGTTGCGGTGGCGGCGTAGTTTTCCCTGGTTCAATCTAGCTTGGTTTTCCCCTGGCCTTCTTAAATACAGCCTTCACCTCTTTCATCCATGAGAAGCAGTTGGGGATTGTCACTGCTATTCGCTCTAGACCTCTTCGTTGGTGCCTGGTGGCTTCTTTTGAGCCTTATAGATGCTTCCTCTGCTCTGGCCGGCTCAAACTCCCCTTGTGCCACCTTTCACTATTCTTTTTCTTTTCCCTGGCTACCCCTTTCCTGGGTGACCGCAAGCTTAAGCGGCCCTTGTTGCATTTGGGGATGGCCCTGCTGCAACGCGTTCCCCCCTCAATAGATCCACGTTTGTGATATCCCTTCAAGGAAACCCAAGATCTTCTACCGCAGGCTTTTCAGATTCAGGTTGTTCTCCTCTCAGGAAAAACCCTACTTCTGTGGGTCCAATCCTTGTACCCAATGCTTTTCCTTTGAAAGGACCTCGAACTCAAGATGGGGATCCCCACCTCTTCTCTGCGTCTCCTTCATGCAGGTAAATAGCTAGATGAATTGAACTCAAGATGGGGATCCCCTCCTCTTCTCTGCATCTCCTTCATGCAGGTAAATAGCTAGATGATAGTTTCCCTCTTTCTTTTTACAATATAGGTAAGAATGCTTCGATGTTTATCTCTCTCCGCCTGTGGGGAGGTGTGGTAGGTCAAACTTCTGCTCCCAAGGGTTTCTCATACAACGAAGTGGTAAAAGCTCAGCCTTCCGAGCACTCTTCCCCCCTATTGAGGTGCCCAAACCTTTCTTGGTAGACAAATTGGAGGAGGCTCCTTCTGTTGATATTTCCCACCCTAATTTGGAAGGGAAGCTTCAACTCTTTTCTAAGCTTGCCCTCATCTGTAGGATTAACGGGCTCTGGCCCTGTACTAAATATTTATATGCTTCGATTCAGTCCAACTGGACTAAGCACTACAAGGTTATTCTATGCTCCAAGGGTTTCTTTATTGTTATATTTGCTGATAGCAAGGAATACCAAACAGCCCTAACAGAGATCCCTTGGTTTTGGGGAAAGGCAGGGCTTTTCCTAACCCCGTGGTTCCTTTATTTTGATCCATCCACGACTATCATCACCAAATTTTTTATCTAGGTTAGGCTTCCTAACCTGCCTGCTCACTTGTGGCACTGTGTGGTCTTCCAAGCCATTGGTAATTCGCTAGGCTGCTTTCTTGCCATAGATCCCTCGAGAGGCCTGCACGGACTCTACACCTATGGAAAAATATGTGCCGATATCGACATTAGCAAAGGCTTACCAGACCAAATCATTCGTAAAGCCATGGATTTCTCTTGGGCACAGACTTTAGACTATGAAAATATAGCATTTTGATGTCGGCATTGCCATCAAACAGGTCATCTTTAGAATTCCTGTGCTCTTTTTCTCGCCCAAGAGAAAATCAATATTCATAAATAGAAAGGTAAAAGCTGGAAACCCTTTGATCCGCCTCCCTTGGAGGACATTGAGTCCTCCAGCTCAGATGAGGATGAGTGTGAATCTGAGGATGAGATTGATACTTAGCAGTAGCTGCTCTCCTCAACCGTCTCGGAGAAAGCCCCTGCATCCTTGAATCTTCATAAACATATGCATGAGTCCAACACATCAGACTCAGATAAAGAACCTCCTTCTCTGACCAGCAACATTCTTTAGGTGGTTGCAATCCAACCATCCCCAAATAGCTAAAGTCACTAGAAAGAAAGGGAAGAAACTTCATATAGAGGACTCTAACCTCTCTAGCTAGAGCTCTTGGTTTATCTTCTGGGTTCCTCCTGCTCCTTTTCCACTTCTCTTGTCAGCTTCTTACTTCTGTGGTGATCTGATGTTTCCATCTAGCTCCCGCGATTCCCTGCTTCTCAAGATTGTTTTTTTCTTGATAAGCTTATTTTGTGGGTTCACGTCTCACCTATCTGAGACCTATGTCTCCTATTGGCTTTAGCCTTGGCTTCCCTCTTGGAAGGTGGTCTGTGTTTTTTCGCTTGCAATAGGGACCCTTTGTGCCCTTGTAGATCGGCGAAGTTTCTTGTGTTCACTGTTTTATTTTGTTTCCTCTCATTTATGTCTGGGTAACTTGGGTTTCCTTGGGTTCTGTTACCAGCATAACCTTTTGTAACACTATGTACAATATTTGACCTTAATACAACTACTAATTTAGAAAAAAAAAACATATGATTTAGCAAGGTTCAAGGCATATCTAAATACACTTGTGTGGTGATTGCATTCCTTGGGGAAACTACCCTTCTAGATTTAAAGTCATGTTATTTTTTACATTTAAGAAAATTTTATGGAGAAATCCAACACTGGTAATTAATCAAAGTGATTTGAGCTATAGTTGAGACCAAATGGAATGATTGCCACTATAACCCAAAATTATATCCAATATTTTGGTAGTATATACTAATAACACGGGATTTAGTAAGAACGATCAAGACGTTTGGAGATACACTTGCAAGGTGGTCCTACTCCTTGGAGGCTTATACTCTTCGAGTGTTATAAAGATAGCAGGAATGTCTCATTATGAATTTGAACCTAGCTAGGAGAAGTAAAAAACTAAACAAATACTACAACATTGATAATAATAAATTAAACCAACCAACCAACAAGTTACTCTTTTTCCCTTAATAATCCTTTTTACCCTAATTTATTATCGCTCTTGTCAAAACTTCTCCACAAATAAATACTACCCCTTACCTATATCTAAAATGATAGTCTCTCTTTTCACATAAAAGTTTTATTTTTCCAACCCTTAATGGAATATTATTTTTATTTTGTTCACTCAAAAATAAAATACATATTCAAATTTTGTTCAAAAGAATCACTAAATGAAAACCTTATATGAAAACTGCACAACTAAAAACCGTGAACATTAATTGTAAAATCCACTAGAGAGTCCCACCACACGGAGAGTTTAATATCTTTCAAAAATCGTGCCTAATTCGTGCCTTATGAAGCAGCAATGACATTAAGAAATAATTTGAGGAGGAAGGCCTCTATGGAGCATGGCTGGAAGAAGGAGGGAAATGGCATGCCGACGATGCATAACATAGTAGGAAGCAGTAATCGCATTAAAAAAATTGAGGAAGACCTCCATGGAACATGGTAGGAAGAATGAGGATAATGTCATGTCGACGATGCACAACATTGTGGGAAGAATGAGGGTAATGGCTTGTCGATGATGCACAATGTGGCAAGAAGGATGAGAGAAATGGCATGCCAACGATGCACAATTTAGGAGACAAGGTAGTGGTATTTGAGAAGACTATTTTGTTTCTGGTAGAACTAGTGAGACTAAATGGTACAAAAAAATCACCCATTGTAAATCATTTTGGAGAGTCCATAGTAAGAAAAATGACCATTAGGGCTTTTAGGTTTTAGGATTAGTTATTCAAGAAGAACTTAGACCTTATTGAAAAAAAATCGAGCCTAATTTTCCACACTTTCTGAGCCATTGAATGGTTGATTCAGGGTCTAGAGGTGTTTAATGCAACTGGTCTTTGCTACTCCGATCTTGCTATGGTTCTACTCCCACAGGGAAGCTCTAATCATGGTATGAAAAATGAAACTAAATGTAAATTATGGGTGATTTCTATTGTTATTGATTGCTTTTATGTATAAGATGATCATTCCTAACAATTTCAACTAGTGCAGGTTTTGTTAGGATGGCATTTCCTTATGGTCTATCATTGAATAGATCATTTTTTGAAAGTATACAAAACCTAGAACACATCAAACTGTACATGCACATTCCTAGTGAGGCCCCAACTATTAAAGAAGATCACAAACCACCATATAATGAAGAAATTCATGGCAATATGGAGTACCTAGCATAAACTACCCCATACCACCAGGAAATAACTTTATGTACAAGTTCCAAGTGAAGGATCAGATAGGTAGCTACTATTAATCTCCATCATTGTATCTGCAGAAAGCTACAGGGGGCTTTTAAGGATTAAATGTAGCTAGCATGGCCCTAATCCTTGTTCTATTCTCTCCTCCTAATGGTGACATAACTCTACTTATAGGTGATTGGTACAAAACCAACGTTTCAGTAAGTTATTAATCCATCCCTGAAACATGTACATATACTGAAATTAAAGAGAGTGACTATGGTAAACTTCTGCATTTCCACCATAATTCTCTCTTGCAACATATCAATATCTGACTAAATTCTATCTTTGGGCAGATCCTTGGAAGAACATTTGATGTGGGCAGATCTATTGGTAATCCTGATGTTGTTCACATTACTGGCCGTGGACTACGAAATGAAATAGAAAATATACTGGAAAAAGGTAGTTATCGTTGATCTCTATCACAATGTAGTTTGTTAGATTTAGTATAGGTGTGTCTATCCTTTCAACAATTCACAAGATCCTGTTTATTTTGATTTTATCTTATGGCTATTGAATCCATTGCTTCTTCTCTTAAGATGTATCTAAAATGACACATCTGTTCATTAAATTTTTTGTGCCAATATTTCAAAGTGATAATAAACAAATTCGTGATAATGACTATGCACCCATTTAGTTGGGATGCATTTATTTGATTAAATAGAGTTTGAGAATTCATTTTTCAGAATATTAGGATGTGAGAAGTAAATAATATGTTCAAAGCTACAATCATGCAAAGAAATTCAAAACAAAACATGCAACAAGTTTTCAATGACATGGTAACATCTCATCCTCTTACAATGATCACAATTGTGTAGAGACATTTCACACATGCTAAAAATTTCCCAATCCGTATGAATATATGTAAGAAAATATAATGAATCAAGCACAATAGGGTGGAAAATACTAGCACAACTTGAATTTGGTAATTAAGGATTCCAATGGAATTCTTTAGCATATGCTCACGTTATTTCATGAATCCAACACAATGAACATCTCATACCCCAAAACCAACTCAAGAAAGTTAGTGCATAAATAAATACAAAAATAATCTCTTTACAATGTTATTCCTCCATAAAACCTAGAACTACCAAGGCATATGCATCCAGTTCTCCTCCTATATAGAAGTACCAAACATCCAAAATTCTAGAAGCACTTCTTGTGAATAATTGAGGGGCCAGACTCATCATATTATGATTTTGAAATCCACATCTGCAATACACATAACAAGTACATATTTTTAGGTGAATCCAAAACTTTCTCCCTGATGAAATTAAAAAGAAATATTTACCAGAATTTTAATTTTATCAAATTTGTGTCAAATTGGCCTTGATGTCATTCTTATTATGTTGGGCCAACTGGATGGGGATATTGCGGTGATGGAATTGTGTTTTTGATAAAATCTCCCACCCCATTGTCCTCCAATACTATCATGATCCTCCCTTTCCAAGAGATGATCTTAGAGGCTCCCTCTGAATAGTGATATAATCTCAATACCTAGTAGGCCATCTTGCTTCCCATAAACAACCTTGTAGTTCTTCACACTAGGTTGAACTATACATATATTAATTTAAACCTAAGGACTCCATTTCTAGGTGAGGAAGAGAGTGGAGAAAGAAAAGAGACCCGGATGATTTATATAGGTCCACACACAAATAAATCAATCACTCTAAACTCAAATATAATACCTTCTGTATCGATACAGATAGTGGTAAACCCAACTATGCTTTATTGGATCTATATCAATGAAGTTATCCCTCCTGAATTTATTTAGAAAAAATTCTGCCAGGGGATTTGCTTGGGCATGAGGTCCCCAAGGCTCATAAAAACCCATAGAGACATTAAAATTCCCTCCCAAGATTATCATAAGGTTGTTTATGACAGACATTCAGAAGAAGGAATTATAGAAGGTTTCTTTATCTTGGCAGGGGTCATAGATATTTATAATGGAGAATTGTAACCCAAGATCAGAAGAAAATACCTCATCCCCGAGAGCCAGATTAGACCCCCAGGAATTTAGAAGTTTGGTGCTTCGATATTTAAATCCCATATCCAATCCTCCCAACTTCCCAAATGCGTCAAGGGCCAAAAAATACCACTCAGGAAGAATTTGGTTTAAAAACTTAATCACCATGTCCCCTTCACCCATGGTTTCTTGAAGCAAGATAATATCACAATGCACTGAACTAAAGAGAGGTTTTAGAGCTAGTTTTTTTGTGGGCACTTGAAAACCCTCTACAGTTGTAGGGCATCATAATCATCTAGAAACCATGGCAGGGGAAATTGCTATTCTGAGCACCCCTTTAAGGGATAATTTCTTGCCATCATCAATATCAAGTTTTTCTTTCAGCTTTCCTTTGGAGATGTTTGATTTTATGCCTCTCGTTTTATTAGGAAAAGAAGGTTCCAAGTGGATCCATAGACCTCCAACAGGGATACCAATACCATCTTTTTTATCTCTCAGCTTGAGGTTATAGTGAGAAATTTTAGTAGGCCACACAGGGCTCGAGGGATGCTCTTCAGGTATTATGGGAATGCCAGATAAAGATAAATCAGGAATGGTAGAGATGATACTTTCAAGAGCTATAAGATTAGAAACAGGGGAATAAGACTCAACAGGTTTATGGTGGGAGGGACTAAGCTCGAGAAAAACATACTGAGGAAATAAATTAATAGACATAGGAGTAGTAGGGTGAGTATTATTTCCCGCGAGAAGAGGCACCTGTTGTGTGAGTTCCACTTCACCCTAAATTTCTTAAGTTGTGCCTACTGCTTCTATCTGTCCCCCTTGTGTTGGCAATTATATTTATATGGGCTCAATTAATCCATCCCATTGAGTATCCAACTCTGCCTATTGTACCTCGACCTCCACCATTTCCCCAATACTAGTCTCATTATCGGGCTCTTCTCGATGTCTCCTACATCTACGAAAGCCTAAAGGAAAATTCCTTTCCATATGACCATACTTATGACAATGATGGCATCAAAATGCTAACTGCTCATAATCTAGAATGTGAGAGAAAGAGTGGCCATGCACTTGAATCTGCCTCATATCTACTAGCCCTTCTCCCATGTCCAACCGAACCAATATTTGAGCCACCTTCCTCTCTTCTGTCACCAGGAATGACATATCTTCTTCAAGAAATGTGCCCAACATATTTACAAAGGATTTGAACACTCCCATGAACCAGAGCTGTGGCGTGAGGGTCGACAGACGCACCTAAGCCATAATTTCTTCAAGCCTTTCTCTTTGTGCATCGAATAATGCCATCCATTTTTTGAATAATATTACGGAATTAGTGAAGCCCCAGTTCCTTTATAGAACCCATTCCGCTGCTTCTCATTGGTAAACCTAACCATAAACCAACCTTTGGTCAAGATGATAACCTCTATTTTAGTGGTTAAACCTCCACTCGAAGACTTATGTATCCACTATGCGATATAATTTGAGGAATATTGACGACCTTTCGCACGCACCACCAGGATAAGTTATGAAGTTTTCAAGGCCACGTCTATCAAAATTTCCACTCCAAATATCAAGTTTGGCATAACCTCCTTCTTCTTTATTACTTTCCCCTTCTTTCTCTTGGAGCCAAAGGTCTACCCAATACCAAAAGAAGTGTTGAGAGCTTCATCATTTTTTGGTTCTTCTGTAGGGGGTTATTTTTGAAGAGAAACCACTGACCCAACACTCTGATGAGGTGCCACAACTCCTCAAGAGCGAGTCTCGGGGTCAAGAAGTGGGTAGTTCTCCTTCAACCCCAGAGAGATGTCACTAACTATACCGTGGATTTTCTGAGAGAAGATATTACTTGCCTACCTACTTTCTTTTGCAGGCTGAAAATTGGTATATGACAACTCTAGAATCGGGAATACTTTAAACAGATTCTCCCCAAAAAACCCTTCATTATAACTAGAATGCTCAGAAAACAAAGCTTGCTCAAACACTAGACCAGGGCAAACAATTAGTAGGATTTTGCATCCTTGATTCTTATCCAAATTCTGACCCACTCCTAGAGACACTGCCTTTACCTCCTCAATTAAACAAGATTTTAACCCTTCATGCCTTAGTAGACTACTGCCCTTTACCAAATCTTCGAGATGACCAGTTAAGGAGTAAGAGAGACGTAAATATCTTACCTGAAAATTCATTGGGGAAACACAACCTTCAACTCTTTGTAAAACTGAATTCTCCAGATTGACTGAAGACTCTGTTGCTTGTAGCCAGGATATTGCCTTTGATGAGAGGCTTCTTGACTGTTCCAAAATACCTAAACCACCACCGACTTCTCAGTCCAGCTCAGAAGCACCTTGGTTTCCAAGTGGAGACCTCGCTAGCATTTTGACCTTCTCCAGGTTCTGTTGGGTTGGTTCCAACCCCCAAACCAACAGAATTTCCTTTGGTTCCAGCTCTAAGTCGACATGGTCTTTGGGGCTAACCATACTGATACCATAGAGAGATGAATCACAAAACTATTACAAACTTCACACTGTGAAAGAGAGTCTCAAATGTTGGACTAGCTTCCAGGCTAGGAGGATGAAAAAATGGAACAATGATACAAAAAATAAATAAAAAATGCGTAAACCAAAAACTAGGAGTTTTAAACAGTAGTTTGAAGGGAGACCAGTTACGATTTCAAGGAGCATTTAATGAAGACCCTGCATGTGCATACAAGTGGTGAGGTGGTTCCTATAAGCCTATATAGCTACAATGAATTCCGCCATTGATTGTCCCAATGCACAGAGTGCGAAAAACTAGAAACCATAAAAATTCCCCCCCTCAATTTTTCAAAAAAAAAAAACCCTTCTATTAAATTTACTCTCAACCTACTAGTTTAAAAAAAAATTATTTCAAATATTGTCTTCCTACTAATTTCAAGATATAAACTATACAATCCTAAATCTAAATTCATTGTCATCATGGTTTTACTTCTATAAGGATTATTATCATTTGAATTTTGCGCCACATCTTTCAATCATAATGGAATGAGAATTTATTCATAGGGCTAACCATCAGCCCTTGGAAATCCCCAAAACAATATCACCACAAGCAACAAATAGACTTGAAGAAACCCATAAGAGGTTTATCAGGTCGGACTTAAATTTATTCATCTCCTTCAAATTCACCACAACTCCCTTTTAGTTATGAAAAAATCGGCAGGTTTCATTTTCATCTATTTCATCTATAAAACTTAAACAAGCAATGTGTTATTCTAAAAGTCTTTGTACTTGGATTTGAATTTTCCATGTGACTTGCCCTTCAACTCTATTGGAAAGATAGGGTGTCACTAATATCATAGGAGAACCCAGCAATGTTAGGTACAAATCCTTTTTTAAGGTCCTTTCCATGTATTTATGCATACACACTCAAGCATGTGTAGATAGATGGATGGATGGTAAATTGGCATTGAAGAGTCCAATTGATAATAGGCCATGTTTTTGCAAATACATTTATCCTTCAATGTTTGAATTATATTTTTAAGTCTGTGAGAATGTACGAAATGACCTTGTCTTACAACCAAAGCAAACTCATTTTTCCCTTGTTAACTTATCACTATTTTGCATTGGTTTGTTTCATCTCCAATATTAATTATTTTGGTGTTATGTTTTTATGGATACCATCGGCCTGTAATTGTTTTTCCATTTATTCACATGAAGGAATAATGTGAAATTACTCCTTCTCTACAATTGTGTCCCCTGTTTCAATCTTCAACTTCTATTTAGATTTTGGCATTTTGAAGGCTCCAAGTCTTGTCTGTTATAAAGACACCAAAGACTCGAACATTATGACTTCTTGTTAACAAATTCCATGTGTATTGTGTACATACATCAAAAGGGTTGTTGCATAGTGCCCTCACAAAATTTCTTTGACAAGTTACTTGTTTGATAAATTTTTCTTTGGCTACCATAATCAACATGATGTTCCCTGATTACACTATGT
Source organism: Pinus albicaulis (assembly GCA_034641835.2). Classification (NCBI taxonomy): domain Eukaryota; kingdom Viridiplantae; phylum Streptophyta; class Pinopsida; order Pinales; family Pinaceae; genus Pinus; species Pinus albicaulis. Next base: position 1,138,808,775 of record CM076572.1, read on the forward strand.
ACATTTTATTTAATCATTGTAGCTAGATAGGAGGTTGCCAAACAAACCTTAGTATTAAATTTCACAAATCTAGATTTTTGGTTTATCTTTACAATTTAGTTTATGTGTGGTTTTGGTAGGTTTTATTTCTAATTAACAACATGTGTGTGATTGATCTCAATTTTAATGCATACATCACACAAATACTTTTCATTGGGAAATAATCAAGATATGAGGTTTTGTTACTATTTTTTTTAAGTGTCAATCAACTGTTAACAAAATAACTATCATTGTTTGTCTTTGTTTGTTTTTTCATTAGTCCTTTGAAATTCAGGAGTTATTTCTCCTTGTCTGGATTCTTAAAAATAAATAAAATGTGGTAGAAAACATCCAAGAGAGATCTTGGCATCATGTAGCAATCCTCTGCTTCTTGCATATCTTGATGAAGAAAATATTTAACTGATCTTACCCCTTCTTACCCAGGGATATCACAATCCTAAGCTTGTCTTTCTAGAAAGAAAAGTTTCCATCAAGCATCCTGCTCATTGTGAGATCACTCAAACATGACATAAAATAGGAATGTACTTTGTTGTACCATATAAAGTGGTCTTATGTGAAATAATGGATTCTTTGAATCCTATTCTGCAATATACAACAATGACAACCGAAGAGGTTTCTTAAATTTATACATCCGATTGCAGTAGTGCTGAATTATATGACACTTATATGTGCTCTTTCCATCCATCATATTGTCAACCAATTTATCATGAAAATATTCATGAAACCTTAGATTTTAGTAATGTACATCAGGATGTAGAATCACTGAGATATCTCAATAAGTAGTTGTCCAATATATGAGGCTCACCCATAAATGGACTTCATAACTTTCATAGCAAGAAATATGTCTGATAAGGTGATGATTATGTATCCCACAAGATATACATATGAAGACCATTTTACCATTAATCCATAAGTGTAGGGAATAGTGCATCAAAGCTAGGTCTTACATCTTGATTCGAAAGTCAACTCCCTCTTACGTTGATAAACGAGAGTGTCATCAATCAAAAGTAGTTGCATCCTTACAATCCAATCATCATGGCTTGTCCATAACTCCCTCTAAATATAAGGAAAGTGACCTTGCCAAAATTATAGTCATAGAGCTATCTACAACCTCCTACTTTTCTAGTCATGATTCCTTTGGTCCATGTGCCAAAGTCATCAATATAGCTCCCTCTTAATTATTTCTTCAGCCTTTTATCAATCTGCTCCTTATCTTTAAGATGACATGTTAGCATACCAAACCTTAGCAATACATAGGTGAACTCTCTCACATGATATGCCTATTCAAATGATAGATCTCAATAACAGTATATCAATAGAACCTTATTACTGAAATTGTAAGAATGATTGAAATTAAAGATACCAAGGGAATTACTCTGAATTTAGCCTTGGAATTATTTCCAAGTTTTATTATGCCATGGATAATCGCTTCTATCCTAATCTTAACATCTATATAGACCAAGGAAATTTCAAATTATGCCAAGTTTCTTGTTGGCTACAAATACTACATCTAATGTACAAAATTTCTTCCAAGGTTCAGTATTATTGCAGAAGAATGTGGAAAATAGTTAATTCACTTTAAACTGGTGAAGAAGAAATGTATTTTTCCCTCCAGGTTCTGATTCTTTTCAGTAAAGACCAAATAATTGTTGCATCATTGACTTATGCTAATGGAAGGTCCAATGGTAAACCTGAATTCTTTTAGTGATTTCTGTCACAAGGGAGGTCTGGTCTTCAGATACCTATATAATTTCTTCCTTTAATGAGTATACTATAGGTCTTAAAATTGAAAAATTTATTCTTCTCAAAACTAAACAAGGATCGATAATCTTGAAGCTAAGAAGATCAGAATGTGACTATATATATGAATGCTGACACTATTGAAGGAACATGATTTTGAACACAATCAATACGACCAAAAGTGATCAAGAGCATTGATATTGAATCTCGAAGATATTTTAGCCACTCCACTGCAGCATCATTCTCGAATAGGATTCCTGACACCATATATATGGGAATCTTACTATTATGTATACAATGCAAAACTCAACGAATATAGATAGTGGGAATATACCATACGAATAGAGCAAAGAATCCATATCTAAACTGATGGATGCACTTTCATATATTCATGTGTTGTACCATGATTCATATACAGTTGACGAAATCAAGGTCAAGCTTATATTGCTGTAATAGCAGTACCATATTGGAGTTGTTGCATAGTGACATTCATACACAAAGTTGATATTATATAGGAATGGGTTGATACCCATTATTTCCAATATGGGAAGCCATAACAATGTAGAGGAATATGAGAATAATATATATGACTGAAGCAAGAAAAAATGTCATAATACAAATAATCATACTGAAGCATATGCCATCTGAAATTATAGGAAAATCATACCAAGACCATAGCTATATAACAAACGTCCAATTATTTCATAGGTGGAGTGTCAAGAGTGAATATTTGAGAGACTTCCTTTAAAAGTAATCTTGATAAACCCTACTTCAAATCATTGTGATTTTATGACCAACAATTCTTCCCCTTATGATGTTCTACTAGACATTGGAAAGCATGGCCAAAAGGGCTTTAAGGCTCCTCCTCAAGCCTCCTACAATTCAAGTGTTTGCTACATCAAGATCTTCATATATACCAAAATATACTAGATCTTAACTGCATTGTACCTTAGGATGACTGCGACCTAAGCTAGGCCTCGAAAAAAAATTATCGAGTTATTGTAGAAGAAATCCCTTCTCTGTGGCCTAGAGAATAATGAGGATCTCCTTCTAGGACAAGGAACCACCCCCGTTTACCTACAATGTCCCTTGAGATCATTGCGGCTAGGGTGGGAGGTCCCTTTTAGGCCTCTCAACCCTCTCAAATCCTTTTCCCCATATTGTTGTAGCAGCACCTTCTAGCAGCCTTGTAAACAGAGAAAAAACCTTCACAAAATGGTACAGAAAAACCATCCATACTTACCTCTTAACCTGTGGTCTGATCTAGAAAGAGAGACACTTCCCTAAATAGTCTTGACTCTGCTCTCCTCCTTGTTGGCTGCTTCCATTAAATGTTGAAGGAGGACTCTGCAATTAATGGTTTGAAAATTCGATTTGAAGCCCCTATGAGCTATTGAGCCCAACTCTGATAGATTCCCAAGCTGGAAATAATAGTCCCTTTCTTGATGGAAACTTGATTACATTCCTTGTGGTTGCATTCCTTCTCTTGCTTTGGATTGACCTTATCTGGCTCTGAAACCATGTTAATTTTGGAGGATCTTATTACTTAGCTACTTTACTAAACATATTAGCCCATAATCCATTTTGATTCTATTAGAAATCACATAGCTCATTATCATACAAACAGTAACTGAAGAAAGAACATACATGATCTAAGAAAAAAGACAAGCCAAGACAAGATAACACAAGGATATGGTGCAAGCCAAGGAAAAACCCCAAGTCTGGGAAAACCCTTGATTAATTCTTCCTATTATTCATAAAAAAATGTTCAGTAGAGAGAGAGAGAGACAGAGAGAGAGAGTACAATGATTTTAAATTCAACACTGACCTTCCAAATAGAAGATCTGACCTTAGGCTACAGTTCTAAATACTGGTTTGGACTACCTAAATTAGCCCTTTCCGAACACTGGTTATGGATGCATGAATTTTCCATCTTTCTCCATTAAAGCATTTACTCAAGCCTGGGAATATGAGGCCTATAAATAAGGAATTAACCATGCCTTCATTCTATCAAACAACTTAACAACTAGCTGTAGTAATGGTCCTTTGTCTGCGTCCTACAAGAAAGATGTTCAATAGAAGATCATGCAGAGATATGCTACAACAAGGGATCACAATCCTCTATCAGGGTTCACAACTTTTGTCCAAGGGTCTAGAACCTTTGATCCAATTGCATTGGCTTCTTAGTGGCTGTGGCTAGGTAAGGACACCCTAGACTAGGTCTCTCGACCCTCTAGACTTCCTTCACATGCTATTGTTTACTGCAGCCCAGAACAGAGAGATAATTACCATAAAGCAAATACAGCTGCACCCTTAACCTCTTCTCACACCTGTGGCTTATACCTACAAGAAATACACTCGTAAAACAGAGAGAAATCCTCCCTCTATCTATTATGAAAATAATTATATGTAAATTTTCATTTAAGAGCCTACATGATAAACTTTATTTATGAATCTAAGTAATAAAATGGTAAATTTCTATAAATTGATGCATCCTGCAGCAAAATTTCTTATATTTTTGGCAAGTGAATATGGAGCGTATCATCTCATCTAGAAAGAAGACTAAATCAGATTTGTCCTTTCTGTTTATGGCTATTGCATTAGTTTTCTTCCATTCTGATTTTTCTTTTTGTTTCTTTTCAAGTCTTAAAATTTATCTTCTCTTAATTTTATGCTCAGAAACTTGCAAGTGTATTCCCCTTTAGTTATATAAGAAACCATGGGAAAAAGAGCTCACTTTGCAACTAAGTCCCCTATTTTCATCTACATCTAATTGGTTCCATGTTTCCAATAGTTTCTTTTATAAACTTCTAAATGTTTCCACATTTTGTGCAACTTATCGAATAACACATTTGAAGTGACAAATTCACAATTGTTTCATTTGCAGAGGTCAAACAGCTCTTGGGGGTCTCACAGATTTGGATTTGAAGGTGATTAGTCTCTGTTGTTTCTCAAGCTAGTCTTGGCCGGAAAAAAATGCCAAGGTAACCTATGGAGGCTTTGAAAACCTCCCCTATTTCATTCTCAAGTATTCTCTTAGGTTAGAGGGGGTAAGCTATGAATATATTCAACTCTTGTTTGTCTAGCATCGCTTCAACAACATCTCTCCCATGCAAATTTCAATGCCAATTTTCATTGGTTTTGGAGTAAAATGTTGGAGGAACAATGCAAACCAGACACATGAATCCCATCTAATATCCACACTAGTGCATGTCCATTTGGCACCATTATCTTGTATTAATAAAATATAAAGTTGATTAGATGGATGATATAGAAAAAAATGAAATATGATTTCTTAGGTAGCAATGGGAATGGGATGGAAATCCTTGGCACTCAAAGAATACATTAAAATATTAGAAATTCTAGTGAATATGGTAGTCATTAATTTTTATTAGTAGGAAAAAAAATCCACTTACATTATTCAAATGAATTCAATAGAACACAAGAATACATATTGTACAATCTCCACATGAATCCCTATGGTTCATAGGTAAACTATAAATATTGGATAACCATGAATTATGAGCAAGATACTCCTTCATACTAAACAGGTTGGTAATAAATTTCCACAACATCTAAAGGTAAATACCTTACTCAAAATTGATGATAGAACAATTCAGGAAATAGAAAAATAGAAATTATTTGAAATTAGTCACTACCTTGCATTATATTCAAATATAATCAAAGAAAAAATGTTGACTATAAATCTTGAACATTCATCTTGATAGCTGAAGAAAGTTGTATATAAGTTCATAGAAAATTGGGAAAAATTTCTTGATTGAATAAGAAAAGATATAAAACTAGGATACAAATTCTACAAAAAGTGAGATGAACCTCTTAGTACACTCTCAGATATTTTTTGAATACAATGGCCCCTTGGGCATTAGAGAAATTTAGCCTACAGGTTTCAAAATTCCAACTCTTTACAAAGTCCTTGGTTCTATATTTTAACCCCTCTTGCATACTAAGTTCCAACCTTCCTTAGTGTAATTTCTTTCAAAGAAGAGAAAGGAAGATGAGGTGTCTTGAGTATGTTTGTCACCTTAGGTATGAAGGGTCTCAATTGTCTTAAAAAATAGTGTACTTTGTTGGCATTAATTCTCCATGAATTCGTACATTTATAACAATTTGTCAGTTGTCTTATCTATAGTCATAAAGTTAAGATTCTATTATTATATTTCCAAGTATTCATTCTAAATGCTATTTGTCATTCTGAAAATACTATCCACTCAATGAATGTATCAACATCTATTCAAAAATTTATTGGTGAAATGCCTTATGAAGTAAATGTAAAATGATTTTTCCTAGCCTATTTTTCTGTATGAATGTACCTTTGTTGCTCATCTAGTCATTTTAATTTGGAGTTGCTGCCCTTGACATTTCTTTTTGTTTTTTCATAGGTATCCCAAGACTAAATCTTGAAACAATGGAAAAAAAACTTGTTCTTTTTATGATTCTATTTATTGTTGTTAATATGGCCCTCGTAGGTTTCTAGTTTACTAGCCATGTAAATTTAGTAGCAGCATTTGGAAATGGACCCAAACCCAACAAAGATATTTCAAATTCTGGGCGAAGTCGTTTATTGGAAGGCTGTTTTACATTCTACTAGCCATTATTTTAATCCTCCTTTTGGATCTAGTGTAGAAACATTCATATGTCCAAAGTAATTACACCACTAAATACTAAGAAGTTTCCTCTTTCTTCCAATAGACGAAATAAAAGAGCATGGGATTTCATGTTGAAGCTTACTAGATAAAAGTTTCACAACATTCACTATTCCTTTCCCATTACTTAGTGCAACTCAATCTTCCTGCAATTTTGGAGAATTAGGGGACTCCATATTTTGTACAGTGATTTTGAGTACATTTTCTTAAATGATTTCCAGTGAGAACAAGATTCAGATGAAGGAACAAGTTGTCTTTTAGTGAGAGGGAGTTGGAATTTCACTAATAGTGTTAGTGTTGTAAAAGCTTCAGAAATAGCAATGCCAAATTAAATAAAATTTCTTGGATATAGCACTAGCACAAGGAACACCATTATACTAGAAAATTATACTGATGTCACGATGTGAAGAAACAAAAAATGCCTTGCATCTGACAACTGCAAGAAACATTCAATGATTCCTGCTAGCTCTAGATATGTAGGTACATTTATATTCATAAAACATGAAGGCCAAGTAGACAATTAATGTTCACTAATTCTTACAATAATGGGAATATACTTGCTCACATAATTTGGATCAAGAGGGCTTAAGACTTCATTAACTCTATCCCTTTGTGGAGCTTGCTGCTAATAATGCAACCAATATTGCTACAAATGCAATAGAGACACACATTCAAACTGAGATTACAAGAGTTATTGCTACTTTGAACATATTAGCCAACACAATACACTTTTTATAATGCCTAAATGTGACAGCTGAACTTGACAAACATCAGAAATGATGCAGACTGCTCAGATGTTATGACTCAATTGAAACTAACAAATGAGACAAGAACAACCAACAGAGCACCTAGAGGCTACAACCTGAATATAAATTGCACATTTTAGACCTCATGGAAAGGTCATATATATTATGTTTCAATCGATCTCCAAAGTTTGACAATGACTAAATAGAGGGAAATCATGTACAAGTCCTAAAAGTTGATAAAGAATTGGAACAATCCCATAATGAGGCACTTGTTTTTCCAATTGAAGGACAATTTGATGGAAGCTATAATGGAGTGAAAGACATGTTTGAAGAATTTGAAGAAGAAAAATGAAATGGTGGTGTATTCCATGTTACAAAGAGGAATCTCATGGGCTCCCTTGAGGATGATCATGCTAACTAAGATGAAAATTCCGAAAATTTTCCATTTGATGCCTTGACTAGTGATAAAGTCATTGCTTAAAAGGAGGATCAATGTGATTTGGTTAAAGAAACCACTGGAGACAACAAAATAGGCATGGAGTATTGGGTGGATGATCCTCTTTTCAGCATCATTAGACACCACCATGAAAGTTTGTTGTTGAGTGAGATAGGGGTGGTATTACAGTAGTAACGAATGAAGAATCCAAACTAGGGTCTGGAAGAGACAACATCATTGGTCTCATGGGCTATGATGATATGCTCACCTTCCTATAAGAGACAAATGAAAGTTCAATCTCAAAATAGTGCCCTTCATGATGACATAGATACTCCATTGTCGATCAAAGTTTTGGTAATGGAAGTATCATCTATATAGGCAGTCACAACAGTACTATTGGGGTCAAAATACCTTGGATGTGTAGCTTTCTCAAGCATGATATCAAAAATATTTCCTATACATGAACGATAGGAGGATTTATTTTCTTTCTACATGACCCTTTGATACATGATTCCTTGATGAGCTTGTTGTAAATGGGTATTTATTTGATGCTCTGAAGAATGGGGATATTTACATAAATATTTCTAAGCATATAGTGATAGAGGTATGCTAAGTGACTCACCTAACAAAGGAGGACGAGATTAATTCGACATGAAGACCCAAAAATTGTGAGTTGAAGTTAGTGACTCACCCATCCATTATATCCTTTAAAATATACCATAAAACCAACTGGAACATATCTTTCCAGCAAATACATAAAATATCCCAAAAATAATAGCCATGTGATACATAGACATCATGTAAGATACATGCAGGACTGACATCATAAAACATCAAGCTAATAGAAGTGAGTATGAAGATATGAACATATTTAGAAGAATGGCCTGCCACCGACTGCTGAATATTCCATGTCTTCGTATCCACAAACAATGTAGTTTTTTAAAGTGCATTTACATTCTTGTTTCATTCTCCATAAACATGAAGAAAGGAAAGATTAGTAAAGTTGAAAAATCCAAATTAATTTTATCAAGTATTGGAGTCAAGTTATGGTTTTCCAAGTAATAGATCTCATTTATCAAATTTACTACAACCAGAGAAACTCCAAAGATTTGAATATTTTGAGCATCTTTTTCTGCTGCAAGAGTGATTAGAAATTTTAATGCGATGAATTTTGCTAGATTATTTGGGGCACTTCCCAATTTAGCTTTAAGCATTAGAAATGATCTTCAGATATATATATCTCATCACCATCTCCACTAGATGGTGGATCGCCTTGACTTGTGCCATCAAAGAAAACCCATTCACCATATTTATCAATCTGCTTATTTTGAATCACTCTAGGTTTTTTCTTGTTTTAAACTGACTGAAACCTAAAGAATATATATGGTCTAAAAATCATAGTGAAGAGTAGGAATATATATGTGTACATTTTGTGCCAATCCAATTTTGCAAGTTGCTAAAAATTCCAGTGATCTTGAATTTTTTAACAGTTGAATCCCTACATTATTTTATACATCCCCTCATCAATAGTGAGGCCACTGTATATCTATCTTGAACCTACGATCCTTTCCAATCCTTGCCATATCTAAATTGCAAAAGTACACCACCATAAGCAAGAGCTCATATAATCGCAGTATAATTTTTGTACAAAATTTACCAACATGGACTTCCATAGCTTGTTTCTTTGTAAAATTTCTCAAGAATGGAGTTGTTCCTTAAAGATAGCCACATGAAAATTTTGTGTTCGATTTCCAAATTATCTTTCACCATTAAACCACATTATCCTCTTCCAATCACTTATAGCCTCATTACCAAATTTTGGGGTATATATGCAATAGGCTGGAATCTATCCCAATAGAAGTTCATCCTGCTCAATTACCAACACCAAAATTTCAGCTTTTTTCCACTCTTGTCTCCAAATGATTGTAATTTATGGATAAGCAACATAGAAAAGAAAAAAATATCCATCTCTATGTAACTTCTCATTCAAACCATCAAACAATTTAAAACCCTCACCACATGCAACCCAAGTGTCACACCCATTTCTCATTCTTGACCCTTTGCCAACTTGAAATTGCAGGTAAGTTGTGAATGCTATTAAAAATATTCACCATATACAACAACATATTTACCTCTTTCCCATATCGTCATTTTGTCTGCCAACCTAATTCAGACTCAAAAGATGTTTACTAGAGATGTTTGATTATTGATACTAGAGAAACAAATTATAAATAATTTATTACATATATTTTGTATTCTTAGAGTTTTAAATATTTCCATATTAAGTTATTATTTTTTATATCTATAAAGAATTGTTGCAAACATCCTGATTTTATCGTTAAAGATGTGACTAGTATATTAAATTGTTGAGGACATAATGAGGCAATAACCTTTACTGAATGTGCCAATAATTCCATCCTTATCCCTATCAAAAGATGACATCTATAAATTATAAAATTTTCAAGATGTAAAAATAATGATTAGACATATTACCAGATAAATACGTCACAAAAGTAGTTTTCTGACATTATATCTCTATATTGTAGTCTATAATTATCTTCAAAGAGGGTGCTTTGGTGGTTCTTTTATTAAATGCAACTGGAGCATTAAATTGAAAAATTCCATTTAATCTTGATGTGTGAAAATAAAAATCCTTATCATGAATTTTTTTCTTACAAGTAACGAGCAATGGAATCTAGACTGTGTTCTAGACCTACTCCCTTTTCTGAGTTGGACAGTATCTGGAAAGGGATGAAAACATAGCTTAAAATTTTAGGCACATGCCTTAATTAAATTTCTTTAATTGTATATTACGAATGATTTATATTTTTTTGTCATTTCCAGATCCAACTTGAAGGTCATAGTAAAGTACTATATGGCTTACTTATTGAGTATATCATGTGGTTAAGATTTCTCACAATGGTTTATTACCTCTGAGGAATTTTTGTAACTACAGAGATTGATAAATTAAGATTTGATGTAGTACACTCTTGACTCAATGAACAACTTGGATATCCTCACTGCGACTATCTAAAATTTTCAGTGGTTGAGGAGGATAGTTTCCTATAATAGATAAATTAGGATTTTCAATTTATTAGACATTATCTATTAATATAACCTGCATTGTGTAGACATCAACTATGCATATATATCTTATACTATGTAGAAATTTACTATTTACATATACCTATATAAATGAGGCAATAAGACATGAAAACATTTCATTGTAGAATTTGAAAGATTTAAAGGGGTTTTCCAATATGCTTCCTTTGACTATTAGTGTTTGCCGAATTAAAACTAAAGTGGAAATCTATTAGCACTAGGGCTATGAACTTTGTACATCGGCATGTTTGTCAGGCTTCCATGACCATGATGGCTCATGAGGGAGTTGAAATGATTAAATGAAACCTGGTGGGGGGATTATTACCACCCTACTTTACCAACCAGAGAAGCTCCTGTCACGATAGAGTCGGGCAGGACAGTGATGGTTGTTGGTAGTGCATTTTGGTAAAGCATGCAAGTTTGACACCAACAAGAACATTTTCGTCCAGTAGACAGAACATAAATGGTGTAGCGGCCCCATAGGAACTACAATACTGTTACATAAATGTCGTTATCTTCTGTGAAATGCATAGTTGGCCGAATCCACCAACAGACTTCTTGAAATGAGGGTCCTAATGCATTATTCTGAAATTCCAAAAACTGTGTATGAATAGATTTAATGTAAAAATTTTCACTGTCTATCTTGGGCAAAACAAAATTTTCCTAATCCTCCTTTTTCACAAGTATAATTTCGAGGGCTTATATAGGCTGCTTTTAGGTTTCTTTGGGAAAATAAATGAACTTGTTATTCAATCCTTTGTCACTAAGGCATGTCAACCCAACATATGTGGTTCATGTGTAGTTTAGAGAGGAGACTATGTTCACAAAAGGTTTCTATTAAGTTATCCACACAACTCAATTTCATTATGGTGTTATACTTCCTACCAACATTAAATTTCCAGTTTCAAGTCTATTTTGCACTATCTCTCTAATCTTGAAGCTCTAAAAATTTTCTCATTTTTTCTCAATATATTTTTGGCATTGAAGTTCACTTGGTAATTGCATACCTCTCCCTCTAGTTTGTAAGTGAGAATGAGATTTGTTGGTACCTTGCCAATGCCACACAAATATCTGGAAACATTTTTTTCTCATGTGTACATAACCTACTCCCCACCAAAATTGAATATGTGACCTCCAAGGAGAAATCACATGTTCTTAACCATTAGGCCCATTCAGGTTGTACAGTCCCAAACTACCTTCATGTAAGGAAACTCAATCTGTTATGAGCTCTATCCATTTTTACAGTTTATAACCCACGAAATTGAATTGAAGGTACAAGAAAAAAGATAAATACGAGAACCAACATACTAAATTTGAATTTACTAATATGGTTATAATAATGTTTTGCATGTGTACTTTTTATACCATATATCCTGACCCAAGTGGCATTTTATCTTCAAGCTCTGCATTGTAATAGTTTACAGGCTACAACCAAAACATCTATTGTAGGCACAATTTTTTCAAATGCATGTTGAGAGCCATGGGTTGATCATACATTTTTTAAAATACAAGTGCTAATATAGATGTTGGATACATAGGTCTTCACAATATGAAAAGCCTATGAACAATGGTCACTATTTTTTTTTTGTTCATATTCTTACTCATGGGAGGTTTGTGCATCCATTTAAAAAAAAATCAAAGTCAACATTATACATTAGCATTTAAGAAATTGCCAAAGAAAGTGACTAGGAATGGGAGACTATACCAATGTCACATGTTTAAAATTTCAACTCGAAAATCATATTTAACTTGAGAATTCTAAAAATACTGATGTATATGGAAATTCACGTTGCTATCATGTGTCTACATCGTTAGTGAAAATTGAAGTCGATGTTACCATCTGGATATCAAATTAGGGGAATAGGGATAAGCAACACCATAGCATGTTAAACAAGGAGGACTAAAAGTGCATGGAATGTTTCCACCCAACCATATATCTTGAGCTCACCCTCTTGTCAAGAACCTTCCTTCCAAAGCCCAATGTATCACACTCAAAGCTCTAGGGAAATAGGAATCCGAAATTACCACATAACCATCATTGAAAAACTATACATTCATTTAACAACAACCATTCATCAAATCATATCTTCAAATCCAAGTCAATTTTTAAGTGAACTTGTTTGGTCGATAAAAGTGAGTAGCTAATATATTCCCCACTAGGGTTCAAGTCTTCTATAACATGGTAGTGTATGTGCTTGCACACAGAACAATTATTGTTGCTAAGGGAAAGTATTGAGGACTTTTTTTAAATAGATACCCCACCAAATTTTTCTCTCGAAGAGCAACCATGGTTAATTGTGCTAAGGGATCCCTTGTAATGCAAAAATTTTGTGCAGTAGTCTTAATCATGATAAGAGGATGCTTGTCTAAAAAAATCCATTTCAACTTAAGCATACATCATTCAATCAAACCGAGTCAAAACATGGGGAACTCCTTTAGATCTTAAGCAAGTCAAGAGGCATCCATAAAGTACAGGTAATACAAGACAACAAGTGACCAATATGTTTGACCATAGGTGTATGGAATCCAAGTTATAATCAATGTTCTACCAAGTTTATGGGACGAGGGAGCATGGGAGAAAGGAGACACATGTGGGGGGATGTGTGGAAGCACCCCCAAATTTTGGGTAAATTCAGGGCAAGGTGGGGATGTCAGGGTCCCTAACATAGGGGCCCTTGTCTCTCAAAATATAAAAATAAAAATAATAATGGAAAAATCGAAAAAACAATTATTCCCACGCAAATTCATCATTGTGCATTGTAAATACTAAATAGTAAAAAATAAAATAGTACTTAATTCAAACTTTTTTATTACATAAACATGATTCAGATTCATATTTAATAATTGAATAATTGATTCATAAATTTTAAATGAATCGTAATTGGTAAAAACTAATACATTGATTTAAATCCATCATTCTAGAATATAATAAGTAATTGCCATTAATAAATTATTAAATACTAATATGAGGTCGTTAATAGCTAGAGTCAAGGCTAAAAAGTTAAAACTAAAAAATAACAATGTCCAATGAACATTAAAAATAAAATGAGTATTAATGAGCGAAAGTTTATAAAAGATAAATAAAATTTAAAGTGAGGTAGGGATTTTTATATTTTTCTTTTTATTATTTCATTTTTTAAGCCTTATATGAAAACAATTGAGGGAGATGCCAATAAGTACCTCTTTTTTGGGAGAGTAAACCCAAAATACCTCATTTTGGGGAGAAATGCCGCCACCTTGGGAAAGAATTTTCGCTTGTCTTTCCTAATTGTTCCCTGTTGCTACAAAATCTAGCAAGGCCTTCTGGTGGTGTTTAGAAGGTGAGGGAAAAACTCTGTAGCAACAACGAGGAACAAAATATTAGATCCAAAGTTCATAGATATAAAAGATAAAAACATATGTCAATGCCTTTGTTTTATTTTTACTTGAATTTGGTGTGGGTAGGCTACATGAAATGTGATTGGAAAAAGGATGGGGAGAAAATGTAGAGCATGTCTTGGATATGATTCATTTGATGCTTGAGATCCTTTGGGCACCTAAGCCATCAACTTTGGAAATTTTTCTATTATGAATTCCTATGCTTTCTAATGTTGTTATTATTTCACCTCATGGTTATTTTGGGCAATAAAATGTCTTAGGAATTCAAGACAAGACATCGATGGATAGGTAAATAATTTTTCTATAATTGCAATTTCCATTCCATGATATCCTGTCTTTATTGTTTGATTTTATTTTGAACGTTTCTTTTCATTTTGTTTTGTCTTTTAACTATGAAATTGAGAATACTTGGTATCATGTCCATTTAAACAACCACCAAAGCTTGAAGCTGAAATTAGTATTACATGGTATTTATTGAAATAATTTTTGTTGTTTTGTGTTAAAATATTTTCATGACTATTAGAAAAGTTTACTTTCATGTTTTTATTTGAGCACATGTTGTTTATATACTTGACCAAGCTCATGTGTTAGAGAATGAAATGTTGTTGTGAATAAAATGACAAGGATTATACATCACACCTTAGATTATTTTTCACAAGTTATCTACAACTTGAGTTTTTTAGCATGTAACTTAGTTGGCATGATTGTGTCTAAGCTTTACTTGAAGGTTGAATACTAAGTTACTAAGGTGTTTTTTTCTATGGTGATGTTTTATTTTATTTGTTTATATAGGTCATATGGCCCCATAATAACCACTATCTCCCAACTGAAGAAAACTTGTTCAAGTTTCTTACTTTTATGGGGGGAAATGGCTTTGACATTGTTGATGTTGAGGTATATGTTGTATAAATATTTTATAGTTTGTTTTAGTTTATATTCTAGTGTTCATCATATTTCATGTCTTACATTGTGTTGTAACTTATTTTTTTTCACTAAATGAACTTAGTATTGATGGTAATAAGAAAGAATTGAAGAAAGAGGAGAAAAATAATATTGGAGAGATAAATGCAAAAAGAGAGAGAGAAGAGAATAGGTCTAGTGATAACCTTAGAGTCAATATATCACATAAGACACACACATACATACTGATGGTTAGGTCTTCACAATT
The DNA here is from genome assembly GCA_034641835.2 of Pinus albicaulis. Taxonomy (NCBI): domain Eukaryota; kingdom Viridiplantae; phylum Streptophyta; class Pinopsida; order Pinales; family Pinaceae; genus Pinus; species Pinus albicaulis. Next base: position 1,138,824,048 of record CM076572.1, read on the forward strand.
AGTGAATTCACCTGCAATGTCTTGGAAACACAATGATATTGTTTGGAAGTGATGAAACAATATTTCATGTGTAAATTGTAGTCCAACAAATATTAAGTTGGAAACTCATATTGTAAATACTTAAGACTTCATATAATATAATTTATGTGGATGAAATTATTTATAATTGCACTTGATATCATTTAGTATTGTAATTAATATGTGTAACTTTGTTTTTTCATATTAGATTAACATGCACATTGTATAACGATTTTTTAATTTAGTTGCAAAATCATATTAATTAATTTATGTTAATTAATAATGATAACATAAGATCAATCTGAAACTACTAAATTAGTAGTTTATATTGATTAATGATGAACATAAATAAAATGAATATACAACTAAATTAGTCAATTATAATGATTATTAATGAAAATAAATGAAATGAGTATAAGCTATTAAATTATTTGTTTATATAATGAATATGAAACTACCAAAAAAAGATAAATTACTACTTCAAATGATAAATTTGTGATTAGAAATGATGACTAAATTTTGCATATATACAACTACTAGTAGCCAATTTATAGTATCTTATAACACAACCAGAATTTAGTCATATTTATTTGGTCATTAATTGGCTTTCAAATGATGACTAAAATTTGGATATATATAAGTATTAGTAGCTAATTTACAATATTTTATAACAAGACCAAAATTTAGTCATATTTCTTTGGTCATTAATTGGTTTCAAACAATGACTAAAAGTTGCGTATATATGACTATTAGTAGTTAATTTATAGTATCTTATAACACGACCAACATTTTGGTCAAATTTTTTTGGTCATTAATTGGTTTTATCACTTCATCATATAGTAATATATTTTGTTGTATATTTGGTCATTAATTATGACAATTAATGAATAAATCAACGACTAAATTAATTACCAAATTTATGACTAAATATACTACTAGACGATAAAATTGTGATAATCAATTAATGACTAAGCTAAAAATGACTAAAATTTGGTCGTGTTAAAAGATAGTATAAATTAGCTACTACTAGTCACACACTGAAAACTAGTTGTTTATATGAAAATTTTAGTCATTTTTTTAGTAACTAATTAGCCATTTTTTACTAGTGTGAGAAAGAGGCTACCATAAACCATATAAGCTTCGATATTTAGATAAAAAAATGGTTACACCAAATTTGTATTGTTTATCACACTCCTTTGTAGGATATGCCAGCCCTTAATTATCATGCCGTCGGTTTTTGTTGCACCAATGTTTACATCCGTCGACCCCTTCTTGGTCATTCTTTGGTTTTCTTGAGGTTCGTGTGTATGAATCTCACTACACCTTATTTTTCCTCTGGCACACTCTTGCATCTGCATGGGAAGTTTACCACTTTTAATTATAGCTATACATATCACTATATGACTCATTATTTTTAAAATATTATATAATTGACTAATTTTAAAACACGGAAAAACACAATAAAATCTAAATAACTTTGTTATTCTTTAACGTCTAATTATTATTATAAGTATTAATGTATATTACGACGACTCAATTCTACCAAATATTTGATAGTGATGCCACATATATATATATATATATATATATATATATATATATATATATATATATATATATCTTTGTGTGTGTGTGTGTGTGTGTGTGTGTAACTATAACTAAATTAATTTCATGTAAATTCAAAACTCTCACTTTCATAATATTGTATACTTTGTTATTCTTTAACCTAAAAGAAATTACGGTAATTTTAAAATCTAATCAAAAGATTAAGTCATAATAAACAATAATAAATTTTATTTAAATTTTAAAATTTAATTAAAAAAAGACAATAAATATGATTAATATATATATATATATATATATATATATATATATATATATATATATATATATATATATATATATATATATATATATATATATATATATATATATTTCTAGAATTAATGAAATTTATCCATTTATTTTCCACTTTTAATTATACATGCTGATTATACAACTAACTCTTTCTTAAAAAATGGAGAAAAAACAAAAAAAAAAAATCTAAAGAACTTTGATATTATTTAACCACCATTTATTATTAGTAGAATCAACGATGTTAACATAGACCAACCCCTTTGCAACATGGAATCGAAGAGGATCCTAAAAATTGTTTTTAATTTCATAAAAAAACACCATCTGTGCCTCAAGTTTGTGTGGCATAATGATGTTCAGTCTTGGCTCAACCTTTTGGGGATTAAGGATAAGATCATCATGGGAAGCAAAAATAGTATCAAGATACTACTACCTCGAATTTTAAGGAAAATATGTAGGATTATAAGGATCTAGAGGGTAAAAGGAAGCTAAGATACCATAAAGAGGTGATCAACCCCATCCTTGATAACCAAAACTAAGAATAAATTGAACATCACTAAGATAATAACTAATTCTCATGAGCTTCGAAGTGAGACTCGGGTGTGGTCTATTCCCAAGGCTCCCTTGGATGATAGAATCTATCAAATTTGTGATACTAAGAAGGTGTAAGATGAAAAGAACTGCCTTTTAGACTGTTAGACTCTTTCCCACATTTGCTCTCAATTCCTTATCAACAGCCAAACCTCCAATATTATTGACTTATAAAGCCATCCCAACTATAGCTATCTTGGAGCAGACCTTTCCCTTCTCTTTGATCACAAAAATAAGATTTTGAAGAACGAAAATTAGAATATTTTTTTTTCTTTTCTTGTAGTGTGATAGACCATATTGGTTTTATTGGAAATTATGCATCATCATCATCATTAATCCATTTTCTTACATAAAGAAAAGTAAAACCTAACCATAAAATTCTAAAGAAAAATCGATAAATCTAATAATAATTACACCGTAAGGTGTTCCTCTTTGAAAAAAACTCCCCCAAATACCATTTTGTACATCTATGCAATGCTAGATTGAATGTTAAATGATTGAAGAATTATGTGTCAACAGATTAGTTGTTAGAAAAAATAGTTAACAAGTATTTACAATTAGGTAAAAAACTATATACAACCCTTCATGTCAAACCCACAAACCATCAAAATAGACTTTCCTCCTTGAGTAGCTGAAACTGGAATGTAAATTACTATAGTATTTTTTCAATTGGTTCATATGATTGGATGAGTATTTGTGTGTAGTTTATTCCATCTATTACAATTTTAGCAGAGGATTGGGTATGTTTTCATTTACCAAACCTGTATTATTTCCATAGGTTACTTTCTGTTAGGTCCCTATATTACTATTGTAGTCTGTTATTGTTGTTAGTGTAGCCCCCTTATTATTATTGTTGTACCCATGTAATCTTGTTTTTGTTATTATTGTGCCCTTACATTATTATTGTTAGTTCGACTAGGATTATATTGTGACCCCATGGACTCCTATATATAGAAGGATATTTTTTCATTTGTATCATCCAAGAATTGTTAATTTATGTAATGAAAAGGAGGTTTACCCCTTGAAGTGGCTTATATATAGGGTGTTGATATCTCTTTTATTTTATTTTTGGAGCTGGTTCCATAAAATTTGGTATTAGAGCTTTGGATTCTAGGGTTTCGCTGCTCCAAATAGGTCATTGTGGAATTTTCGCTATGACATGTTTTATATGAAGGTTCAGAAGCTGAAATTTTTATCACGTGAATCTAAAATCTTGAGAAACTTCGTGCAAACATTTTAGATCTTGGTTCACAATATTTTCAGAGATATGATCTGTGGAATTTAGGGTTTTCTCAGGCTCCTGAATTTCATCTAAGAGATCTGACTGTGGGAATATCGTCATAACTCTCTCTCGTAGCATCAGATTGGAATTCTATAAAAAGTGTATGGAAGTACACGAACTGTATTTTCATATGTATCAACTTCAGAGAAAGAAATAGTGATATGTGGCATGCCATACAAGTTCTCTCTACTGAATCAGTCAATAATTAGGTCATTGTCAAAGATTGTACATAACTTTGCCTTGAAGAATAAAATTCAAGTAAGACTTGTGGAATTCGAAAGAAGAATCAGAGGGCTACTACAATAGAAAATTGTAGATATTGAATATTAGAAACAATAAAGATAATTTAGTTTCGATATCGATCTCCTCAAAAGAAAGAAAAAGGTGTGTATTTGTTTTTTGAATTTCATAACACTTGTTTGAAAAATCAGTTTGAATTGATTTCAAGGGAATATTGTAGAATAGATATTAGTATTGGGTTCTAAAATCCCCCCTAAAAATAATTCAACACCTATTAAGCCTTCATAAGGCTCTACTATGACTCATGAAGAAGAAGAAGTGAAACATGAGATATCAAAATTACAAGAGCAAGTGCACCAAATTTTGCTCTCACAAAGAGCAACAAAAAATGAAATGGAAGTTTTGAAGAAAGGCACCAAAGCGAATATCAATGGTTTGAATAAATGCGTGGAAGCTAAGATGGATGGTTTGGAATCTAAGATGGATGGCATGGAAACTGACATGGAAGTTAAGATGGATGGCATATAAGCTAAAATCGAAAACATGAAGAATGATATAAAAGAAGACATGGAAGATTTGACAAAGTTGATACAAGAAACGTTTCCTAATGGTGAGAATATATTAGAGGAAACTCATGATGAGAACAAAATAAATGTTAATTGTGATTTCATAAACTATAATGTTGGATGGAAGATCCACCATATTCTAAATATTCATATGAGGAATTTTGATGGCAAGGATCTAGTAACATGGATATTATAGATGGAGAAATATTTTGATCTCAATAATGTGAAAAACACACAAAATGTATGCATTGCAACTTTATATTTAGAACAAAATACATTTGTATGGTATCGATGGCTTTTCTCTCGTAAAACAATTGTCACTTGGTCAATTTTTATGAAGGAAATGATAGAACATTATAAGGATACAAAGAGAAATACCTTTTTTAGCCAATTGATAAATCTCAAACAAAAGGGTTCAGTGGGGGAGCACATTGAGGACTTCCAAAAATTGAATATAAGGGTAACTGATATTCCAGAGGAACAAAAGATTGATTTCTTATTAGGGACTTTAAAGGATAACATCCAACATGAGGTTCGTGTTTGGGGACTTGATTCATTGGAGAAGGCATTTAGGTTGGCAAGAAAAATTGAGTGTGAAATTATGGTGACAAGGAAGCCTACGACTCACATCTATAAAGATGGAAGTGTTGCTACTCCTAGAATTCCACAACCTACAAGGTTGACACCACAACAATTGGAAGAAAAAAGAGAAAAAGGGCTTTGCTATAGTTGTAATAGAAAATACACTAAAGGTCATAAGTGTGTAGAGAAGAAATTATTTTACATATATTTTGAAGAGGAGGAAGAAAATGAACAAGAAACTTCAAAATAAGATGATATACACTAGGGACCAACACTAGAACAAGAAGAAATGAGTCTGACCATATCGTGTAATGCATTGATAAGAATTACAACTCCTAAAACTCTCAAGATAGAAGGACATATAAGGAAGAAAAAGGTAATAGTGTTGATTGATTTGGATAGTACCCATAATTGTATTCATTGTAAGGTAGCCAAGTAATTGAATTGTTTCCTATGCCTAACACTAGAATTTCAAGTGATGGTTGCAAATGGAGGAACTATAAATTTCTATGGAAAATGCCATAACATCAAGCTAAATATGGGGGAATACGTATTGAATAGTCCAATGTTTTCCATTCTAATGGCAGGTTCTGACTTTGTATTAGGAGTACAATGGTTACAATCTTTGGGGATGGTAGCCTTTAATTTTCAAGAAATTTTCTTGAATTTCTTTTCAGAAGGAAAGGAAGTCGAATTACGGGGTATCGCAGGGAATCTGAGAAATATAATAAGCTCTAATGTCATGAAAAATATTCTGAAGAAATAATAACGCATCGTACTTTCACAATTATTCTCACTAGAGTTTCCAACATAAAAATAATCTATTTCTCTAGATCTCCAAAAAGTGTTGGAAAATCATTCCAAGGTATTTGAAACTCCCAAAGGACTCCCACCTATTCTTGATCATGATCATGCTATTCATTTGATTCTAGTAAGTTTTCCTCCAAACATCAGGCCTTATAGATATCCTTATGTCCAAAAGAGCAAAATTGAACGTATGATTGCAGAAATGTTAGAGGCTGGTACAATTCAACCTAGTCAAATTTCTTTCTCTGCTCTAATAGTATTGGTGCACAACAAGGATGGATCATGGCGGATGTGTCCGGATTGTAGCGAGGTCAATAAGCTCACTATTAAAGATAAAGTTCCCATTCCCGTCATTGATGAATGATTGGATGAATTAAATGGAGCAATTTATTTTACCAAGTTGGATATTCGTTCAGGATATCATCAAATTTGAGTGAAGACTGAAGATATTCCAAAAACAAAATTTTGGATTCATGAGGATCACTATGAATTTTTGGTCATGCCTTTTGGCCTTACCAATGCACCTTCTACATTTCAAGGGTTGATGAAGTCCATTTTAAAACCCTTCTTTAGAAAATTCGTGCTACTATTTTTTGATGATATAATAATCTATAAAAGGTCTTGGAAGGATCATGTTCAACGTGTTGACAGGGTGCTTAATCTATTGGAGGAGAAACAATTATATGCAAAAGCATTCAAATGTTTCTTTGGAGTACAAGAGGTGGAAATTCCCCACAACCATTAAGGAATGGAAAGTCCCCACAACCATAAAGTAGTTGCGAGGATTTCTTGGGCTAACATGGTATTATCACAAGTTTATTAAGGATTATGGGAGAATATTAGCACCTCTAACAACATTATTGAAGAAAGACATATTTTCATGGACTCCTGAAGAAAATAAGGCCTTTGAACATCTTAAAGAGGCAAATTTCCTAACACCGGTCTTAGCTATGCTAGACTTCACAAAAAACTTTATACTGGAATGTGATACCTTAGGAAATGGAATTGGTGTTGTTTTAATGCAAGAAGGAAGACCCCTTTATTTTGGAATTTGTCTAATCAAAGGAAAGTATTTAGAAAAATCTATTTATGAGAAAGAAATGTTAGCAATACTACATGCACTAAATAAATGGTGACCTTACCTAATGGGAAGATGCTTGAAGGTAAAAACTGATCATGATAGTCTTAAGCCTTTTTGGAACAAAGACTATCTTCAGAAGAGTAGAAAGAATGGGTGACACAGAGGTTGGGCTATGACTTTGAAATCATTTACAAAAAAGGGAAGCTAAATGTTGTTGCAGATGCACTCTCAAGAAATAATGAAGAGGTGGAAGCATTGCTTTCTGCCATTTCTATTATCCAACAAGATTGGATAACCCAAGTAAGGGATGAATGTAAGAAGGACGAAGAAGTGTGGAAACACATTCAAAAGTTGGAGCAAGATCCTAGTACATGTGATACATTTAGTTTGAAAATGATTCCTTATGGTACAAAGATCATATATATCTTTGTAATAATTCCCAACTAAAACAAAATATTCTTTTGGAATTGCATACTTCTCCTTTAAGAGGACACTCAGGATTTTTAAGACCTTACCACAGGGTGAAGAAAGAATTTTTTTGGGATGGCCTTAAATCCAATATTCAAAATTTTGTGGCGGAATGTTTGGTTTGCCAGAAAAATAAAGTTGAGACAATTAAAACCCCATGTCTTCTACAACCTTTATCCCTTCCAAGCCAATGTTGGGAGGAAATTTCTATGGATTTTATCACATGTTTACCTAAGTCCGAAGGAAAGAGTGTCATCATGGTGGTAGTTGATAGACTTACCAAGTATGCACACTTTTGTGCATTATCTCATCCATTTAAAGCAAGTACAGTTGCTACTGCATTTATGGCAACAATTCAAAAGCTACATGGAAATCCAAAGATTATTGTAAGCGATAGAGATCCTATTTTTACTAGAAATTTTTGGACATAATTATTTTCTTGTTTGGGTACTCAACTAGCTCATAGCTCATCTTATCATACTCAATGCGATGGTCAAATTGAGATAGTGAATAAATGTTTGGAAGCATATATTTGTTGTTTTGTATCTGATAAAAAAACACAATTGGTCAAGTGGTTACCTCTCGCTGAATGGTGGTATAACACTTCCTTCCATATTGTAGCAAAAATAACCCCATTTATGGCACATTATAGATATCATCCAGTGTCCATCACATCATCGTTAAGAGAAAATTCTAAGGTTCAAGCAGTGGAAGGCCACATCGAGCATCCAGAAGAAGTTCTTAAACTCTTAAAGGATAGCCTAAATTTGGGAAAAAATCGAATGAAACAACAAGTAGATCAACACCACAGCGAGAGAAGTTTTTATGTAGGAGACTGGATATTTTTACCGTTACAACCATACAAACAAATGTCCCTCAAGCAAGCTAAGAAGGATAATAAATTATCACCAAAGTAATATGATCCTTACAAGGTGTTGCAAAATATTGGTACTATAGCATACAAGTTGGAGCTTCCTGCTTCTTCACGAGTGCATCGAGTTTTCCATGTTTCATGCTTAAATAAGGTTATGGTGAAAAACTTCCAGTTCAAACAATATTGCCAGAACTTGATGAGGAAGGAAAAATCATATTTGAACTCGAAGTAGTCACGGAAGCAAGAACTTGATAGCTACAAAATCGATCAATTTCAGAGTATCTCATCAAGTGGAAGAACTTACCCACTGAAGATTCTACATGGGAGGATGATAATTTTATAAAGAAGCACCCAAAGCTACTCAAGCGTTGAGGACAACACTTTTTTGGAGGGGCACGTTAGGTCCCTATATTACCAGTGTAGTCTCTTATTGTTGTTAGTGTAGCCCCCTTATTGTTATTGTTGTACCCCTGTAACCTCAATCTTGTTATTATTGTGCCCTTACATTATTATTGTTTGGTTTTCTAGGATTATATTGTTACCCCATGGACTCCTATATATATAAGGATGTTTTGTCATTTGTATCATCCAAGAATTTTTCATTTATGTAATGTAAATGAGGTTTCCCCCTCTAGGTGGCTTATTTCTAAGGTGTTGATCTCTCTTTTCTTCTATTTTTGGATTTGGTTACATAACACTTTCTATATGTCAATGTAATATATTTTTATTGTTTTTAGAAAAATTCCAGAATGAGACAAGTAAAACTGCAGACACGATAGAAATACCATCATTTTCGTTGTTGAAGGTGTCAGACTTGCCATCCTTCCTGCATCCTTCAAGTACCAATGAGTCCCTGTTGTGATTAGTAATGGATATTTTTAAGCCTCTTTCAGAGGCAATGTGGGTTTTGGGAAATTCCTTTTCCGAACTGGAATTAGAAGAAATAAATTCAATGAAATCGCTAGCTCTGATTTGCACTGTTGGTCCACTCATACCCTTGACTTTCTTTGAGGGACGAAATCCATGAGATACGGACCCTAGGGCACACTTTTGAAAAACCATGAACTGCATGGATTGGCTGAATACGAAAAAACCCACAAGTTTTGTGTATGTTTCCCTCGGAAGCCTGGTTATTCTTTCAAAAGAACAAAAGCATGAGATAGATCTTCAACTGAAGGCGAATGGATTTCCTTCCTATCGGTCATTCATCTACCTTATTCTAAAGGGGAAATTAATAGTGAAGAGAACTTGCCTCAGGGTTTCTTGAGTGAAACCTCTCTACAAGGGATAGTCATTCCATGGTATCATCATTTGCAAGTTCTCTCAAGCTTAGGACAAGATCAAACAAGATGGACTAGCTTTAAGTACCTATATATATATATATATATATATATATATATATATATATATATATATATATATATATATATTCATATGGTATGATTGTAGATATATAAAATATTCCAGAGATGTTTCTAGGGATATGTCTAGATTTTTTTATGCATGAGGAACATTTGAAAAGAATATAAAGACTCTTGACGCATTTATAAGATGCTATCACAAGGGTTTTATGCATGAGGAATACGTGAAATGGATATAAATATTATTGATGTGTTTATAAGATGTTATCTCAAGAGCGGGCTATCTTCATAGTAATTTTTATTAAATGTTCCATATTTATAATATTATTGCAGTTTTTTAATATTATATTAACTTAAGTTACTAAAACTATAATCAAATTAATTAACTATAATTTAGTCATATTTTTTTAGATTAATTCAATATTAATTATGATTAAATAAAATTTTTGTATAACTCAATTGAGAATCGCAGTAACAATCTGAAGGGAAAAATGTTTGATACAAAGCAACAATTTCACAATAATGTTATTTTTTTTGCCACTCAAATTAATTGTCGAAAACCCCAAAATTTTCAACGACATCCCTTATGCACCTTAAGAATCACAACACAACAACAATCTCAAGGATTCTTGGTGTGTTGATAATATGTTATATCTTAGACATTCGTTTTACCGTGAGTATTATTTATTTTTATTAAAAACCCCATATATTTATAGTATTGTCAGAATTTTTAAAATATTCTAATACATTAGGCTACCCAAATTATTATCAAATTAATTATAATTATCTATAGTTTAATTTATTTTTTAAAATTTACTCAACATTATTTATAATTAATTAGAATTTTTTTATATTAAAAGTATATTAATTATTTTACATATAATTGACAATTAACAATAATTAAACTAAATTTTACTTTAATTAATTAAAAAATTATTATAATTTATTATAATTATTTTAAATAATATTATTGTAATATCTAAAACCAAATTAATTAGTGAGGGCTAAAGTTATTCAAGCAAATTAAATAGTATTAATTACACCTTAAGGAATTCTTTTTTGAAAATAACTCCCCAGCAATCATTGTGACATCTATGCAACGTCACATTGAATGTTAGACGATTGAAGATTTGTGTGCCATCAGATTAGTACTTAGAAAAAACATTTAACGTACATTAACAGTTAGGGAAATAAATACATACAACCCTTCCTGTTACATCAACAAACCCTCGAAACCAACTTTCCTCCATGAGAGATTGAAGCTAGACTGTAAATTACTGTAAGATTTCTTCAGTTGGTTGGATGTACTACTGGACGGGTCCTAGGATTGGACGGGTAGGTGAGTTGCTAGGTTCAAATGGGTCCCTCACATTGCATGTGTGATTTAGGGAACATGTAGATGTTGCTAGGTGAGGTATTTCCATCCTTACTCCTATTGTCCTAGCTTTTTAGTGTTGGCATCTCAAGACGCTCATCCATGAATATCCAAGAACATCTCAAGGGACGAACCTATCTCCTGCAATCCCTACTTGGATCACCGGGAAATTTTCAGGCACAAAACCAACCCTGGAAGCCAAATTAGTGAGTGTGGTAAAGGTTGCCTCAAAAAATGTCTCTATCTATGTTGAATTTTATATATTGTTAACTTTATAGTCAACAATTTGTTTGCGATGAGTCAATGTAATACATATTTCTCTCTTGATGAAAAAAATTATCCCTTGATTAGAGATTTGTTAACTTTGCATTCAAAAATATATTTGAGATGTCTCCATGTAATACATATTTCTCTCTTGATGAAAAATATTCTCTCTTGATTAGAGATTCGGTTATGTATCTTATTTTTTGCATGGTGCTTTCTAATGTTTATGTTGCATTTTAGGCATGACGTTTTGCTGGGTATTTTGAATAGATGGAGACGTCATTGATTTTTGCGGTTTTTTGGACATGAAGAAAAATGCTACATCCACAATCTTGTTTTTGTATTTTTCTATCATAGATGCATCTTTATTATTTATATTTACACCTTTATAGATATGGGTAGGCCTACTTATATATTTCTATTGGTACATGGGTACGGGATTGGGGCTAACAATACCAAGGACACTAAATTTTCTCCTCCTCCCATAGTGGAGTAGTAACTCTTTTGCAATCATTTCACAATCCCTTCTTCGCATACTATACTTGCACACTGTGCCACGATATACAATAATGCTCGGTTAAGAGTCACTTTTTGAGCAATAAACAACCCAAAAGTTACTACAGGGTTTATGTGTCCACTTGCATTATCACATTGAATAATGAGTGAGGATATTATATGACCATAACATGGGATTATATATTAACCAAGAAGAAATGGGAGCCTGAGATTCCTTATTTGCAATATACGAGAAAAAATATGATTCCTCCAAAAGACCAAGCAACGCCCAAGATTCCCACCCGACCATAGGGATTCCTCTCATCACTCAACATGTTCTTTTTGATAGTTGAAAGGATCACATACATAGATGAAATAATTGCTACGAATTACGCCATAATGGCTCTATAGACTGACCATTGTTCGAATTCGCTTAATTTTAAAAGTTTTCCAAGGGGAAGGCTCCTTAAACGCAAGGTTCTGTGATAACCCTTCCTTTTCCATGCTTTAAAAAACCCTAATATATTATAACAGCCTTCTCACATAGTACTTAACTAGTGCATGGAGAGACCATTGGAATGAATCGTATTTATAGCACAAATTATCCCAACAAAAATCTTATGCTCTCTAAGAATTGGCATCCCTACCAAAGCTTGAATCATAGTGAAAACACATGTTTAAGCAATTGGTAAAGTTATAAGACACTCGAAGAAGTACCAAAAAGAATTATAGACTTTTTTTTCTGTACAAGTGTTGCGCGAATAAATTGAAATAACATGCAATTACAAACGTGAAACCTTTAAACCAAAAGATTCTTCATGCGCTGAAAAGAAAAATAATGTGTCGGTAACCTGTCGAAAAATAAAAGGTATAAATGTGATATTGTAGCTTGTGAAGGATGGAATATCTCCATATACCCTTGCAATACAATATTACATAAGAGAAATATATGACTATAAAGTGACAAGAAAATCATTTTTGGCCCTTCAAAAATTTTCCCTTTTATTTTCGATGGATTTGACTTTATTTTCATTTTATATTTTATTTGGTTGACTTTTTGTTCTTTGGTCAGCTTTACTATGTCTCATATTGCATGACACCTTTAAATTAATTTTTTTCATATATCTTCAGAAAGTATGTACACAATTAATGTAATAAACCATACATTAGAAAAAGGGAAGAAGCAACCATTATATTAAAGGAGGTAAAGAAAAAGGTAATCAATAAAATATGATGTGGTGTTTTTAATATACATATTAAGTGATATTCCAACCCAATCTATAAATATAATAGGTAAAAAATTTCTATTAGATTGGTCAGGGTTATGGCCCACCTCTTCATCCAGCACTATGTCTTGGGCCCCTTCTCCCACTACTGTTGTTGCTCCCCTTCCTCGCTTAGTCCATTCCTTCATGGACCAATATCTCTTCTCGCTCAGCCTCTTTGATGATACATTTTTGTCTCCCCTCAAATCATCAAACCCATCTTTGGATTTCCTTTGCTATTCCACAAGTCTAATATTTCACCACCCACCAACGAGAAATTGTAAATTGCTAGAGTTGTAACTTCCGCACCACCTTTGCATGCGACCACCTCCAACTAGGTTCTGCTCGAAACCTTAGTGACTTATAGGCCCTAGAAACCCCCCTTGACTATCATATAACAATTTTACCCTCCGCTCTGATAGTTTGTCTTCCTTCACGAAACTTTGACTCGGTGGATCCTAACAATGAAAATAGTTGAGAAATTATATTTGAGAGTAAGAACTACTAAGAAATTTTTTATTTTGTTCCTTTCATTTGACATGATCATTTTTGAAATTTTATTACTTAGAGATGTCAAATAATTTTATTTAATGTTGATATAATAATGAAACAAAAAGTAAACAATTCAACTTTATCATTATTCCATTAATCCAAAACAAATATTTGATGGAAATAAAATAATTCTAATTAAATAAAATTAATCTCAGGCTCCTATACATTTAGACATCTTTAAAATATACAAATTTTAGATTCACCAATATCTAAATTGATCTTAATTCTTAATCTCTTTATTTTTAATGATTTTTAAATTCATTCATAATGAGACATGGTTTTTACGAAGTATTTAGAAGGGAAGAATTTTTTTCTATCTTGGAATATAGTTTAATCACTAGTTTTCTACATTGTCATGAAATGGTACTTTTGCAATGCCTTATTCATAAAAAAAAAATTTCCTCATATTAACTGGAATAAATGATATTTTGATTTCTCTTTTGATTTGTGTAGAATATATTTCCATTGTTAGTTCCATAAATATTTTTTTATAATGATAATATATTTCCATTTTCAATTCCAAAAAAAAAAAATTATAATGATTTTAAATAAGACACGAGATTAAGTTTTTTTTTTTTTTTTTTTTTGACAAAATAGACTTTGTTTTTAAATCTCTCCTATCAAACAATGTAAAGTTGTTATGTTACTGACTAGCTTTATTGATATATATATATAAACTAGTTCATCCCATGGTAAATTTTGAAAATTTCATTTTCGAAAAAAAACTTTGAATATAAACCTCCTATATGCCAAACTAGTCGAAATTCCCGAAAGCAGTTAATCCAATGGTAAATTTTGAATTTTTCGTTCTCGAAAAAAAAAACCTTTGAATATAAACCTCCTCTATAACAAACTAGTCCAAATTCCCAAAAGAAGTTAAGCAAGGGCAAGCAAAGGAAACTCCAATCACCTTAAGAGCAAGTGGTAAAAGACTATAATATTTTCATCCAGGGAGACCATTCAATATTGAAAAAGAGCACCTTTTGATTAAATATTTGCTATTGGAACTTGGAATTTGATCAAGTGTTTTCTCTTTATATTCTAAATTTTAATGAGATTTTGTTTATTAATTTTTATATTAATTGACCTTATATATCTTAGTCCAAATGACCAAAAGAAGTTAAGAAAGGACAAGTAAAGACAAATCCAATCACCTTAAGAGCAAGTGGTAAAATACTATAATATTTTGATCAAGAGAGACAATTCAATATTGAAAAAGAGCACCTTTTTTTATTAAATATTTTCTATAGGAACTTGGAAATCGATTAAGTGATTTCTCTTTATATTATAGAGTTTAATGATATTTTTTTCATTAATTTTTAGATTCAGTGATCTTATATATGTCACTATTGAATTTATGTCTTATTGCTTTTCTTTTGCAACATCTAATACAATTGTTAATTAATTTATTAATCTGTTTTTATAACTAAAAGAAAATAAAACCTAACAAATATATATCTATATATATCTATATATATATATATATATATATATATATATATATATATATATATATATATATATAATAAAACCTAACAAAAAGATCTGTGGAAAGTTGCAGATTAGAGAAGTTGTGGATCTGTTCGGGAGAGGCAGATCGGATCAATTTTGTGGTTGTATTGTGAAATAGCGGATTTTCTCATTGGAGCACAATTATTTTGTAGATTTGCCAGATATTGCTGGATCTAAATTGAAGATACAGTGGGTGGATTAGGAGAACTAGAAGAACATCGGAAGATTGGTTGTCAGGATCTTAAAGGTATTGATTTTTTTTTCTGATCAATTGGGTAGATTCATTTATTTGTAGATCAGTTCAGAATGAGTAATACTATGGAATCATATCTCCACAAGTCTAGCAAACTCGATGGATCTAAATTCACGAATTGGAAGTTTAAGATACGGACCTTTCTTGAGGGTGCAAATGCATGGTCGATAGTTACAGGAGATGAGCAGAGACCAAATTCAATCACAGGAGTGACTACGCAAGAGAAAGAATGGGATAAGCGAGAAAACAAAGAAAAAGTTTTGCTGAAGATGTCCATTAAGGACAACATTATCCCACATATCAGAGAGTGTAAAACGTCCACGGAGATCTGGACGACCATCAAAATTTTATATCAGACCCAAAACACAAATCATATTATGGCACTCAAAGGCAATCTATTTTCAATGAATATGGATGAAAGTGAGACCGCTGTTGAATTCATCGCATGAGTTAAAGATTTGAAAGACGGATTGGGAGACATTGGAGAGAAGGTGTCTGATTCCGATCTTATCACAATTACGCTGAATGGGATGAGGGATGAATATCAAATTTTCATCACTGGATTGGCGGCAAGGGAGAAAGCTCCTACATTTGAAGAATTGACAGGGATATTGCTACAAGAAGAGGAGCGGCGGCAGAATTTGAAACCCCGGAGTGATGATCATGCTCTGATGGTGAAACGAAGATTATTCGGAGGGAATCTGCCACAACAGCAATCACAGTCACAACAACAACAGCAGCAGAGAGGAGGAGGTACATTGCAAAAGAGTTCGTACAGAGGTATGTATGTAAATAATCCTATAAGAAGATGTTATTATTGTGGAAATAAGGGTCATATACAGATTGAATGCCTTAAGAAGCAGGTAGATGATGCAAAGAAAAAGTTGGTGAAGCACAGAGGATACTTTATTGAAGAATATGAAGATCTCAGCCACAAATTTCGACTATTCACAGCTGACTGTGCCCTTTCAGGATCTAATGAGGACGACATCTGGTATGTCAATTCTGGTGCATCCTCTCACATGATAGGTAAGAAGGAATGTTTTGAAGCTCTCGAAGAAAGTACATATGGATCAAAAATTTATTTAGGAGATGATAGTGGATACGAGATTAAAGGATATGGAGATATTCCGGTAAAGTTACCAAATGGTGATATTAGTCATCTTAAACATGTTTTATATGTACCCGAGATTAAGAAAAATCTGATATCTGTATCCATGATAACTGATCAAGATATGCAAGTCGAATTCTTCAAGAATCATTGTGTCATAAAGGATTGCAGGAAAGAAATTATTGCAATAGGCGTGCGTGTAGGAAGCCTATACAGACTGGATGTAAAAATTATACCACAGCAAGCCATGGTTGCAGTTGGATCGACAACCGAAAAACTCTGGCACCAGGGATTTGGTCATCTGAATTTGCAGGACCTCATGTTATTACAGAGAAAAGGTATGGTAGAGGGACTCCCTATTTTTCATAGTACTCAGTTAAATTGTGATGGATGTGCCTTAGGTAAAATGCATAGAGAAGAGTTTCCTATGCATGATAGAAGGAAGGAAAGAGATATCCTAGAACTATTGCATACTAACATATGCGGACCTATGCAGACGAGGTCGCTAGGTGGAGCATATTACTTTCTTTTATTTACTCATGATTGCACTAGATATTCCTGGGTTTATTTTCTGAGTAAAAAGAGTCAGACTTTCCAATATTTTATAGAATTTAAAACCTTGGTGGAAAATAAGTTAGGAAAAAACATAAAAATTCTTCGCTCTGATCAAGGGGGAGAATATAGGTCATGGGAATTCATGAAATTCTGCAGATCCCATGGGATTTTTCAGTAGTTTATAGTTCCTCACACACCACATCAAAATGGAGGGGTAGAGCGCAAGAACATAACTTTAGTGGAGTGCACAAGGAGTATGTTACAAGGTAAGTGTCTATCTAATAGTTTTTGGGTAGAAGCTATTAATACTGCTTTCTATTTAAAGAACAGAAGTCCTACCAAATTTATTGGCTTCAAAACCCCCTTTGAAGCATTATATGGACTCAAACCAATAGTAAATCATTTAAGAGTATTTGGGTCAAAAGCCTTTGCCCATATACCCAAAGTTGATAGGAAGAAATTAGACCCTAAAGTTATCAAATGCATCTTTATTGAATATGGCACTGAATTCAAGGCATATAAGTTGTTCAATCCTGAGTCTCATAAGATATTTGCAAGCAGGAATGTAGTGTTTCATGAACAGGTTCAAGAAGGGAAGGATGACAGTGATGATTATTGGCACATTCCATTGTTGATGGAGGAAAGAAGTGAGGATGAACGTGAGCAGGAGCAGAAATAAGAGAAGGAAGAAGGTGATAGAATCAATAATGCAAGCCCGAATAAATCTGAAGAAAACAAATTTGAGGTAAGTCCCCTACCAAGGAGATCAGGTAGGAAGACTCAAATACCAACCAGATTGAAAGAATATGCTTTGATGTCAAATATTTTGAACATTGTAGAACCCACTAATTATAAAGAAGCTATTCCATCTGAGGCATGGAGGGTTGCAATGAATGAAGAGATTGAATCTATTATTAGAAATAACACTTGGGATTTAGTTGAACTGCCTAAAGGTAAAACACCCATAGGATGTAAATGGTTATATAAACCAAAAATGAATGTAGATAGAAGTATAGAAAAACTAAAAGCTAGGCTGGTTGCAAAGGGGTACTCACAGCAAGAGGGTATAGATTTTGATGATACCTTTGCACCTGTAGCAATGTTAAACACCATCAGAATACTTATTTCTCTAGCAACAAAACACAATTGGGAGCTACACCAGCTTGATGTTAAATCTGCATTTTTAAATGGTGAATTGAAAGAAGAAATTTACTTAGTACAGCCTGAAGGGTTTGTAAAGAAGGGGCATGAACATCTTGTTTGAAAATTGAAAAAGGAACTATATGGCTTAAAACAAGCACCGAGGTCTTGGTATGAAAAGACTGATTCTTTCTTTTTAGAGCATGGTTATCATAGGAGTTTGAATGACCCGAATTCGTATACCAAGTACAATAAACAGGGGTAGATTATTTTGATTTATTTGTACGTGGATGACATGATTATAACAGACAATGTAGATAATTTGATCAAAGGAATCAAATGGCTGATGGCACAAGTTTTTGAAATGAAAGATCTCGGAAGTCTCCATTACTGTCTGGGATTGGAAGTATGGAGAGATATTGGACAAACTTTTCTTACTCTAGGAAAGTATGCCAGAAGTCTACTGGAAAAATTTGGCATGGATCAGTGTAGGTCAGCAGCAACACCATTGCAGCAGAATTTGAAGTTGTGCAGTGATGATGGTACTAAGGAGGTGGATGCCACTATTTACAGACAGCTAGTTGGGAGTTTGATATATCTCACAACAACTAGACCAGACTTGGCATAATCTGTCAGTGTGTTGAGCCAATTCATGTCTAAACCACTTGAAAGTCACTGGGTTGCAGTAAAAAGTGTGTTGAGGTATCTTTGTGGTACTGATAATTATGGTATTTTATACACTAACACATATGATGTTACTCTAGCAGGTTTTTTAGATTCAGACTGGGCAGGTAACCTGGATGATTGAAGGTATATCACAGGTTATGCATTCAGCATAGGATCCGGGGTCATAGCATGGACCAATGAAAAGCAAAGCACTGTAGCCTTATCTTCATGTGACGCTGAGTACCAAGCATTGTGTGCAGCCACATGTGAAGCGATCTGGTTGAGAAGGCTTCTCAATGATCCGGGAGAAGAACAGAAAAACTCAACTTCCATTAAAAGCAACAACCAGAGCACCATTAAACTAGCATACAATCCAGTGTTTCATAAAAACACCAAACATATTGACACTCAGTTCCATTTTGTTAGAGAAAAAATACAGTTAAAAGAAATATTTTTTGAATATTGTAAAACTTGTGACAATATGGCTGATATTTTACTAAGCCTCTTACACGTGTAAAGTTTGAATTGTTTAGAGAGATGTTAGGAGTTTAGGACAATCCTTTCTCCATTAAGGGGGGGAGTTGAAAATAATTATATTATTTATGTATTAATGGAGAAAACATTACATAAGTTGTAACATATCTCCTTAGTTTAGGATTTGTTCCTAGAATTTAGGAGTCTATTTGCAACTTCCTGATTTCTTGTGATGTACTTATAGATGTATTTTCTGATTCATGAATGTAGAGTGATCAATTCGTTTGAGTGTAGTCTCCAGGTGCAGTACTCACCTGAGAGCTACAACTCCTCCTTTTCAATTCCGTGTATATTTTATCTAATATTTGATTATTGCCTTTGTTGGTTATCCAAATAATCCAAAACCATAGCCAAATCAAATTGAGAGGGTTTTTGAGAGTTTTGAAATAATCCAAATAAACTTTGTTAGGTCTTCACATAATCTAACCCTATATAATCAAATAAGGTTGACAGGTCTTCGAATAATCCAAATAGACTTTATTGTATTGAGTCATCAATTAATCTAAATCTATCAAATTCAGTTGAGAAGGAGCAACATATTATGGCATTTTAACTGTGTTAATACGTTACAGTCAATGATGGTGAAATAAAAAAAATGTATCACCACGCAGATGAAATAACAGTTTTTAATGAGAATAAATATTTTAGTACTTTTTAGTCAATAATTCAATTAACAAAGAAATAAACAAAATAGGTCACCACACAGATGAAATAGCAATTTTTAATGAGAATAAAAATTTTAGTACTTTTTAGCAAATAATTCAATTAACAAAAATAAAAAACAGAATCAAAGAAAAGTAGTAAGTCTGTTATTAGTTATTAAACCAATCATTACTTTACTTAGAAATACCCTACTAGCTCCTAGACAGATGCGAATAACCACGACACATAGCTGCGAGTCGTGGTAGGCTCATAGGGATAATGGCATTTAAAATGTTAATTGTCACGCTCATCATTCCTGTAACCCCTGATATATCACCAATCCCGAATGACCCTGCAATCTATTTTAGCAAGGATGACCATTTTCGTATGATGCTAGCGTATTTTACAGTTCAGTATGACCTCTATGTCTAAGTATGTCGAAAGCCAAAAAAAAAAAACTAAATTAAAAAAAAAAAAAAAAAAACATAAAATATACATAAGGTTGGCTTTAAAAATAACTTACTTAACCATATAAATAAACAATAAAAAATGAATTTAAACAATATAAATTTAAAGCAATGAAAAAAAAAGTTATGGTAAATAAATAAAAATATAAATAAAACAAAGGTATGGTAAATAAATAAAACCTCTTTTTATACTTAGGTACGGTAAATAAATATAAATATAAATAAACTAGATTTATGGTAAATAAATAAAACCTATTTTTATATTTACTCCATAAACCTCTTTATATTTACAAAAACTCAAAAAGAACTTTTATTTAGATGAACCCTATGGGCCAAATACCATGGGAAAAACTATTATCAATAACATGGCCAAATATCATGAAACAAATTATTATCAATATCATGGGCCAAATACCATATTTATAAAAAAGGTAGAAAAAGGTAAGGTAAATAATAAAAATATATTAAATAGGAGTAGAAATCAACATCTAATTATATTTGAAGCCTATGGACCAAATAAATAATAATACCATGAATAAAAAACATTATTAACCCTAACATTAATATTAAAATTTATTAAAACTAATAACTTTATATTAATACAATATTAAATTTGTTGGATATATATATAAACTCTAGATATATATGGGAGGGAAGAAAAAAGACATATGATACAGGTGGAGAAATAGAGGGAGTGACAAGGGAGAGATGGAGATAAAATGAAGGAGAGGGGAGTGGAGGAATGAAGAGAGAGAGAGGGAGAGGAGTGGGAGAGCTAGAGAAGGGTAAGAGAGGGAGAGGGAGACATAAATATGGAGGTGGGAGAGAGAGAGAAGGAGAGAGCAAGGGAGAAGGAGAAAGTATTGGAGTGTAGAGAGAGGCATAAAGAGAGAGGGAGGGATAAGGATAAAGGATTGGAGGGTTGATAGAGACATAGAGAGAGAGGGAGAGAGATAGAGAGAGAGAGAGAGAGAGAGAGAGATGTAGGAGAGAAAGGGAGAGAGAGGAAGGATGAGAGGAGGAGAGAGGGAGGGAAAGAGAGACAAATTTGGAGAGGGAGAGAAGGAGAGAGAATAAGAAAGAGAGGGATATAGTAACATAGTTGGAGAGATAGATAGAGTGATGGGGAAAGAGAGATGAATTAAGGGGAGAGATAGAGAGAGAGAGTGGTGAAGATAGAGGGAGGTAGGCGATCAAGGGAGAGAGAGGAAGGATGAGAGAGAGAAAAATAGTGATGGGGGAATATATAGGATTATAGGGGAAAGAGAGCTAGAGAGTGAGTGATGGGGAAAGAGAGAGGGAGGTAGGAGAGAAATGGAGAGAGAGGAACGAAAAGAGAGAGGACTTGAGAGAGAGGAGGATAGAGGGAGGGATAAAGATATGGATTTGGAAGGGGAGAGAGGGAAGGATAGAGAGATGGAGCTAAATGGGGAGAGAGGGAGGGATATAAAGATGCAGTTGGAGGGGGAGAGAGGGATGGATAGAGAGATGGAGCTGGATGGAGAGAGAGGGAGGGAAGAATAAATACATAGAGAGTGACAAGTGGTGAGAGAGACGGAGTGATAAGGGAGATGTGGAGAGAGAGAGTTTATGTTTGAAGGTGAGATAAGGAGACAAAGAAGGAGCAATGGAGAGAATGAGGGAGAGAAGGAGAGAGATAGACATAGAGTGACAAAGTTAGAAGGTGACGAGAGAGAGAGAGAGATAGGTGGGAGAGAAAGGAAGAGAGAGAGTGGAGAGAGGTAGGGAAAGAGAGATGTAGATGGAGGCGGAGAGAGAGGGAGCTAAGAAGAAAAACATAGAGAGTGAAAGTTGGAGAGAGAGAGGGAGAATGAGTGATAAGGAATATGGAGGGAAAGCGAGAGAGGATAGCATGAGGGAAGAGAGATAGAAGCGAGGGAGAGGGAGGGAAGGGGAAGAGAGAGAGAGAGGGAAGGATAGGAAGAGGGAGTGATAGATAGATATATTGGAATAAGAGAGTGTATGTTTTGGGTTTGATATAAAGAGAAAAAGGGATATAGAGATATAGATGGAAGGTGAAGAGAAAGAAGAGATAGATGGAGACAGGAAGGGAGGGACAAAGAGATTGATAAATATGGAGTGAGAGAGAGTGTGTGTTTGTGGGGGTGAGATAAAGAGACAAAGAAGGAGGGATGGAGGGACATATAGATATACACAGAGGGGCGAGAGAGGTAATAATATTTCTTACAATAGATGTATTTATTTCAGTGTAGATTGTAATTTCTAATCCTATTAGATTGCTTGGACTAGATGCATTGATTTTAGTGTAGATTTTGATTTCTAATGATATTTGATTATTTGCACTAGATGCATTGATTTCAATGTAAATGATTTCTAATTCTATTTGATTTCTTGCACTAAATGCATTGATTTCAGTGTAGACGGTGATTTTTAATCCTATTTGATTTATTGCACTAGATGCATTAATTTCAATGTAGATGTTGATTTATAATTATATTTGATTGCTTACACTATATGCACTGATTTCAATATAAATGATTTCTAATCCTATTTGATTGCTTACACTATATGCACTGATTTCAATATAAATGATTTCTAATCCTATTTGATTGCTTGCACTAAATTCATTGATTTTGGTGTAGATGGTGATTTATAATCCTGCTTGATTTCTTGCACTAGATGCATTGATTTTAGTGTATATGTTGGCTTCTAATCCTATTTTCTTACTTGCACTAGATGCGTTGATTTCAGTGTAGATGTTGATTTCTAATCCTATTTGATTATTTGCATTAGATGCATTGATTTATGTCAAAATGTTGTTTTCTAATCTTATTTGATTTCTTGCATTAGATGCATTGATTTAAGTGTAATGTTGATTTCTTATTTGATGTAATTGGATGTATGATGATACGTTAATTTTAAAGTCATTGGATTAATAGTGTGCATTGATTTAAGTGTAAGAACAAAAAATTATTGACAATGTGGAACTGTTTTTGTGTTATAGTAATTAAACATAATAATATTGGAGAGCAAGAGAGACAAGGTATGATTTTTGCTACAATAGCTCGATCTAAATATTTAAATGATTTATGATTTATGATTTCTACTATGTTTTTTAGTGTATATTTTAATTTCTAATGATATTTGATTATTTGCACTAGATGCATTGATTTCAATGTAAATGATTTCTAATTCTATTTGATTGCTTGCACTAAATGCATTGATTTCAGTGAGATTTTAACAACAGCGTTTGATTATTGTCTTTGTTGATTATTCAAATAATCCAAAACCATAGTCAAATCAAATTGAGAAGTCGTGGAGAGGTTTGAAAGAATCCAAAAAAAAACTTCCCTAGGTCTTCAAATAATCCAACCCCATATAATCAAATAAGGTTGAGAGTTCTTCCAGTAATCCAAATCTACTTTATTGAGTCGTCAATTAATCCAAATCTATCAAATTCGGTTGATAAGGAGCAACAAATTAAGACATTTTAACTGTGTTAAGACGTTACAGTCAATGATTGTGAAATAAAAAAATTATGTTACCAGGCAGATGAAATAATAGTTTTTAATGAGAATAAATATTTTAGTACTTTTTAGTCAATAATCAGACACAATATGTGGAAGTCTAAAAATCATAAGGGAATTGACTTTCTGTGGGCATAGGACATCACATTTAAAGTTTACTTGCTCCACTAGTGTCCAAACAATGATGGGTTCAAGCTGGTGTCAAGAATTTTGTTACCCTAGAGTAATTGGCACACAAGTGTCCCGTCTATGAAGCTCAATTATCATCATTTCTTTAGCTCATGGGTCTTGGTTACGTAGGGAGGGGCATCATAGCAAAGGATGCGGTTTTCGAACTTGTTTCGGCGCTCGTGCTCAAGGTGCACATGGTTAGGTTGTTCATTGTCATGGTTACACTAATCTTCGTCGGGGTGCTCGTGGTTACAGTGCTCATGGTCGAAGCTATGCTCGAGATTGGGATGTTTGTGGCCAAGGATATAGTCAAGGCACACGTGGTCAGAGGTCAAGGCACTACTCTTGCTTCTCCTATTCATTACAAGATGCTTCTCTAGCTAAGTGAAACCTTTGCACACTCTCTTTATCTGTAGCAAATGACGTCTTTAAATAGTTGCAAGTTCAGTTCTGTTCCTATGTTTATCAATTTTGGGAACTTTATTTTCTATTTCTTAATCTCGTTAAGCTAGGTCTTCACAACCTCATGGTCATTTATTTGTGCTACTAGTCTTGCTTCTATTTCTACAGACCAATAAAACTAAAAATACTCTTTTGTAATATATCTTTGAACTAATGAAATTTCTAACATTATACAAAATACAAATTTTTATTTAATTTTAAATTAAATTATTATTTAGCCATTATAAGTTTTAATATCTCCACATTCCCATATTAAATCAAGTTGAAAGGTTTAAATCAAATTGTCTAATAATTTTTTTTTATAATTATAAATTTTAATACTATCTAAATGTTGATATGATGTTTCCACCAAATTTTAATATTCGTTAAACATTTCAAAATTTTCAATTTTTTATTTTTTTGACCTAAGCTATAATACATTTGAAATATTGATTCATGAAAAGAAATTTGATGCAATTTTAAAGATGATGTGAATTTTAAAATATCATTAAAAAGATTAATTTAAAATAAGTAAGAAAAAAAAAGTTAATGTAAATTTCAAAAACTAATTAAATTATTAATTAAAAATGTTATAAATTTCAATTTTTTTAATTAAATACTATATATATATATATATAGATATATATATTTAAAATATATAAAATTAATCAATATTATTTATTTCTTTTAATTATAGTTATACATATTATTATATAAATACTTATTTTTAAAATATTATACAATTAATTATTTTTAAAACATATATAAAAAATGAAAACTAAATGAATTTGTTATTCTTTAACCTCCATTTATTATTATAAGTATTAGTCGGAAAAATGATGTTACTCAGGTGATGTATATTGCGATCACTTAATTTTACTAAAACTTTCGTAGTTATACCATATTTATGTCACAAGGTGTTTTTCTTTGAGAACAACTGCCCTAGCTACTATTGTGTACTAGTTTTCACTATTATATAAAATGTTAAACAATTTTATATGTCTAACTGATCATATGAATAATAGTTAATAGTTAAGAAAAAAAATAGCTAGGGTTGCTTCTTGTCAAACTGTTCCTTGTTTTTTTTTTAGAACGAGGACCCTAGTTACCATTATGTACTCGTTTGCATCATGAGATAGAATGTTAGACAATTGAATATTTTTAGACTGTCAGATGAATAATAATTAATAGTTAAGAAAAAAATAGTTAGAGTTACTTCTTTCCAAACTGTTTCTTAATGACTTGACAATTCCTTGATAGTTTTTGTAGAATAAGATAAATAAGGTTTTCTCTTGAAAACATTGCTCATTATAGTTAATAGTTAAGAAAAAAATAGCTAGAGTTGCTTCTTGTCACAATTTTTTAATGACTTGAAAATTTCTTGATAATTTCTCCCTAATAAAATAAATAAAGTTTTCTCTTGAAAATATTGCTCTATTTTTTCGTCAGTCATTGGAGACTCATTCTAGACTAGTGTTCTTGGAGTGAGATGGAACCTTCCCTGGCCCCAAAATTCCTATAAATAAAAGCTCATTTAGGTCTCTATTTTCAGTTGAATTCCACTTAGTTAGTGAATCAAACACAGTCTGTATCGTCTCAACCCTGCTTAGTGAATTTCATGATGGAGGATTTGATTAGTGATATCTTTAAAGTTGGACAAGAGCATTTTCCTCGTGAATTTCCTTATGGAGGATTTTTTTAGCAGACTCTTTAAAGTTGGACAAGAGCATCTGCTCTGGTTGAACCAGATTTGATTTGATAGGAGACCGTATGCTAAGGAAATCAACAATCTCAATATTTACTGGAGAGCAAGTTCTCCCATGTAAAGGTAATTAAGACTGCTGAATTGCTGAATTTTTTAATTTTATTTGATATTTTAAAAAAATGATAACACATTTTTCAATATTCAACTCATTTTTAAACAAATTGGAAGATTAGTTCAAGGAAAATGCGAGACTTTTCTATAGATCAAGTTGCCCAATGCAAAGGTAATTAGCAATATCAAAATACTAATTTCCTTATGATTTATTTAATGACTGAGTTCTGATTTATTATGATTTATTATTGCAGGAAAATTATCAAATAATTTGAATGTGGATTAATAAGTCGATTCTATACCGGAAAATTAACACAAAGAAACATAACACATCTTCAGTTCTTCAGAAATCCTTCACGATGAGCGAGATGGAATAAGGTTGACATTTTATACAATGAGATTATGGACTAATTGAGTAAGAACATGTGTTGTATTTATTTGTGGATTAATTTTATTAATTTAAATATAAATATCTTTGTTAGTGAAAATTTTTAGATTTATCTTTTAGAGTGGATTTTGTTTTTGTTTTACTCTGTTTTTGTTTTTTATAAATAATTTTCTTTCATCATGAGCTTTTATTTTTAATAATTTGACTAATTATTAAATTGTAATATTTAATATTTTTATATGTGATAATAAATGTTATTGTTAATATTGTTTACTTGGGAGTTTGATTAATTATCAAATCGTATTATTAATTTTTTTATATAGAATAATAAATGTTATTTTTAATATTGTTTAATTTGGTAAGTGAATAATTAACAAATAAGATTATAACTGTATATTTTCAATAATATTTATAAATTATTTATATATAATTTTATTTAAAAGATAAATTGTTGTTAATATGAAATTGTTTTTAAAATTTAGTTTATATATTATATAATTTATGATGTAGTTAGGTATATGGATGAATACCTAATTTGTTAGTATATAATTTTATTAAAATTATTTTTTTCCTAATTGTTTCTTTTAATTTTAAAAATATTTGTAAGAGATATAATTGTGAATTATTTCCTTATTAAATGGTTATAATCAAACTCAAACTTGGTAACTATAATGTAGAACTAATTAATTCTTCTAACATTCTAACACTTTCCATATAATCACAATGAATACATGTAGCTTAGTGAATCCATAGTGAGCGTGTGGGTCCTTCATATCATGTCTTCTAAGCAACCAATTGAAATAAGAGGTTAATAAAATTAAAAACACTAAATATATGAGACAAAAGTCCCATATATTAAGTATGATATAGTTTTTATACAAATATAATCCTTTGAAACTTTAAACTATCCTTCTAGTTTTCCAATACATTATTTTGGAATAATTAAAGTAATTCAAATTGAATAATTTATTTTTTATTTAAATTAATTATACATGTAAAAAACAGGTTATTTTTACTCATAGTGTTCATAAAGATAAGTATTATAAAGTGTACATAAATAATGGTATGATACTTCATTTATTATAATATGATTATTTTATTTTATTTTACTATTTAATGATTTGATACTTATTTGGTTTTTCATTGTTTTATTTTATTTTTTATTTATATGTAATTTTTTAAATATATTGTTATTCTTTAGAAGTTTCTACATGCCTGAATTCAACAATTATGAGGACCATAATAAAATTTGTCTCAACCAACCAAACTAAATACAATTCATATTTTTATAACAAGAAAAACATTTAGAAAAATATTGATTTGAAAATTATGTTATTTGAAATTTAATTTTGAATTTTATTATTCTCATTTTCTCTATGGAGTTCATGGAACCTAGAGAGATCGATGACCACCATGCCCACGGAATCGTAGTTCTAACCAACTTGGAGGAATCATTTTTATAAATGGCGTATAGGTAGATCTGATGAAGATAGCCACAATTTGAGATTTGGATGCTCTAGCTAATGTTCACATGCTAATGTCTACCCTAATCCACACATAATACTATAGAAGGTTCATTTGGGGTTACATGTCCATTATCCCCCCCATGGAATGGTTGTGAAAAAAGACCAAGAATTTCACTCAAATTATGGAATGAAAAAAATCCTTTGATCTTCTAAAAGACAAATTGGTTAGTTTTTTGGACCCTCCAATGTTTGTATGTTGTATGATAGGTTATTTATGTGGTGTTATGCCTTGATACCCACTACGGATCCTCTTGGTTCAATCCATTCCATTGATATCATCGTGTGTATATGTCATTTGTTGTGTTCGTTATGTGTTCGCGGGCTAGAATTCCTTTCCTTCCTGTGGTTAGTTTTGTGCTTTAATACCTCTGGTTTAGTGCCTCCTATGTTATGTGATGCTATATCCACTTATCTATCCCACCTAAACCTTCCCCTAGAGGAACTATTTCCCTTATTTATTTTCTTCTCCTTAATGGGGAATGGTTCATACCAATGGATACCACTTCATGTCAGCTCAATTACCAAGCTTGACCAAGAGGGTATTGAGAGTATTGAACCCATGACCTTTCAATAGCAAAGACAAGGACTACACCAATCAAGAAAAACTTATGGGACAAAATTTTATTACTTTAATTACATAAATATGTGGCTTATTATATATAACAAAATAATATTATTTTTATTTAGAATTCCAATTTTATTGCAACAATATTGCATGAAACTAAAGAAACGCTACAAAGAAAACGTCATTTGTGAAATGATGATGATGCCGAACGGTGACAATGATGATGACAACAATAAAGAAAAACAATACATGACGATTATGATGATGATGGATACAATGATGAAATTAGCTCTTAGACCTTAAGAAGGTGTGAGAGTACATATATTTATTATAGAGGTCGTGAGTACTTTGGCCCAATTGTCTCCTCCATTATGAAAAAACGAAATCTACATGCAATCAATAACAAAGAATTTGTTCCACATCAATCATCAAAATGGATATCTTGATTTGAGCTCTAGTAGTTCATGGAACATAATTACGGAAACAATGATGAGAATAGCTCTTATACCTTAAGAATGTAAGAGATTACATATATCTCTTATAGAGGTCCTGAGAAATTGTCTCCTCCATTATGAAAAAACAAAATTTACATGCAGTCTATAACAAAGAAGTTGTTCCACATCAATCATCAATATGGTTATCTTGATTTTAGATCTAATAGTTCATGGAACATAATTCTCCACCCCTTATTCTAGAGTACTTGTAGCTGAGAATGTTCCTACTACCTCATCAGTTGAAGAAGGCCCACATGAGAAAATTTGGAGAGATTCCTCAATGTGATTTCCATTTTACATTCAGTCATGCTACTCTTTTTTGTTTATCAGTGTCTTTACCTTTTCCCTTAAATTAAATAACTCTAAAAGCACTAGACAAATGACACTTACCTATTTCAATCAATTGAATAAAAAGGGTCTTTCTTAAGGGAATGTTGGAGAGGAATATGTTATTTAAAATGTCAGGAAAATAATTTACTTTCAAAACCAAAATGTTCTATCACCGGGAAAGGGAGTTCTTACGTTTAAAAGTTTCTACCATTATTCTCACTAGTAGATTTGATTTTTTATTTTTCTTTTGTGCGAAAATAAATTATCTTTGAAAGGAACTAAGGTTTTGAATTATGATCCTTAAATGACTGACTATATTCCATAATTAAGAGTTGATTTTTTTTCTTATTTTTGGGTATTGATGATGTTTGTTATTATCAATAATCTGTAGAGATCCAAAGTAGTAGAATATTGGTAGTTTAAAGAGGAATTATTCAAAGATGATTGTAGATAATTTACTAATATAAATTTATTTTCTCTAATATTTATTAAGCATCCCAGGGTTAAAAAAGGTCCAAATGTCCCTTATCCATAAAAAATGTTGATTAAGATGACTCTAGATACTCTATTTTCAAATGACATGAGAAGATGGATAGCATAAATATTACAATTATACACCATAATTAAGATTCTTAGTAGTATTTTATGATGTAAAACCTCTCATATTGATAAGCTATTATGCCATTAAAGAATTCATCTATAAAGAAAAGTCAGAGTTCCATAAGTAGTATAAGAGGAATTCAACATTAGGATTTTGATGGAAACAATTAATTTCCTGGAGGGGTGAAGTATGCCCAACCTAGTTATAAAAACCAAATGCATCCTTAATGTAGCAAAAATAAGCTTGCAAATTTCCTCATATAGAGGTCTTGGGTACTTTGGCCCAATTGTCTCATCCATTGTTAAAAGGTGCAACTTACATTCAAGCAATAACAAATAATTTGTTCCACAACAAACACCAAGATGGGTATTTTCATTTCAGTTCTAGTAGTTCGCTAAACATAAATCTCCACCTCTTATTATAGAGAAGTTGGAGCTGAGAAAGTTCCTAGTACCTCATCAGTTGAAGAAGGCCCACACTATAAAATTCGAAGATATTTCTCAATGTGATAGCCATTTGACATTGAGTCACTATGTTACTTTTTTGTCTAGTAGACTCTTTGCATATGCCCTTAACTTCAATAACTCAAAAAGCACTAGACAAAAGATAGTTACCTATTTCAATTAGTTGAATATAAAGGGTCTTTCTAAAAGGTTTGTTGGAGATGAATATATTATTTAAAAGATCAAGAAAATAATTTTCTTTCAAAATCAAAATTTACTATCACCATGGAAGGGAGTTCTCACTTTTAGAAGTTGCTACCATTATTCGCACTAGCATAAGAAACAAAATTGAACAAAATTTTTACTTGTTCCTCTTATGCTATTTTTTACTATGCTACAACCTTAAGACATTTCATTTGCAACATGTAATGCCATTGCTAGTAATATGTATGAAACTCATTTAATTTCATATAAATTTAAAAATCTCAATTTTATAATATGTATACCTTAAAAATCTCAATTTAAAAAATGTGGTGTGAGAAAGATTTAGCAGCTAAAATAAAATTAAGGTATTATAAGGAGGTCATCAATACCACCTTAGAAGATCAAAAATATCTCTCTGTTTCAACTAGCGCAAAGAAAAAAATTAATATAGTCAAGATTAGAACGAACTCTCATGAGCTCCATAGTGAAATAGGTCGTTGGATAGTTCCTAAAACACCATGGATGGAAAAAATCTGCCATTTCTCTGAGAATATGAATATTAAGGATGAAAATCACTTCCTCTTAGAGTGCCCTGGGTACAACCACATTAGAGCTCAATTTCATAATCTTTGTTGCAATACTGACCTTCCTAGCCTTTTAAGAGGTCAAAATTATAGTGAGCTTGGGAGGCTTCTCTCCAAGCTTTTTGAGCATAGGAATAAAATCTTAAATCAAATTAAATAACTCTTTTCTTTAGGTCTGATAGACCAAAAATTGGTCTCAGTGGACATTAACCATCACCATCATCATCATCATCATATTCTTTAAATTAAAAAATTATTATAATATTAAAATATAATTAAAAGAATAAATCGTAAAGTTAATTTAAATTTTAAAATTTAATTAAAAAACAAATATAATAAAAATAATAAAAATATTTATTTAATTAAATTAATCCATATATTTGGCACTTTTAATTATGCATACTCATTACTCAAGTAACTCCGAAAAAAAATCTAAATAACTTTGATATTCTTTAACCTTCCTTCTTTATGAAGAGAATCAATGATGTTAACATATACCAGCCTCTCTAAAGTGATGTATATTATAATCACTAAATTTTACTAAATATTTCATTGTTACACGATAGCTTGATACATAATAATATAATATATATTATTAATTTGATTATATGATATGGATTGATTATGAAGTTCATTTAATAAAATTAATCCATATATTTGCCAATTCTAATTATACATATTCATTACTCAAGTAACTCCGAAAGAAAATTCTAAATAACTTCGATATTCTTTAACCTCTTTTTATTAAAAAGAGGAGAATCAATGATGTTAACATATACCAACGGAGTTGTCTATCCAGGTAACAGAATAGTTCATATGGCATTTTTTTGCCTGGGCAACTAAAATTCAAGAAATCAGGTACTTGAAGTGTTTGGAATCCATTTTTGATAGTGGAAATGGATTCAACACTATCAAAAACCCTTAGATTCAAAAGACTAAAGTTTAACAACTGTAAACAAGATTCTGATAAAATCTTTGCCAAATTTTGAGTCTATATGAACCTCTCTAAAGTGATATATATTATAATAAAAAATTTTACTAATTATTTCATGGTTACACCATAGCTTAATACATAATAATATAATATATATTATTAATTTGATTATATGATATGGATTGATTAAAAATTTCAAAACAACGATCCGGTTGTTATTTTTAACCTAAGAGACTAACATATCTGAGTATACTTTGATATTTCAAACCTCTGTTTATTAGCGATATAGCACGAGAGTTGAAAGCTGATCTTTCCCCAATTCCAATTTATATAAATCCCTATAAAAATCTGTCGGCAACACCACATCTGGCGTTAAAACGGAGACTTCATGTGCTTTGGTTCAGTCAGTCATCAATGGAGTAGTAACTGGGCTGATAAAGAATAATGTTTTAAAAATTGTTTTATGTGGATTATAGAATTTGCGTAATTATGAAAAAAAAAAAAAATCGTATTTTAAAATATTCTCAAACCATAAATTTAAAAATAACCATCTATTTTATTATTTTATTTCTTATTTTAAACTTAAAACCTGAATATCTATCTGTAAATTATTGTTTGTAAGTTTGCAGTCATCTTTCTTTTGATTGTCTTGTAAATTTCACTCATAAGAATTGATTATCTTGTAAATTTAACATAGCAGTAGCCTATTCAATTCTCCTCATACTTACTCTGAGAGTTACGCTCCATAGTTGAGACAATGAGACAAGAAGGGGCTGGAATATGGTTTCTCCAAACATAGCGGTCACCAATCTCTCATCTCCACAAACCACACTCAAATAAAAAAACACAGTTAAATTTGATACATTCATTTCTTTATGTACTTTTATGATACGTAGGATTCAACATAACGCAGCGTGAATATTTTCGACAGCGAGTACTTGTATTTTTTGTGCATTATATTCATAACTTATAGCGTCTCCCTAAGAAAGGTGAATCATAAAAAGCAAGAGGGTGCAAAGTAACCGTTTAAGATTTCGAACAATTTACTATTATATTTAAAATATCAGGAAATCGACTAAATGACAAGCAAAAATGACCAATCTATTATTATATTTAAAATATCAAGACTTAATGACATGAATAATTTGTAATTTATGATAATGATGATATTGTGAGATTTTGAGATACAAAGATTTAGATTTGCAAAATAATGAACAAACTTGGAAGAGAACGAAAGAGTGAGCAAGAATGGAGAAAAGAATGAACTTAATTCATCAATATTAGTTTTGGAATCGATACATAAAAGCAACTAAGCTAAGCTTAGTTGTACATGCAATAACTATGGATAGTGAAGCTAAATTTGTTATGTTTTGCTAATGTGCACATGCACCACATGCAAGCACTATGTTAACTAACAAAGCCAAGTGCACATGGCTTGTAAGCACTTGAGTTAATTAGCCAAAAACAAGTGCACATCACATGCAATATCTAGAGTTGAAATAAAGCTAATTAAGGTTAACTATGTGCATGTAAAGCACTCAAGTTAACTAGCTAAAGACAATTGCACATTGTGTGAATCTCTAGAGTTGAACTAAAGCTAATCTAGGTGCATGTACACCAACACCGCCCCTTAAGCATAACTTAGGTGAGTGTGATGCTAAATGAATGAGCCTCGACAACATGGCCATTTTAGGTACCCATATACAATGCATAAAAAGGAGGAAAAAGGGAAAACCCAATGGGAAGAAAACCCCCCTCTCAAAATATAATTGAAAAGTAGAGAAAAGACAACTGCTAGGCAGTCGTGTCCTTCACCTCGAGACGATCTTGCAAAAATCAAAACTTTTGCTCAGTGAAAGTCTTGGTGAAGATATTAATAGTCTGCTCGAAACTCGGAAAGTATGGAAAACCGATGATCCCATCATGGATCTAGAGGAATAAGCTTCATTTTTGGAAGTAGAGCTATAAAATCCCATCTTTGGATCAAGGACTAAATTTCCTTATACATGGTTGCATGCCAAAATGGATTCCTTGCAACTTCGTCATGCATTTGACGATCAAATTCATGTACCCTATATGCATGCATGAGAATGGTTGTGTCTAGGGATGCATGCATGTGCATGTGTGGCCTTAGAGATGCCTTTGTGGATGCATACATGTGCATACATGGTGCTATAAATGCCTCCTTAAATGCATGCACGGGCATGCATGGCTCTGTGACTAAGAGTGCATGTGGGGCATCATTAAATTGAGACCTCATTAGATCTGCATCATCAACATCATCAATAGTAGAGGAATCAAAGTCCTCTTTTATGTTTTTGAAAGTAGTATATTCATCACTAGCAGAGGAAGATATTTCCTCATGTGTGATGTCTTCGTTATTGGAGAAGATAAAATTCTCATATGGAACAGGTTCATTAACAATAGAAGAAGCAGAGTCTTCTTCTTCAACACTGTCTTGAGAATATTTCTCCACATTATTGGAGTCTTCACCACTTTCATGACTGTTATAATAAGCCGATCTCTTTGCCTCCAAATGGTGTTCTTCTAGATCATTTTCATCACCATATAATCCTTTCAATGTAGTCCAGATTTCATATGGTGAATCAATATTTCTGATCTCATAAAGAATATCACCAGACACAGATAGACACAATCTTCCATACGCCATATCACATCTATTAAGCTAATTTGACTTCTCATCCTCTGACATCGGTTATGTCTCAATTCCCATGAATATTTGGTACAAGCCTTTGCTACTAAGATGAAGAAAAATCATTAACTTCCATTCATAGTAATTGTATTGAGTGAGAATAGTGGAAGTTGGAGATTCCATTGCGACAATTCTCTAATATTTTGATCTGCAAATCAAATCTTTGAACAATTTCCAATTCTTTGTGAATTCCACTTTCCTTTCGCTATCTGTGTGTGTCATCTGATACACTAAGAGAAGATTCACAGAAAGCCTTGGAATA
Source organism: Pinus albicaulis (assembly GCA_034641835.2). Taxonomy (NCBI): domain Eukaryota; kingdom Viridiplantae; phylum Streptophyta; class Pinopsida; order Pinales; family Pinaceae; genus Pinus; species Pinus albicaulis. Next base: position 1,138,859,584 of record CM076572.1, read on the forward strand.
TGCAAGACATTCTCAAAACTTCCATCTTCAAATTGCACTCTTCCTTGTCCAGTTGCAACAACTGTAGAATTATCCCCCATGAGAATATGAGGTCTTCAGTATGCATGTAGAGAAGAAAATAATTCCTTTGAAGAAGTCATATGTTGTGAAGCTCCTGAATCGATGATAAATTCTTGCAGTGCAAAATGAAGCGCAATCAAAGCATGCCCATAACCCTTTGGATCTGGTGCTTTTTCTCCAGACTTCTTCTTGGCATTCTCAGGAATATGTTCTCCAAGATTGTGTTGTTGGAGTGTTTGTGCCATAAGATCTATAGTCTTCTTCATGCATGCAGATTCAGAGTGAAAACCATGGTGGCAATAATTGCACATTGATTACACTTTCGTTCCTTTCCTTTCCTTTGAGTTGGATGATCCATCAGGGGGTTTGAGATTTCCTCGCTTTCTTGGATCATGATCCTTCTTCCCTTTTCCTTTCTAATGGCCTTTGGAATTTCCCTTTCCTTTTGCATGCACAGTAAGTGCATGCGCTTTGGAATTTTTAAGTGTGCCCATTTTGATGAGCTTATCTTGCTCATGCATTAAATACTGAATAAAAGAATCCAGTGAGGGCATCTTCCAAGATGCACCGGTTGCAGATCTTACTGTGTGGAATGTAGAGACGAATACTGCATACTCTGGACCAAGTTTTGATAAAATTGAAAGAATCAACTGGTTTTCTTGCTTGGATTTTTCGATCTTGCATCCTTTCAGCTAAAGCTACAAGGCTTTATACCTTGTGAAAAAATCTTGAATGTTCTCAAAATTTCTCAGATCTAATGAGTTTAACTCATTTTCAAGACTGTGACCTTGCATTCCATCCTATTTTCCCAAACAATCCTTCCAAATTTTCCATACTTGATTTGGAGTTGAACCTGATTCAACATGAAATAGAAGTTCTAGAGAGATAGATAAACATAGGATGTCGAAGGCCTCGTCCATGCGATTGAAATATCTTGTTTTCTCCACTGTCGACGTCGGTTCAACTTCTGTCTCCATGGTTACTCGAAATAAGCCTCTACTTCTAAGATGAAGTAGAATCTTTGGCTTCCATTCGAAGTAATTATGTGGAGTAAGAATTGTTAATTGTGGAAACTCCAATTTAGACTCCATTCTTTGTTGTTGTTTGAATATTCTGAACCTGCAAATAAAAATTGCTTGTGCACTGATTACAAATCTTAGTGCTCTGATACTAGGTGAGATTTTGAGATACAAAGATCTAAATTTGCAAAACAATGAAGAAACTTGCAAGAGAACAAAGGAGTGAGCAAGAATGGAGAAAAGAATGAAATTAATTTATCAATATTAGTTTTGGAATCAATACATAAAACCAACTAAGTTAAGCTTAGTTGTACATGCAATAACTATAGATAGTTAAGCTTTATGTTCTGTTAATGTGCACATGCACCACATGGAAGCACTAAGTTAACTAACTAAGCCAAGTGCACATCGCATGTAAGCACTCGAGTTAATTAAATAAAAACAAGTGCACATCACATACAATATCTAGAGTTGAACTAAATCTAATTAAAGTTAACTATGTGCATGTAAAGCACTCAAGTTAACTAGCTAAGGACAAGTGCACATTGCATGCAATCTCTAGAGTTAAACAAAAGCTAATCTAGGTGCATGTACACCAACAGATATTTATCATTAAAATGAGATAAAAAAAAAATTATTTTAAAATTTTAAATTGTACAAGTTGAGGGAAACTTTTAAAATACGATATTTTAAAAATTATATTTTTTAATTAATATAAAATTTATTTTATTATTATTGTTTAATTTTATGGTCATGATCAAACATTATACTAAATTGGTTTATGATAATATGTTGTTTATGGGAGAAGGAACTCACTTTTAAGTAGCTATTTGATGACTAAGTTTATAAAAACATACATAACTTATTTCTCTTACTATTTTGAAGATATAACATTTAAAAAAAAAACACTACTCTTAATTATTAAATCCACTCAAACTATATTCAATTTTTTTTTAATTAATTATATTAATTTTTATTTTAAATAAATTAAAACATAAATATTTACTTATTACTTTTGCAAGTTTATCTATTTCAATCACTGAAAATGAGTGCAGAATTTTGAGTTTTTTAAAACAAAAGATTAAGCTTTTGTCTCGCAAAAATATGCTTTAGTAAATGAAGAGATCATTAAGATTTCATCTCGCAAAAATATGCTTTAGTAAACGGAGAGATGCTTGAGTAAATGGAGAGACGAGATTTAGAAAAAAGAAGTATATTTTTGCGCGTTACGGTTCATTTAATTAATCATTTAAAAAGAAAAGTCCAAACAACACATCACTGGTGTGCTGGCAGCAGTGGTTTCGATAACGCCAGCTGTTGCAGTTTAACTCATCACCACGTCTTTCTATTTCCATGCCAACGGATCACCACCACCTTCCGTTTCAGTTTCCGCTTCTATTGTTTCGTTCCAATTCACAAAAAAATAATCATTTCCATTCAGATTTTAATGGATAAATTCTTGTATTGCTTATTTTGGTTTTATCCTCAGTTTTCCTCTAGTCTTGCTCCATTTTACTTGAATACTTTCATTCATCTCCATTTCCATGTATTATTGAAGCGGAAGAGACTACACTTCTCACATAATTAATATTGTCAAATAGCAAACCTTAACATCTTTATTGTAGAAGATTATTATGAGAAGAAAATGTATCAATAATGCATAGAAACAGAAGCAAGAAACAGAAGCAAAAGAGAGTAAACTTCTCATGGAATATTACCAAGTAACAAACCCCAAAGTTGGAGAGAATAATGTTAAAGTTAACACAAAATGGAATGACTGATATACGGTGAAAAGGAGAAGTTACATATAATTTGTGGCTAAATTGATTAAGTGTGTTTCAAAGACATATTTTACAGTTGAATGTAATAGTGATATAAAAAATGATAGGCAAAGTAATTTTAAACCATCAATTTCAGCTTTATCAATTTAATAAGTTGAATGTAACAGTGATATAAAAAATGACAAGCAAAGTAATTTTAAACCATCAATTTGAGCTTTATCAATTTAATAACAGGCTATAATGTTAGTGTGTGATAATAGTATTAGCTTTTGGTGTTAATTAATGAAATGAGAATTGTGAGTGGTGGAATAAAATGACATTCGACTTCAGTAATCACTATTAATTCCACATTGAATGATTATTCAAGTTTTCTTTGGTCATGATTGTTGCTTTTCTCTGTTGTCTCTATCCACGAGAGTTGTTTTTCGCTGCACCATCTATTAAGCACCAACTTGCATGTATACCCATTGATACTTGCATATATACCCATTGATATGTTACTCACTCATCACCAATCTGTGATTTCACCAGTCTGTGATTGTGGATTTCTAGACATTTAAACTTTCGATTTAATATGAATTTTTCTTTAACTAGTTTAGAAAATACAGAATGTAATGATCTGATGAATCATGTAATACTCTTCATCTGATTAACCAATTAGCCGATTGACTTCGATTTTTTAACATAATAGTATTATCTCTTTCTAAAATTTAAACCAATAGTTTTGACGAGAAACAAACCCAAACAAAAACAGAATAACAAGTCAACAATTCCAAACCTACACGAAATAAAATCTGATCCAATGCTACAGCAAATAAAATCTCAGTCCAATGCTACAGGGTATTTTTTTAATAGCATAAGATGCCATCAATTCCAAAGCTTAACCATATTGAAAACATTTTACCTTAATATAATACATAATTATAAAAACAATTAGAATCTACGTTCACTATTATAAAGTCAAGTTAGATAGGTTATAGTTCTAGTGCTTGTGGAATTATTATGCCACGCAAACCGTAATACTATTTAACGCTCTCGTAACTGCTTCGTTTGGCAGGCATCATGCTATTAAACACTAATATTACTGGATATTGTGGCATAACAGTTTGGGAAGTTAATAAACATATAAAAAATTTCATAAATATTATCTTTAAATCAGTAAATTAGGATGGTATCTAAATGTTAAGTAAAATTGTAGTAAAATGATAGTTTTGTTTTCTCAAAGAATTATTGAGAGCATCGCTTATCGATTAGATCAGATTGAACAAGGACAGATGCCAGGTAAACTGAATCTGATTAAACAACTCTACCTGTATATTCTTCCGTCTTGAGCCATTTTGATATCTCGTGTTGTATTGATACATGGGTAGCGGTTGTACTGTGTTGATACAAGTAGATCAAGCAACACGTTTACATAAAATCATATCTATGAGCCAATCAGATTTTATACAAATGTTGAGGCAAACAGAGTTCATGCAAATGTTCAACCATATTGGAAAGCTAAAGTTAACCTGAACCTGCATCCAAAGCCATGAAAAAATATCGAAAGAGCCATGAAAAAATGTTCAACGATATAGCTGACTATGAGAGCCATGAAAAAATATCGGAAGAGCTTTTCATCCAATTTCAAATACTTCCATTTTGGAACAAGATACAATCCCTTCATCCGGCCTCACCTATGATCAAAATTCAGTAAAACAAGTCTATGGGCCACAAGATTTGCAGCCTGAATCGAGAATTCTGGTGAAAATGGAAGAATGGGAGCTGGAGGAGGATCATTTCCCTGTGGTGGCAAATTAAAAAAAATATTCATCTTTTACATAGCATTTTCATTTTGCTTATTCTACTTTAGAGTATTCAATTTCATATCATTTCCATTTTTCTTATTCTACTTCATAGTATTCAATTTCTTCAATGGGAATCAATTTGCATGTTAGACTACTATTGATTTTTTAATTATGTTATTATTTTTTGTTCCCAAGTTAAATCTCAAATGTTTCTTGAAAGCTTGGAGTCCTCGTTTTTTTGAAATTCTGGTTCTCTTCTGTGGTGTTTTTTTTTTTTTTCCCTTTTTTTTCCTAATCTCGAACTTGGGATGTCAATTCTCTCCACCTCCCTGGATTGTTTTCTAATGCGAAACTTGGGATGACAAGTTTACTAATAAAGCTAATAGTAGCATGTGCTTTGTCACCCTCAATGATTTATTTTGGTCTGAACTTTCTTTTGGTTCTTTGCATCCTTAGCAGTGTCTCACTTGCATATGTGATTCCCTTTGGCCTAGGTGTTTCTATAAGATTTGTATAAATTATTAAAAAATGTTGTTAACCCTAAATGTTTTAGGAATACTTATTTTCGGTATTGAATTATGCTCATATTTTTATACTAACTTTATTGGTGAAGTATTTTTTGTGCTTTCAGTTTTTTAGAAAAGACATTCCAAGGAGTAAATTAGAAAGGAGTAGAGGAAATGATGTGTAGTTAATACTATGTATAATTTTATTCTTTTGTGTCAAACTCATCATGTAGAAATTGGTAACATAATTATATATTTTGTTTTGTTGATTTTTTTATTTTTATTTTATCTAGATAACACATTTCTTTAAATGGTGTTAGCTCAATGAAAATGTATCTGTCTTGCAAGTAAGAGGTTGGTGGTGTGATTCCATTGTGCCTTAACATGAATTAATCACTAAAGAAACAAAAAAATCATATTCTCTATTTTTTCCCTAAACAAAAACTATGTTTAAAAATATATTGGCTCTATAGAGACAATAAGTGGGATTGAAGACATATTGTCTCTCTATACACATAGTATGTCTTTAATAGTGCTTATAGTCTCTTGGAGGCAAAAATGAATTGTCCCATACTTGTTTTCTATATTTTCATTATAGAGACAAAATTTTAAGACAATAATTTGAGACACTTATTTAAAGACAATATTTAACAGAATTTACAAGTTCTTCTTCAAAATAAGACTATTTACTTAAAAATTGTCTCAAATATTGTCTTAATACCCCTATTTGTAGTAATGATAATATCATCTAATATAATGTGTGAATGCTCAAAACTGAAAAGAATGAGAAGAAAAAAGGCCTAGACACATATTCTTACTCATCCCATCTAACACCCTCAAGAATTCATGATTTTTAATCTCGTTCACACCAGAATTGAATCGGAATCTAAGAGTAAGCTTCATTCACCAATAAGCGTCAAAGTATTTCTTTCAGGAGACTCGAAGGTTCTGATATTTGTGGTGGTTCCTTACATAATATGTTATAAACGGTTTCTTTCCTATTCAATCCCTTGAATGGGTCTTCCCGTTCACGGTCTCACAAAGAAATATGCCAAAGGCCCACTAATCGACTACAATTCCATGGCTCTTGACCCTACAAGACTTTTGGGAAAAAAATACACGTATGTGCCTACAAATGAATGAGATTGCTCGTAAATTATTTCCCTTTTGCTATCCAAATGAAAAAAATTGGTTTATCAGGCACTGTCATCTTGTTTTCTTATATTATGTTGCTCACATTCATACAATCTTTGGCTTCGAGATGCTCGGGTTTCAACTCCGCCATGAGTGACTTGCTCTTCCTCTTCCATGATCCAATTTTATCCCTGTAAGAATATTTCGCCTTAGATGCTTGTGGATTCGTGATGATAATCAAGAGATTGAAATAAATAATCATGAAATGCCCATCTTCTTGAAGCAATATGTTTTAAGGTTTCTCTGTACAAAATTCAAAATTCCATGCTGGTGCAAATACTCTGGTTCAAGGACAACTTCTTCACCCTGTGAATTGGTTAAAAACAAATAGAAGACCCTCGTTCCAGCAGAATACATCAGCCCATCTATGTTGATCAACTATAAACTGAAGAGGCTTAAAGAGATGGTGCGCTCATGGATTAAGAACCACAAAATGGAACTAACAAAGGAGTTGGCATCTATTGATCAAGAGATTGCTTCATTTCTAGATCCATCCATCGCTGAATACTTCTCTGACCATATTAAAAAACTATTTTAGATCTGGTTGAGAGAAAGAACAATCTTTTAAGACTACAAGAAGAGGAGTGGTGCCTCAAATGTCGTATAGCCTGGATTCAAGAAAGGGACAAAATTACTAAGTTCTTTCATCGGGCTGCAACAAAAAGAAAACGGTCCAACACTATTTGTGAAATTAATGTTGGGATTTCTAATAATTCCAGAACAAATACTGAGAGAATAATAATCTCCTTCAAACACAGAGAATAAAAAAAAATTCTGTAGGACAGAGATGACACACACTGGTTCTATTTCATTAACTGAAAAACTATTATACAAATTCGATCTTCCTCTATAAGAGGGATTACACTATGAATTGGACTGCTACAGACGCAGTGCTTTCAAAACAAACTGTCTCTCTATATTCTACAAAATCGCACATACAGTGCTCTGTTTCACTTCACTGTGTTTTGTCTTTGCCTGCGGGCTTTTTCACATTACACAACAAAAACTCTCTATTACATAAGCCTAGGAGATTTTTACTTTTTATATGGCACGACTTAAAAAATAATAAAAACAAAAGAAATATATATAAAAAGGTTTTAAAACAAAAACAAAACTTTAATACACTACTGGAACATAAAACTTTAAACAAAATTCAATAGACCTGTGCGCCCGCTGAGTTGGCAGTGGGACCACATCGGCGTATCAGCGGACGAATAGACGGCTTGGAAGGCTTGCGATGAGCGAGTGCGGGATGTAGCGATGAGCGATGTGGGGACCTCATCGCATCGGCGAAAAACCTCAACGGAAACATATATGGATGGGCGGAACGGTGGTTTGGTGATGTGCAATGTGTGATGGTGATAGGGACCATATCGCATCGCGACATCGGTGGTAAACTGTTTGCGGTGGTTTTAAAACTCTTTCCCGTTGCGATATGTGATGTGCGATATCACAACATCGCATCGCGGTGGACTTCACATCAACAAGACACAAAATAAAATAAAAAACATTTGCGATGGACGATGAAGTGGGGACCACTATGACGTGGCCCCTTTCATAAACTTAAAGGTTTTGGTGCGTTTAAACAAAAAACATCCGTTTGTCGTTGTTGAGAGCTTAAAAGCCCAAAAATAATTCTCTTTAATAAAACTGTTTTTGCGTAGTTTTGAACCACGAAAGTCTTAATTTCCTTTGCAAATGCAGCTGTGCCGATAAAAAATAAATTCATCTCTGCAATGGTGGCTGCGGCCATAACAAAAATTAAGTTCTTACAGTTTCTCCATTGCACTTGAATGAACAGTGCTGTGCACGCAATATCCTCTGCCCTTTTGCTGTACTCTGTTTCTACCTGCACGAGGTACGCAGATGACTTTAATATTTTCAACACTCCCCCTTAAAGTCAGCTGCTAGGTTATCTGTCATACACAGGAATTTTCTTAGACATTCAAAACTCTTTTGTCCCAATGGCTTTGTCAGAATGTCTGCAAACTGTTCCTCTGTTATACAATACTGTAAAACAATTTCTCCATTGTTCACCAATTCTCTGATGTAGTGAAACTTGACATCTATGTGCTTTTTTCTTTTATGAAACACAAAATTCTTTGACAATGCAATAGCTGAGCCACTGTCACAATAAATCACTATTCCTCTTACCTGTTCTTGACATAAACTTCTCAACATTCTTCTCATCCACACTGCTTGACACGCTGCTGCTATAGCCGCCACATACTCTGCCTCTGCTGTACATAATGCTACAATAGGTTGTTTCTTAGAAGCCCATGAAATGGTTCTTGAACCCATATGAAAAACATAACCAGAAGTAATTTTCCGGTCATCAATACTTCCAGCCCAAACACTGTCAGTATATCCAATTAATTCATAATTTTCTGAAGTAGTATATAAAATACCTTACATTTTAGTTCCTTTCACTTACCTCGGAATTTTCTTTGTTGCTTGCCAATGTGCTTCTTTTGGCCTTTCCATAAATCTGGAAATCAAACTCACAACATGCATAATATTAGGCCTAGTTGTAGTAAAAAACATGAGGCTGCCAACTATGCTCTTATACAAACTTGGATCAAAATCCTTGCTGCTGTCCTTTTTGCTGAGCTTCAATCCCATTACTATGCGAGTAATTGTTGCCTTGCAATCTTGCATATTAAATCTTTCTATAACTTCATTTACATATTTATCTTGTGAGATAAAAATCCCATTCTCATTTTTCTCTACTTCTATTCCTAAGAAGTATCTCAACAATCCCATGTCGGTCATTTCAAATTCATCTTTCATGACTGTTTTAAAATTTTCAATGAGGTAATTATCATTACCTGTGAATATCACATCATCAACATATAAAACAACAATGAACATCTTACCATCTTTTTCCTTGATGTATAATGTGGGTTCTCCTTCACATTTTTCAAACCCATTCTCCAGTAGATAAGAATCTATCCTACTGTACCATGCTCTTGGTGTTTGCTTCAGCCCATAAAGAACTTTCTTCAATCTGCAAAATTTTTGCTCTTGGCCCTTTTTCTCATAGCCTAGAGGTTGTTCAACACAAACCTCTTCCATTAAAACTCCATTTAAAAATGTCAATTTTACATCCATTTGGTAAACCTTCCATTTTTTTTGTGCTGCTATGGACAGAACTACTCTTACTTTTTCCATTCTTGCAATTGGTGTAAAAGTTTCTTCATAATCTCTTCCATGTTTCTGCTTATAGCCTTTAACAACAAGTCTGGCCTTGTGCCTTTCAATCTTACCTTCAGCATTGCTTTTGGTCTTGTAGACCCATTTAACTCCAATGATTTCTTTCTCTTCTGGGAGATCAACCAATTCCCATGTATTGTTCTTCTCTATTGCATTTATTTCTTCATCCATGGCTTCTATCCATTTTCTATCTTTTATAGCATATTTAAAATGAATAGGATCATCAACATGACAATATGGAGCAAATAAGGAGTGTATACCTTCATTTTCTACTCCTTGCTCATAAATTTCATTTAAATTTCTGAATCTTGTTCCTCTTTCATTTGGTGTACTTGTGCTTGAAGAAGCACTCAAATGTGCTCCATGTGGTGTGATTGGAGAAACACTCTCATTTCTTCTCAAGGGTGTTCTTACTTCTGCTTGAGGTGTCCCTTGCTGTCCTTGTGTTGGTGGAGGTTGTGCTACCAATGAGGTATTATTTTCAGCCACATCTTCCTCATCTTCATCATGAGACAAATAGCTTTTAACATTGACTGTTTTCTCAATGCTTCCATCCCATGCTTTTTCTTCGATGAATTACACATCTTTTCTTATCACAAATTTCTTTGTGGATGGGTTATACAATCTATATCCCTTGGATTCTTCACAATATCCAAGGAACATGCACTTCTCCCCCTTATTGTCCAACTTCTTTCTCAACTAATTTGGAATGTGTGCATAAGCCACACACCCAAAAACTCTCATGTGGATGACTTCTTGTTTTTTGCCACTCCACACTTCTTTTGGAACTCTGTTCATTACTGCTTTTGTTGGGCATCTATTTAAAATATACACAGCACAATTTCTTGCTTCTGCCCAATACTCATTTGGCAAATATTTTGCCTTTAGCATACTTCTCACCATATCCATAATGGTTCGATTCTTCCTTTCAGCAACACCATTTTGTTGTGGTGTGTACCAAGCTGTAAATTGTTTATGTATGTCGTTTTCTCTACAAAAACGCATAAATTATTTTGAGATATACTCACCTCCTCTATCAGTCCTTAAGACTTTCATATGCTGCCCACTTCGTTTCTCATTAGGAAAATTTTGAGGTCTAAAATGGGCCTCCTAAGGAAATAATAAAATAATAGCTAAATCAATAAAATAATATTTATGAATTTTCAATTCACTTTTTTCACCACAATCAATGTAACCATGGTTAAATTGAATTCAAAATTTGTACCAAAATAAAATTAATAAAAAAATTGTATTGATGTGACTATAAATAAGAATGAGTTTTTCAAGAAAAAGTCATTATCATTTAACAACTAATGCATTTGTCCTTTGTACTTAAATAACTTAAAATAAAATATAAATATAAATTCATAAATTATTAATTATATAATATGTTATTAATTAAAATTTATATTACTTAAATTGTATAATAACATGTAATTAATGTATTATATAAAAATAATATAATAAATGTAATATATTATTTTATGTATGAATTTTATTCAAAAAATGTGAAATGACATTTATTGTGAGTACTTTACTTTGACTTTAAAAGTACTTAGAGCACTACCATGGTTAACCATGAAAATAATATAATAAACGTAATATATTATTTTATGTTTGAATTTTATTCAAAAAATGTGAAATGACATTTATTATGAGTACTTTACTTTGACTTTAAAAGTACTTGGAGAACTACCATGGTTAGACATGAGTTTTTATCCACCATTGAGAATGTGACAAGTAAGTACCTTTAACTCAAGCAATGCCACCTCAACCATTAGGGATGATGTCATCCCCTAAAATGTGATTGGTTCTCATAAAGTGAATTTTGATTGTATATTTTCGTTAGGAGGCCCATTTTAGACCTCAAAATTCCCCTAATGCTACAGGAGTTTTAAAGTGGCAAAATTTTTCAAACACTTCACTTTTATATTTCAAGAAATAAACCCATATTTTTCTAGTGAAATCATCAATGAAGGTCAACATGTAGTTGCTGCCCGATATTGATGATGTTTGCATCGACCCACATAAATCTGAATGGATAATTTCTAAGGGTGCTTTTGCCCTTATGCTCTTTCCTGATGGAAATTTTTCTCAGTGTTGTTTTCCCAAGATACAACCTTCACAAAGGATGTTTGGTTTTTCTATCAATGGTAGGCCTCTTACCATTCATTTTCTATGCATCAAATTCAGACCTTCGAAATTGAGATGTCCAAATCTCAAATGCCATAACCAATTCTCATCTTTCACTTCCTTTGAGAAGACCTCTTGAGTTACAGCTGCTACATTCTTTCTCTTTCCCTTCAAGTTTGTATTGAGCTTGAGTGGAAACATTCTATTGTTGGTCATTTGCACTTCAACAATAAATTTCTTGCTTGGAGGTATATCCATTATTGTGCACACATCATTCTTAAAGAATATGTTGTAACCTTTGTTAATGAGCTGCCCAAATTTCAAGCCAGGAACATAGTATACATCTAGCACAAATTTCTTCTCTCCATTTCTTGCACGGATACTTACTTTGCCTTTTCCTTTCACAGAAATCTTAGTATCAGTCCCTTTTGTAACTTCAGATTCAACATCTTCATCAAGATTGGCAAACATTGCTATGTTTCCCGTCATATGATTACTGCAGCCTGAATCTAAGAACCATACATCATCTTGCCTATCTTGTGCTACATTACATGTTAACTGCACATTCTTTGGGTTCTTTTCTTCTTTTGCTACATTAGCATTCTGCCTATTATTCATGTCATTTTGATTTTTCCTACATTCATTGGCATAGTGCCCATATTTTTTTCAATAATGACATTGGACATTGGATTTCTCATACCTTTTTCCATGAGCATTTTGGTTTCCACCTTGCTGGCTGCTACTTTGACCGTGGCTTTGATTCTGATTGCTTCTCCTTCCATGTGTATGAGAAGGGTTGTTCCTTCCTCCTCTGTTTTGGTGTCTGCCTCTTCCTCTTCCTCTGCCTTAACCTCTTCCTCTTCCAAAAGGCATCTAGATCTTGAAGGCATGCTCCAAATATGGGTTTATTGATCTTCCCAATCTTTGTTCATGAGTCATTAGTGATGCATGAAGTTCATCTACTATGAACTTTGAGAGATCCTTTGTCTCTTCAATGGTGGTTACAATAACATCAAACCTTGAGGGTAGGCTCCTTAATATTTTCTCCACAATCCTTCTCTCTTTCACTATCTCTCCATGAGATATCATTTGGGTAACCAACCCAATCAACTGTGTGAAGAATGAGTCTATTGTGTCAGACTCCTTCATGCTAATAATTTCAAAATCCCTTCTCATCAGTTGAATTTTTGCAGTCTTCACCTTCTCCATACCTTGGTAGGCTGTTTGGAGGGTTTCCCATGCATCCTTGGATCTCTTAGCTACTACTATCCTTGGAAACACACTCTCATGTACTGCTTGATAGAGATAAAACAGGGCTTTATTGTCCTTTCTATTGCTCTTCAATAAATCCTTCTCTACCTGTGTTAAGGCATTAAAGGCCTGCTCATAAATTTTCTCATCAAAACAATATTCAACAAATTCCCATAAGTCTTGAGATGCAAACAGGGCTCTCATGGTAATGGCTCAATAATCATAGTTTTTCCCATTAAATTGTAGGAGCTTAGGATTTCCAATACTCATACTGGTGCTTGGTCCAGCCATTACTTACAAACTGAACTATGCAATGAAACTTGACTATGTTTTTTAAACAAACTTTCTTTCCTTCTTTAATAGACAAACTATGTCTCTGACGACTACTCTTTTAAACAAAACAACAACTCTATTTTTTTGAGAAATACCTGAACTTTAACTTTTGCTGAGCCTTCACACTGCTGGAGAACTGTTGCAACAAATCCTTCTTCCTCCTTCAGCTTCTTTGACACCTTCAAAGATCCTAGATAAGCTCCGATACCATGTTGGAATTTCTGATAATTGCAGAACAAATACTGAGAGAATAATAGTCTCCTTCAAACACAGAGAATAAAAAAAACTTCTACAGGACAGAGATGACACAAACTTGTTCTATTTCATTAACTAAAAAACTATTACACAAATTCGATCTTCCTCTATCAGAGGGATTGCACTATGAACTGGACTGCTACAGACGTAGTGCTTTCAAAACAAATTGTCTCTCTGTCTTTTACAAAATCGCACATACAGTGCTCTGTTTCACTTTACTGTGTTCTCTCATTGCCTACGGGCTTTTTCACATTACACAACAAAAAATATCTATTACATAAGCCTACAGGATTTTTACTTTTTATATGACAAGACTTAAAATATATATATATATATATATATAAAGGTTTTAAAACAAAAAAAAAATTTAATACACTGCCGGAACATAAAAATTTAAACAAAATTCAATAGACCTGTGGGCTCGCTAAGTTGGCAGTGGGACCACATTGGCGTATCGGCAGACGAGCGGACGAGCATATGGCTTGGAAGGCTTGCGATGAGCGAGTGCGCGATGTAGCGATGAGCGACGTGGGGACCTCATCGCATCTGCGGAAAACCTAGACGGAAACATATATGGATGGGCGGAACGGTGGTTTGGCGATGTGCTATGTGCGATGGTGGTAGGGACCACATCTCATCATGACATCGGTGGTAAACTGTTTGCAGTGGTTTTAAAACTCTTGCCCGTTGCGATATGTGATGTACGATATCGCAACATTGCATCGTGGTAGACTTCACATCAACAAGACACGAAACAAAAAAAAAAAACATTTGGGATGGGCAATGAAGTGGGGACCACTATCATGTGGCCTCTTTCATAAACTTAAAGGCTTTGGCACGTTTAAACAAAAAACTTCTGTTTGTGGTTGTTGAGAGCTTAAACGCCCAAAAATACTTCTCTTTTATAAGACTGTTGTTGCGTGGTTTTGAACCACGAAAGTATTCATTTCCTCTGCAAATGTGGCTGCGCCCATAAACAATAAATTCATCTCTGCAATGGTGGCTGCGACCATAATGAAAATTAATTTCTTACAGTTTCTCCATTTCTCTTGAATGAACAGTGTTGTGCACGCAATATCCTCTGCCCCTTTGCTGTACTCTGTTTCTACCTGCACGGGGTACGCAGGTGACTTTAATATTTTCAACAATTAAATACGATGAAAGGTGCACTCTTACAACAACGGAAGATATTAGAAAAGAGGCTTTCCTATTCTTCCAAAATTAATATAGAGAGCTGGAACAATACAACATTGAAGCAAAAATGGAACTAGCGAACTTATAGATTATGAATGCATCAATCACATAAGAGGAGCTCCTACAAACTGAACGAGATGGAAAAGGATCAGATTTTAGATTTTGGGTAGGCTTGTAGAATCTGATTCCAACGACTTTCTAGGTATTTAAAAATTGAGTCCAAGGGTTCCAGTGCAGTTTCAATTAGTCCAATTTAGTAGATTAGTAGAGTTACACTTCGGTTATTTACTACTTATGTTTTCAATGTAATGGTATCAGAGCTAGTTTGCATAAGACTCCCAAAAAAAGCAACAACAAAGCGAAGTTAGAGCAAGAGAGAACCTGCATAAGACTCTTTAAGAGAGCAACAAAGCTACAGTTTGAAGAAATGAAAAAGCCACGCTAAGCCATCAAAAGCTAGAAATGAATTGAAAAAAGTCCTCAAAATCAATTTTTATTTAAAAAAAAATTCAAGATAACCCACTCCATGCATCCAGATCATTATACCGCAAGCCCGGATTTATAGATATGCGTTAGTCAATGAATTAATAATGCTGCAGCCCATAGCAACGATACCGTCACTAACGTACCGGCCCAAAGCAAAGCCTCGCGTTAGTCCGGGTGAACAGCGATTCCAAACCCACGTCTGTCCGTGTTGAACCACCTGTGTTACAGTGTTTTGCTTTTGTTAAATTGATTTACGGAAGTCCAATGCATAAGGTGAACGTATTCAAAGGATTTTTAAATGCATGAAGGTATGAAGGCGTTATGGTATTCAAAGGATTTTTAAAAAAGGGATCATACATTACTTTAAAAAAAAAGCATTCAACGTGATTTTAAAAAGCTTTATATTAATGTTATTTAAAAGGGTAAGAAAGCTCATAAAAAAGTTTTTTATTAAATTTTTTTTTTAAACAAAAAACTTTAAATTTGCAAAGGATTTTTTTTAAAGAGAAGGGTTTTATTTTGGCATGAATTTAAAAAAAAAAAAGAGCGTGTGTGAAAGGAGTTGTTCACATAAGTTGGGAACATTGAAATATTTTTTAATAAATAAAATAGAAGATGAATTTGTGAAAAGATTTGAAAATGCATTGCGGTTGTAGAGAAATTGCAAGTTTATTTGTTTGTGGAAGAGAAACGGAGAAGCTACCACAAAAATGTTTGCAAATCAGTTTTTTTGTTGAGCTCAACACTCAACAATGGGAAAAGCCAAAAGGCTAAAGAAAAAACAAAAGATTTTTGACATCTTTTTAGATATTGAAGTGAAGAGGCAAACGAATGCCTTTGCATTAAAATGCAGAAAATAATCTGTCGATGACAGCATTCTCCCTCTGATTTCAGATGCCAAGACAGCTAAGGAGGCATGGGATACCCTTGATAGGTGTTTTGGTACAAGGGGGAGCAATGAAGCTGAAGTTGAAGATGAAAGTCAATCTGAAAAAATTGTAGAAGCAACCGAGAAGCAACATGAAGATGCTCATGAAACCCTTTGTGCATATCCACAAGTGGACGAATGATTTGTGATACCAGCAATAGAGCTTGCTGATGAAGATTTGATGAATCCAACAACAAATCTTGCTGAAGAAATTTTGGTGAATCTAGCAACACAGCTTGCTGATGATGATTTGGTGATTCCAACAACAGAGCTTGCCGATGATAATTTGATGAATCCAACAACACAGCTTGTTGATGACAATTTGATGAATCCAACAACAAAGTTTTCTCATGAATACTTGGTAATTCCAGGAACAAAGCTTGTTGATGATTATTTGATGAATCTAGCAACAAAACTTGTTGATGATGATTTCGTGAGACCAGCGACAGAGCTTGATGAGGAGAGTAAAAATACTATGGTAAATCCAGTGACTAATATAGCTAATGTAAATTTTGAGAGAGAATTTTTGGCTAATGATGATTGGTTGCAGATGATGCAAAAAAAACATCATATTAGCATGATGATATTTGGTGAGATAACCCCACTTGAGTCAGTGGAAGACAACCTGATTACAGCAGAACATGTTAGTGAAGAAGAGACAAAGACAGAGACAGAAACAGAGATAAAGGCAGATGCAAAGAGATAAGTCTGCAAAGAGAAAGTAGAAACAAAGATAGAGGCACAAGCAGAGAAGGAAGAGGCATAAGCAGAAAAGGAAGTGCAACAGGAGAAATCTTCCATTGCAGAACAGAAAGAACAAAACCAATGTGGTTTTGGAGATGTTTTTACACTTACCATTGATTTCCAATGTGCAGGTAAACAGATCAATTATGAAGAAGAGTTAAAGTTTATTGAAACATGGATTGTAACACCATGTCTAGATGAGGTCTACAGAGACATTGTAGATATGAATGCTGAAGAAAACATGCATTATGAACACATCAATGAAATTTTTAGGTATTGGAGTTTTGAAGAGATAAAATATTATCTTATGTTGCAGCAGATTAATGATGAAAAGTGCAATACAGAAGAGAATATGTGGTAGCAACCCACATACAAGTCATTTTTTGAATAAGACTAGGACATTCTTAGACAATCTGGAACAATACAAGACATGCACGAGAAAATGAAGAAATAGAGGTTTTAAGGATACAACAAATCGAAAAATTTGAAACAAATCAAAGGCTATAGAATTTGGAAAATGAGAAGAAGAAAACTAAATCTACTTGAAAGGCAATTGTAAGCATTGCTGAGACATAGACCAGCAGGTATCTTAATTAAATTTTTATGTGGTTGTAATTAAGGGGGAGTGTTGGAGAATCTAATTCCAACCACCTACTATGTGTCGAAATCATCAATCCAAGTGTCCTAGTTCAGTTTCAGTTAGTCTAGTTTAGTCGAGTTACACTCGAGTTATTTATTACTAATGTTTCCAATGTAATCCTATTTAACTAATTCGTAATCTTGAGAAGAGAAATCCTCTGCTCAACTTCTTTTCAATATTCAATTCTTGTCATATTGAACTCTTTCTTTCCTTCTTTGACTTCATGGGTTGAGATCTCATCAAAATGGTAGAAGAATCTAGAATTTCTAGTCATATATTCAGTGCTACAAATTCAACTTTCACTTCTCTTATACCCAAAAAGATGAATTCTCTTTATTTTTCTGATCACATACCCATTTCCTTATGTATATATGTTTACAAAATAATTTATAAACTTCTTACTAATAGAATGAATAATATTTTATCCCTGCATATTACTTTGGAGAAATTTGGTTTCTTCACTCACAGGACAATCCAAGATGTGGTGGTTATTACACAAGACTGTATTATCTCCATCAAATCCAGGAAATTGAAGGCATGCTTAATGAAAATTGACTTCATCAAAGCCTATGATAGGATCGAATAAGAATTTATCAAGATGATCCTATATAAAATTGGCTTTTGCATAGTCACTTTAAATGGATCATGGCATGTGTCTCAACAACATAATTGGCAGTGATAATAAATGGAGAACCCACTCACTTCTTCAAAATTCATAGAGGAATGAGGACACGATGTTCCTTGTCTCATTTTCTCTTCATCTTGGTCATCAATGCTCTCAATAGAAAAATAAAAGATGAAAAGGATGCTCATCCAATCATGTGTTGTAGGATGACGAGAAACAATTCTCCAACCCACCTTATGTTTTTTGACAACGTCCTATGCGCTAGTGAAGCTAAAATTGTAGAATGGGAAAAATAATTCCATGTTTTCTCACTATTTGACAAAGCTTCATGCCTCATCATCAACAAAGCCAAATCTAAGATAATTTATGATGCTAAAACTTATGAAGGCATCATTCAAATTGTAGCCATGTTTTAGATCAAAATCAATCCATTTTCAGATGGTTTCAAATACTTGGGCTTCTATCTAAAGCCCTCAAAATATGAGGTTTTGCACTGGTCTTGGCTGATTGAGAAATTTGAAAAACATTGTCTACCTAGGATCATAAACAGCTGACTCAGAGGTCGGGTCACACTCGTTAATGTTGTACTCCAAGGAATATTGGTTGATTGATGCACATATTCCACATCTTTCATCCTATTATTAATCAAATTGATGCCATCATTGCAAGATTCCTCTGGTCTCGGGTCGGTAACAACACTAAATTTCATCTCATAAGGCTTGAGACGATCTCTAGAACTATAACATTTGGTGGGTGGGGAATATGAGACTCTAGAGACTTTAGCTTAGCCCTCTTGGTCTTTAAAATTTTGTGGGTATTCAATCTAAAGGGTCTATCGCACGAGATTATTTTTCCCAAATACATCTAGACAACCAACCTGTCAAAATAATTTGCGACAGGGTCTCCTACACAAGTTAGAGCATTTTATATATGGTTGATCCAGATGGATATTGGTGGCCACCTACCTATTCCACTTAGGGCTCAACCATTGTTTCTTTTAGTTTTTCACTTTCCTTAATTATAGCACAATCTACTATTTTTAGAAGTTTTTTTGGGTCCCTGAACATCAGAAGACGTTTTGAGGCCCTAAATGACATTTTTTTGGAAAAAAATGGGAGCAACATGGAATTTCCTTTGATGTTTCTCACAAAAAGTTGTATTCCTCGCATAGATATTTCTACCATCAAATGGAGATTGTATGCCAAAGTTATGTGCCCGGGAATATTGATGTACCAATTTACCCAAATGAGGCCCATAGTTTTGGCGCTTCATTTCCTGGGGTTAGGTTTTTGGATGTTTAGCGTTATCAATTTTTCTCAATAAAAAATAGGCCCCCGAGCCTCATTGTAACATAGTTCAGAGGCCTATAGCTGCCACATCTCTTCTAAGGGATAAGTTACCAATGCCCTAGCTAGTTTATTTCCATTCTATCTGTAAGCATATTTCAGTTATTTGTTATTAATGAAATGAAGTTTTATTTATGCTGCATATCTTATTTTATGTGTTTTTTTTCATTTCATTGTGTTCCTGCATAAATCTGAACCAGTGGTATCAGTGCGGTCTGCACTTTCTCGATCCTTCTTTGCATGTCCCCAAAGAGGTAAGGGTATATGGAGTTAGGGCTCGATCTAGTTGAAACTTTGCAAGATCAGCCTCACAAACCCCGACAACCGCCCATGGGGAAAGAAAAGAAATATGAAGGAGGAGGAGATCCTATCAAAATATTTCTCAAGGAGGCCCTCAAGAAACAAAGGAACGCGATGGTGGATAACTTTTGCCATATCCTTTAACGGTTTCCCACCAATGATGCATCTACATCCAACAGTCACTCTAGAGGCGCCACTCCTTTTAAGTTAGAAGTAAACTTTGAAATTCCCATATTTGAGGGAAAAATAGATATGGACACCATAAATAAATAGTTGAATCTATTCGAAGTATATTTCTTAGTTCATGACATTTCCAACCAGGAGAAGACTATTTTTGCAGTCCTTAAATTTTTCCCCCATGTCAAGAACTATTGGGAAACCTACTGTGAGAAAAAGGATGAGGGGGAACCCTCTCTGTTCTCGGCTATACCCACTTGGAATTCTCTTATAGATGCCATCAAGGAACAATATTACCCCGTGGGGAGCTATGAGGACCAGTACATACAATGGAGTACATTGTGGTAGCAAAGGGATCAACATGTGCATGAGCTGACGAATTTGTTCCATAACCTGTGCACAAAGTTGGGTATCAAAGATTCAGATAAACATTTGGTGCCAAAGTACCACAATTTTCTGCATAGATACAGTTAGGAGGAAATGGACTTCCTCAACATCTCCTCTCTTGGTACAACATGTCGGTATGCTGCCAAGATTGAGAAAAATATGAAACAAATGAAGCGAGACTTTGGATATGCGAATAAAAAGCAAGGGAAAGTCCCCCCAAACCACAAAAAAAAGGAAAAATCCAAGGCATGATAGCCGAAGACAAACTGCCAAAGCCACAAGCAAAGAACAACACTGCGAAGCTGAAGAAGGACACTAGAAAGTGGTGTGAGTTCCATAAGAGCTCCACTCACAATACAAGTGAGTATTGGGCCAAGAAGTCCCTAGTGGCCAAAATGAAGGCTTCTGAATCAGATACATGCTCTAACTCTGAATCTTATTGATGCAGAGCCAACGCCATCATTTCCACCACGAAGATCCAGAAGGTGGAATCAGAAGATCCAGAGGAGGAGCATCTCTTCCACTCCTATATGTGCGTAAAGGGTTCCCCACTAAAATTCATTGTCAAAAGTGGGAGCTAAAAGAACCTCTTCAGCAGAGGTCGTGAAGCAATTGGGCTTGCCAACCAATGCACACCCACAATCGTATACCATTAGGTGGCTTCACCAAGGATGGGATCTCTGCATCAACCAACGGTGTCGCCTTCCCCACAACATCAAGCCCTTCACGGATGAGGTATTATGTGACATTGCACCTCTTTATGTTTGTGATGTATTATAAGGCCAACAATACTTGTGGAAGTGACATGTTTTGTATGAGCCCTGACCTCGCCCTGTTATTGCTACTTTGGGCAATAAATTGTTGAGGATACCAGAGGTACCACTTTTTGCCGCTATCTCTTTGGTTACTGCAAAAAATTGCAGTAAGATCATTTTCAAAACCGGGAAATTTTTTTTTAGGATGATCCTGCCTCAGGGCAGGAAGAAGACTATGGCCAAAACCTTGAGACAATTCTCCTCCATATTACAACAACAAATTAACAAGTTCATGGAGGAGTACGGGGACATCTTTACCTCACCTACAAGGGTGCCTCTGCACTTTCAAGTCAGGCACCCCATTGATATGACCCCAGTTCCGTCGTTTCCCAATGGACTGATCTATCGGCGCTCCATTCTGGAGAAGATGAAATCAAGAGGTAGATTCATGAGCTGTTGTAGAAAGGTCACATCTGGCCGAGTTCATCGCCTTGTGGGAGCCTAATCGTTTTGGCACAGAATAAGGATGGGACTTGTTGACTCTGTATTGACTATCGAGTTCTGAACAAGATCACTATCGAGAATAGGTACCCGATCCCATAGATTGATGACCTTCTGGACCAACTCAAAGGGGAGAAATATTTCAGCAAGATCGACTTGAAGTCTGGTTATCACCAGGTACTAATCAAACCCTCTGATGTGTGGAATACTACCTTCAAAGCGAAGGAGGGCCTTTTTGAATGGCTCACCATGCCTTTCGGGTTGACGAATTATCTCGCAACCTTCATGTGGTCGATGGAAGACATCGTACGGACATTCACCAACTCATTTGTAGTAGTGTACTTGGATGACATCCTGATCTTTAGCCAGACTTGGGAAGAGCACCTCCACCACATCCGACAGGTCCTCAAAACACTACAGCAACACAAGTTGTGTGCCAATTTGGAGAAGTTCCCTTTCGCATGACCGAGGTTCAGTATCTGGGAAACATTATTGATGAGCGGGGGGTACATGTGGATCCAACCAAGATCCAAGTCATTCAGTATTGGCCAGTGCTAACCACTCTAACAGAGCTTCGTAACTTTCTGGGTCTTCCTAATTTCTACCATAGGTTCGTGTTGGGATTCTCTCATATCAGTTGGCCCTTGAATCAAGTCAGAAAGGGAGGAGCAGAAGAAAACTTATTTTGGTCGAAATATCAACAGAAGACGTTCCTAGAATTAAAACATCACCTCTGCTCTACTCGAGTTCTCACATTACCAGACTTGCAATAACCATGATCGAGACAGATGCCTTTGACTATGCTATTGGGGTAGTTCTTACTGAACAGGATAATCCAATGTCATATCAGAGTGAGACATTGTCTGACACAGTGTGAAAGTATCCTACTTATGAAAAAGAAATATATTACATTGTGCAGGCATTCTGATAATGGGAGAACTACATTTTAGCAAAGGAAATGGTCATCCACACAGACCACCAAGCCCTGTAGTTCATACAGACACAAGGGAAGTTGCAGAATGATGGCCATTAGAAGTGGTCCACATATCTACAACAATTTAATTTGAACATCAAGTACAAGAATGGTAGTACCAATAATGTTGCAAATTGCCTTAGCTGACCACTAATCATGGTGCAAATCACAATTCTAAACTCTTGTGGGCACGATACTTATGATTGGCCGCTTCTCTACAAGATCGATCTAGAATTCGACCACACATACAAGACCCCCTTGGAGGGTATGCAAGTTCCAAATTTTAACCTCGAGTATTCATTACTATGTCACCTGGGACAAATTTGTGTTCCTTCAAGTGAGCATGCCAAGATGATTTGCGGAGCACACTACAGTTAGGTCACTGGGCATTTCAGGGTTGATAAACCAGTGGCAGTATTGCAGAATTATTTCTATTGGGTGAACCTTCAACAGGATGTCGGGAAGTGTTATTGCCAAACCGACTATCAAGATGCAAGGCATCTATAATCTGCTACCTACCCCTACCTCACCTTGGGAATCCATTTGCATGGATTACATGTCGAGCCTTCCTTCTACTAAGCATGGAAATGGATGTTTTTTCATGGTCATTGGCAGAGTCTCAAAGATGGCCATTATGGCAGCATGTAAGAAGAATATCATAGTAGAATCCACTATTAAACTCTTCTTTGAATGAGTGTGGGTGCACTTTTGGATCCCATAGTCTATCATCTTAGGTCGAGACAGTAGGTTATTCAACATATTTTGGTCTAGCCTCTGGCCAATGCTAGGCACCAAGCTCACCAAGTCCACAGCTTTCCATCCCCAAACTAATGGCCAGATAGAGGTTGTCAATAGGATGATCGCACACATTCTGCACATGTACAATTCAAAGCATCCATGCACATGGGATGAGACCCTTCCCTATGTACAAAATAGTTATAATCGGACTCTACACATCTCAACTGGCCACAACCCCTTTTTTTTGGGCTTGGGATTCTAGCCACTATGTCCCATTGACGTAGCCATGCCATTTGCGCCTACTCAGGCCAATTCGGCTCATGTCTAGTCTTAAGCTGACACGACAAACAACTTCATTGTGCAAATTCAACAGATCCGCCAATAGGTTCATGGCATATTGGAAAAATCAAAAGTTAAGTACAAGAAATGACACGATCCACGTCAAATTCCATACAACTTCCAGGTGGATGAGAAAGTGTGGCTACATTTGTAGAAGGAGCATCTCACTGGACCCCACCACAAGCTTCACCCGCTCTGATATGGTCCGTAAACCATCACCAAGGTTGTAAGGTCCAATGCCTTCGAGCTCAGTATTCCACCACTCCTTGGTCTACACCTAATGTTCAATGTGGATCACCTTTGACCTTACTTCCCACCTCTACTTGACACCTTCGACATTGCAGAACAACTCACATCAACAGAGTTAAACCTAGACTACATGGAATAGGCTGCCACAGATCATATCATGGACATGATATTGAAGAACATGATCCATCAGAATATCCAACTGTATCGGGTTCTCAAAGATGGCCAACTATTGCAACAAGGCAAATGGTTCACCAGGGACCAAGTTGAGTAGAAGTTCCTTCATCTCATGGAGGAAATCAATGCAATGGAGACCATTGCTTCCTAAGGTGGGAGGAATGATCCAGGTGGATATTGGTGGCCACCCACCTATTCCACTTGTAGCCCCACCATTGTTTCTTTTAGTTTTTTCAGTTTCCTTAATTGTAGCAGAGTTTACTATTTTTAGCATTTTTTTGGGTCATGAACTTACGGAGCCATTTTTAGGCTGAAACAACGTTTTTTGGAAGAAATGGGAGTAACTTGGAATTTCCTTTGTTGTTTCCCACATCAAAAGTTGTATTCCTTAGATAGATATTTCTAATGAGGTATTGTGTGCATCAAACGAAGATCGTATGCCAAAGTTACGTCCCCCGGAAGATAAATGTACTAATTTACCCAAACGAGGCCCGTAGTTTCAGTGCTTCATCTCCTAGGGTTATGTTTTTGGATGTTTATGGTTATCAATTGTTTCTAAATAATAAATAGGCCCTCGAGCCTCATTGTAACACAGTTCAGAGGCCTATAGCCACCACATCTCTTCTCAGAGATAAGCTACTAGCGCCCTAGCTAGTTTATTTCCATTTTTTCTATAAGCATATTTTAATTATTTATTATTAATGAAAGGAAGCTTTATTTTTTTTGCATCTCTAATTTTATGTGTATTTTTTTATTTCATTGTGTTCCTGCCTAAATATGGATCAATGGTGTAGTTTAATGGTAGCTCGACCCTAATTTTGTTCAAATTTACGGTAGCAAGTGGATGATGGATCTAAGGTTATCATTGGAGTTAATGCAATAAAGGGATCTGTTGGTAGTCATATCCTCCATGTTCCGTTAATTCTAAGCCTTAACAACCTCGGATTTGACACATTGGCCAACCTTGGAGGTAGCTGACATGCTATGCTTTCTGCTTCTTCATGGCCCCATGATTGGGAGACCAGCCTTCCGAGATTTAATCATGCTAAATGGGAACTATACTACCAACATTTTGGTGAGCTTAGCATCTCTCACACGCTGAAACTAGACATGTGTGTCTAGGACGACCATGTGGGAAAAGGAAGCATTTTGGCTAAGGAAGCTTACTCTTATATCTCAATGAACACACTCCCCAATCTAACCGTTGATTGGACTACATGAATGTGGAAGTCGGAGGCACTACTGAATCTTAAATGCTTCATTTGGTTAACTATACACAATTGTATTATGTCACGTCCATCCATATAATAATAATTTTTTTTATTTTTTTTACTTTCCTACTTAACCCTTTTTTTTTTCTTTTTTTTTTCAGTTTTAACACCACATGTTAGTTTTATTTAACACCATAGCACTCATGATAGTAATAAATAATTATAAAACATGTTAAATTAGTGGGTTAACCCCTTAACCTTTACCTTCCACTCTAATCTATACTACTTTCACTTCAATACCTTTTTTTTAGCATCATAATTCAAAGGTTTTCTTGTAAATTAAATCTTTACCCACCTCGGGTACCATATACAAACCTAGACTTAATGCATTGTGCATTGTCTACCACCACATGGTAATTTCGATGGTGATTTGTTTTTATTGGAATCTATAATGAAATGATTTCGTTAATATACATATCGTTTCTCATTATTAAGTACTTTAGTACCAAGCGGTACCCCCACCTTATCTCTGCTTGGATTTCCCGTGGTCCTATGCAATCTTGAGGTTGACATCTCCCTTCTTTAAAACCGTTGGATCATCTCTCTCAATCGAAAATAGTGAGAGAAATTAGGTTGGGTTAGGGTATTGACATAGCCCCTCAACGCTAACCATTTTCCATTTGTGTTTGTGTGAGAGCGCTTCAGGCTCTGCAAGCCTATAGCTCATGCACCACCTCCATTTTGCATTCAATGTCAGACATATATGAAGACAAGGTCCATCCTTCCACCTCCATTCTTTGTTCGATCCCATCTTAGGCAAAAATAAAAAAAATTTACCTCAACCCCCATCTCGTTATAGGGATATTTCGATTGCAGGTTTCTCGTATTCAAGTATCTCGCTCATAGTTAAGGTTTTAAATGTAACTAGGTTGTGACTCGAGAGTTTTTTAATGAATAATGGTTCATGTACATGACAACATACTCATCGAGCTCTTCAAACTTCAAAGTCTATAGCTCGACACAATTTTTTAGCTTTACTTCGGCCGTAGAGTTTTGGAAGTCTTCCTCTGTGGTGGTCTTTACAGGTAACAAAGTCTGTTAGCTTTCTTTCTCAGCAAGAGTAATGTACAATCTATAAATAGTTTGGATTTTTTTCTTCATTTACTGACAAATTCCTTTTCTTTTTTTTCAGGCTCTCAGAACATACCCCACCTCCATCCTAAGGTAAGTTCTTTCATTTTTTTCTCTTTTCATTGTAAAATTCTTAAACCCTCTTTATTATTGTTTATCATTCAGGATTACTCTGCAAACCCTGACCCAAATTTATGTGTTTCGGATAAATGTAATTATTGTGCCTTATAGAAATGTGGCACCTTTCTCCGTGCGTAATTTGCCTCATAGTTGACATCTTTTCTTTCTCTCCCTTTCTAGGTACCACTGGTCTCTTAGGAAGGTTCTGTATTGAAGTTTCCCCTCTGTCTTCTTGGTTAGAACCCTAAACTGATACGGGGAAATAAATTGATGGCTTACTGTGTATATATTTTCTGAAGCCACTAGGGCTCTGTTACAGTTTTTTATCACTTAACTATTTTCCAGTCTCGAGTTGGCTTGATGTATCATTGTCTTTTATAAGTTAGGAGTATTCCTACCATGTAGTTAATCTACCTGTCTTGCGCACTTGAAATCTTTATAGACTTCGTATTTTGAGAGGTTTCTTCAGGTCTATTAATTTTTAATTTTTTTTATAGAACTGTACGAGGATTTGAGCATGGGATTATTAATGTTTACTTTACATTTTTGTTGTAAAATATGGTTATTCGTTCTTTCATTTGAATATCCCTTCGTTGTTTTTTCCATAGTTCTGATTTAGTTGAATACTCAACATTTTTCCTGCTCATATGGAAACACAATTTATTCTGGTTTCCTCTGTTTATTAGTTTATATATATATATATATATATATATATATATATATATATATATATATATATATATATATATATCAGTATACATGCATGATGTTCTTATTTTCTCCATCAATTTTGTCGAGTACTTATGTGTTTCTTTCTTGATAACATAATATCTACAGTTATCTTTCATTTGTTGTGGTTTCTCCTCCATATATTTCATATACCCTTGAAAGGGTCTATTGTTTACAGTACCGAACTATTAGTTAATTCCATTTAATAGATAGATGTATTTTGCTCAATCTGTCTTTTTCTTGATATATATTATTTTTTGTTACTGCATCGGGGTTAATGTCCAGACCATCATTAAATCTGGGTTACTCTCTATAAACCCACAGTCCGTGTATAGTAATTTTGCAGAAGAGGGGACAAAACATACAATCTAGGGTCCCAACCCCAGATAGACTAACAATCCCCTCCATAGTGTGTCCTGGTTCTACCATTTTATTTTGTTTACTACCTTAAATTTACTCTATGCTTATACATATATCCTTTCCTCTAAAATTGCATTCAATATTGTTTGTAGAAAATAATCTATCTTGCAAAGACAGAATTAAATAAATTTTCTTTCTCTGTTGTATACAATAATTTTTCTATCCAACGAAGATAATGCACAATTATGATCTACTATTATCAATTTTCACAGTTACGGAGACAAACCATTTATCTAATTAGTAATCACATTAAGACACTGATGTCTTTATTAACACCAATTTAAGTTACTTATCTCACTTTAGCAAGCTGATGATAGCCTCCCAACCATGAGAGAGGAAATTACTTCCTCAACTCTCCCCGTGCTCTGCACCAGAGTAGGACTTAGATAGCAGTATTTCTGGAGTAGACGTCAAGACCCTCTCTCGAGTCTTTTCCTCCAAATTCAGATTGTAGAGTTCCACTGGCTCTAACCAGCTCTGGACTACTCTCACCCTCAACCCTCCTGACTCTCCTCTTACTTCACAAAATCCCTTTTCCTCACTGAAATTTCCTATTTATCCTCAGAGGAAAAGGTAATTGTCTTTAACTTCTTTTGCCAAATTACTTTGGAATCTTGGCATACTTTACCATCACATTTATAGAAACCATTCCATAAATAATTATTTATTAAAAAAAAAGAAATAAATCATGTTCAACACTAGATTAAATTTACTTTTTAATCCTATTTAAAAATTAAATGCATAATCCTTTTTAAAAAAATAGTTAATCTAGGTGTTACATCTTCCCCCACTAGAGGTAAACACCATCCTCGGTGTTCTATTCCATATCAGAAAATAGTTATGGGAAATCCTTCATCTCCCCATGTAGCCTCCTCCAAGACAAAGTGCTTCCATTGAACTTTAACTTGGGTGATGGCTCGCCTCTAGAGTGCTATTTATCTCTGCTCGAGAATACGTTGAGGCTACCATAAATTCGCCGTCCAGTTTGATCTGCAACGAGAAAATTCCTAAGTTATTTAATATAATATTTACCTCCTTTAGAGGTCTAGTACTCAATTTTATTCCTACCTGAATATTTTGTCAATGTATTACATGCTTCGAATCATGCACATATCGTTTCAATATTGATACATGAAACACATTGTGCACCCATATCTTACTTGGTAATGCAAATCGATAGGTCACCAATGCTACTTTTTCCAAAATCTGGAAAGGTCCACAGAACCTAGGAGCCAGCTTGACACATGAAGTCCACCTTAAGGTGATTTTCTTGGGCCTAATTCTCACATACACATGATCACCCACTTCAAAATCCTGATATGTTGTCCTTTGGTCTGAAAAAACCTTTTTTTGGTCTTGGGAAACTTTTAAATTATGTCGAATCTTCCTTCTTGTTCCATTTCAGCCAACATTTTCAGACCAAGCATTAGTTTGGTTTCTTGACTGCTCCAGTTAATGGGAGTTCGACACTCTCTCTAATATAAGGCCTCAAAGGGCCTCATATTAATAGATTCCTGATATCCATTATTATATGCGGACTATATTAGATGTAATATTCTTCCTACTTCGTGGGGTGTTGCATTACGTACATGTGCAACACGTGTTCTAAGATTTGATTTAGCCACTAAGTTTGTGCATCCATCTCTGGATGATATGATGTGCTAAATTTGATCTGTGTGCCCAAACCAGTGAAACGTGCCTTCCAAAAGGGCGAGGTAAACTTCACATCTTGATCTAAGATGACTGTTTTCGGAATACCATGCAACTTAAACACTTTACTCACTAAAATATCCACAATCTGCGCAGTTTTGTAATTGGATTGTACTGGAATAAAGAGAGCTACTTTGCGTAACCGATCTATGAACACCATTATAGAGTCATTATGTTTCTTCAATCTTGGTAGACCAATAATATTATCCAACGATATGACCTCCCATTTCCATTCTGGTATAGGTATAGGCTGCAACAATCCTACTGGATGTTGATTCTCCACCTTGACCTGTTGGCATTACAAACATTTATTCAAGTATGCAGTAATATGTTTCCGCATTCTAGGACAAAAGTAAGCTTGGGCCTAATTGTTGTCATCATTTTCTGGTAACAAGGGTGTCCATAATAAGTTCTTCGATGAGATTCATCGAAGATCAATTCTTTTAAACTCATATGATTTGGGATGTATATCTTTCCTCTAAAAGTTAAAATCTTCTCAGTATTAATCTTATAATTTGATTGTTTTTTCTGATTTTCTGCTTCGTTTGCTTGCTGCCATAAAAATTGATATTTTGGATCCTTCTCCACTACTTCTCTTACCTGCTCTTGGAACTTAAATTCCACTTGATTAGATTAGAGTTCATATACATAATGTAATTTTCTACTTAAGTCATGGGAAACACAAATTTCCTTACCTTTAACATGTTGAATTTCGAAATCAAATTCGCTTGGGAATGCATTCCACCTTGATTGACGAGCATTCAAATCAGCTAGTTTAAAGTAGCTAGTCAGGTTGTTGTGATCTGTCTTTAACAAAAACCTTTTTCCCAACAAGTAATGTCTCCACACCTTGAGTGCATCGACTATTATTGTCAATTCTAGATCATCAGTGGAGCAACGTTGTTCATGATATTTTAGCTTCCTTGACTCATATGAAATGACCCTTATGTATTGTGACAATATTGATCCTACTCCTTCCTTGCACACATCGGTGCATACCTCAAATTCCTTTTTTGGGTCAGCTACCCTCAATATAGGGGCAGTAGTCAGCAATTTCTTTAACTATTCAAAACTAGTCTGACATTTTTTGGTCCATTTAAACATCTATCCCTTTCGCTGCAGAGAGGTAATAGGAAAATAATTTTTGAGAATACTTCAATGAAACGCCTGTAATATCCAGCCCATCCCATAAAAAAATGTGTCTGCTACGTTTTTGGGCACCCACCATTCCATAATAGTCTTAACTTTTTCAGCATCCACTACTATGCCTTCAGCAGAAATGACATGTCCTAAATATTAGATTTCTCTTTGCAAAAGTCACACTTTCCAAATTTGGCATACAATTGATGCTCCCTCAACATTTTCAGTACTTCCTGTAAGTGTTCCTTATGTTATTTCATGGTATTTTATTAAATTAATAT
This sequence comes from Pinus albicaulis, assembly GCA_034641835.2. Taxonomy (NCBI): domain Eukaryota; kingdom Viridiplantae; phylum Streptophyta; class Pinopsida; order Pinales; family Pinaceae; genus Pinus; species Pinus albicaulis. The sequence goes on from CM076572.1 coordinate 1,138,890,414, forward strand.
ATCATCAACAAATATCATAACAAACTTGTCCAAAAACAGATGAAATATTCCATGCATCGTACTCATGAATGTTCCTAGTGCATTAGTTAATCCAAATTGAAAAACCATGAACTCATAGTGCCTGTATGGGTTTTGGAAATTTTTTTGGTAGATATCCTCATATTTTATCTAAATTTTGTGGTAACCAAATATTAAATCTATTTTTTAAAATACGATTTCTCCCTTCACCTGATCGAAAATATCATCTATTCGTGGCAGAAGGTACTTATTCTTAATTGTCAATTTATTAAGCTGCCTGCAATCCATGCCTATTCACATCGTTCCATCCTTTTTTCTCACGAACAACATTGGTGCTGCCCAAGGGGATACACTAGGTCAAATATATCCCTTATCTAGTAGTTCTTGTAATTGTATTTTCAATTCTTTCAACTCGGGTACACTCATTCAATATGGTGCTCGTGACACCGGTGTTGTTTCGTGCATTAATTCGATAATGAAATCGATATCCCTCTTTGGAGGTAGTCCTGCTATTCTTTCAGGAAACACATACATAAAGTCTTGTACCACTGGTATATTTTCCAGCATGGGGGTCTTATCCTGAGAATTAGCGAATCCCACTTGGATAGCATAATTCTGGCATCCCTTTCTAATTCATTTACCCAGCTGGGATGTTGTGATAGGATGTAATTGCAGTGGTTTCTTGATTCCTTGCATCTCTTGGCATGTCCCATCTTCCGCCTTGAGATAAATAATATTTTCTTTACAGTCTACTAGAGACCAATGCCCCTCTAGCCAGTCCATTCCCAGTATTATATCATAGGAACCCAAGGGTAGAATATTTAATTCAAAATTTAACTGTTGATTTCCAACTTCTAAGGGACAATTCGAGAATTTAGCATTAACTCTTCTCTTTGCCCCAGTGGCTTATTATACCATCTAGGGACTTTTAAATTTTTGTCTCTGCAAGTTACACTTTCCAACTATCTGGGGGTTTACATATCTTAAACTGGCACCAGGGTTAACCAAAATAGAAACAGTTTGGGAAAATAACTTAACTTCAAGTTTTATCATGGTCGAGTGATAATATGCTTGCCGGTCTTTAAGGGTTGTCTTAATTCTTGGTATATTTCATGAAACATCCCCCACCATAGAAGGCTCTTGCAGGTTGGTTGTTGTTTTTCTTCTCCCACGATGAGGAAAATTCTTATAATAATGTGCCTCACGGCATCCCCAACACTACAGAGGTGGTTTCTGGATATGCCCATGCTCTAGTTTATTGGAAGCTTCTGCGGGTCACTCTTCTGTTGGCCATTTTGGCTTCTGCTGATTTCTCCCATATTGCCTACTTGTTGAATTTCTTGCAGCATTTTTTAAATTTCTAGATCTACTACTCTTAATTTTTTTTGTTTTTGTTTTTTCCCTTTCTTTGGCGGAGAATTCCTACCTTTTTTCCCCTTTTCCTTGGACTGCTCATAGCACATTCGTGCTTTTCGAATCACCTCTTCCATAGTCTTTGGGTTTAAGAATTTGATTTTTTCCTTCATGTGAGCAGGCAGGCTCCCAAAATATCGTTGAAATTTTTCCTTCTCATCACTCAAGTATGGTACATATCTCAACAATGATGTGAAATTAGTTATGAATTCGTCCATTGACAATTGTCTCAATCTCAGGTCATGAAATTCTCGATATGTTTTATCATAAAAATGATATGTTAAGTACTTAGCCTTGAAATATTGTTGGAACTCGTCCCAAGTCACATTCTGGTCCTCAGTACCTCGAACATTTTTAGTTCCTCCCACCATAAAGTAGTTTTTTCTCTCAGTTGGTAGATATCCAAGTAAGCTTTGAGTTTGTTGCTATATTCATAAACTTGAAAATATTTTTTCATGTTAATTATCTATGATTCTGCTACCTCTTCAGCCTCTCCATTGAATTGAGGAGGTTTGATTTTATGGAACTCACCCTGCAGTTCCACTTTGTGTTTTTTCATCTCTTGCTAATCTGAAACATTCCCCGACTCTACTTTGTTATAGATTTTGTTTTTATTTGTTCACTGTGTATGACTTCCTTCTGGCTTGCCATTAGCATGTCATCGTTGTTCAATTTATTCTCAGGTATGCCTTTCTGGGATCGGTTGAGTTGTTCCTTGATTCTGCCTTTCTGAGAGGATTTTAAGAATCATCTCCTGCTCTTGCATCAGCCTCTCATTATCGCTTCTCACTCGGACCATTTATTCCTGCAATTTTTGCACCATATCCAATAGTATACTCATCTGACGTTGTTTTTCTTCAAGTAATCTGCTGGTTTGTTGATGTTGATAAACGCTTAGCTACACCCACATTTCTGGGTTCATATCTAGATTAGGTTGGGGATGAGGTGCCCAGTAGTTCTGGGTACTTTGTATTCTGATCCCCTTATCATTGTATCCTTCCTAGTTTCTGTGCACAATTTTACACACATTAATTGTTATTCATGTGACAGATTTGGGTCCCAACATGCAAACACCACTCTGATACCACTTGTCACATCCATCCATATAATAGCAATTTTTTTTTTTTTTACTCTTATACTTTACTTTCTTATTTCTTTTAACACCACATGTTAACTTTATTTAACACCATAACACTCATGATAGTAATAAATAATTATAAAACATGTAAAATTAGAGGGATAAACCTTTAACCTTAACATTTCACTCTAATCTATACTAGTGTCAGTTCAATAACTTTTTTTTTAGCATCATAATTCAAAGGTCTTCTTGTAAATTAAATCTGGACCTGCCTGGGGTACCATATACCAACCTAGACTTAATGGATTATGCACTGTCTACCACCACATGGTAATTTTTATGGTGATTTGTTTTTATTGGAATCTGGAATGAAATAATTTTCTTAATATACATATCATGGCTCATTATTAAATATTTGTGTACCAAGCGGTACCCCCACCTTTTCTCCACTCGGCTTCCCATCGTCTTGTGAAATATTGAAGTTGACATCTGCCTTGTTTAAAACCATTGGATCATCTCTCTCATTCAACAGCTATGATATAAATTAGGTTGGGTTAGGGTATTGACCTACCCCCTCAACCCTAACTATTTTGAATTTGTGTTTGTGCGAGAGCGCTTCAAGCTTTGCAAGCCTGTAGCTCATGCACTGCCTCCATGCTTCATTCGATGCCGTACATATATGAAGACAAGGTTCTTCCTTCCTCCTCCATTATTCATTCAATGCCATATCAAGTAAAAATAAAATGATTTCCCTCAAACCCCATCTTGTTAGAGGGAGATTTCGATTGGAGGTTTCACGTCTGTAATTGTCTCGCTCACAATCAGGGTTTTAAATGTAACTAGGTTGCGACCTGAGAGTTTTTTAATGAATAATGATTCTTGTACATGACAGAATAATTGGCAAGCTCTTCTAACTTCAAATTCTACAGCTCGACACGAGTTTTCAACTTTAATTCAGTCGTAGAATTTTGGAAGTCTTCCTCTGGCCTGGTCTTTACAGGTAACAAAGTCTGTTAGCTTTCCTTCTCAGCAAGAGTAATGTACAGTCTCTACATAGTTTAGAGATTTTTCTCCATTTAATGAGAAATTCCTTTTCTTTTTTTTTAGGCTCCTGGCATCGACCCTACCTCCAAAAGAAGGTAAGTTCTTTTATTTTCTTGTCATTTCACTGTAAATATTTTAAGCACTTTTTATTACTATTATCGTTTTGGATTACTCTGCAAACCCTAACGCAACTTTATGTGTTTCAGGTAAATGCATGTAACACCTCTCATTCCACCATTTTTTTTTTTCCGTCTGCACTATTATGCATTGTTAAAACTCTATTTCATTTCTAACTTTGTCATTTCAACTATTCGTCATTTTTCGACATAGGATTAGCACTAATATTGCCTTGATAATTTTTATTTAATACCTGTTATTTATAATAGTACTCTATTCATACATTGATCAGTTTGGTTTTCTTCTCCAACTGATACTCTCTTTGTTTACTAGAGAAATTGATATACCATACATATTGGTTTCTATTTTCCCTAGGACCATTAACATTCTGGTATCTATAATTTGCATCCAAACTTTTACACCTATCTATATATGGTGTCTTATTGATTATTTCTTTATTCCTCCTTTCTATGGCTTGTTTCCACATAGAATTTTAATATCTCGCATTTCAATACTTAATTAACCCTTTTCTAAAGTTGCTCTTACTCTTATATTTCACATGCTGACTACAATCTTTCCATTAATGGTAATTCTGTTTTCTTTTTCTTTTGAAGATGTGTAGTAATTTATCTGTTATCTGATACCTTATCTAACTTCGTATATAACGTCTAAATGTATTATTCATATATGTTTGAAATTTCTTTTGGTATCATTTACATGTTTACAGAATAGCTATCAGTATGCATTTTCAATTTATGTTCTTAGCTAATTCTTAAATAATATATATATATATATATATATATATATATATATATATATATATATATATATATATATATATTTCTTAGGCTTTACCATAGCTACCTTAGCTTGTATATTTTAGGCACAGTTATTTCAATATGTTTCTAGAATAAGAATGTTTTATATTTACATTATTATTTCAGATTCTGTTCAGTATTAGTGTACTGTTTCATGTTAAATTTGTACCACTAATATTTAATTCTGCAACTATCTTCTGTATTTAATATAGTGATATATACCCATCATTAGAGTCTATCTCTAACTGTAATGGATTTATTTACCTCATATCTGTAGATAAATTTAGATTACACACTGTGATTTTTTTTTCTTTTGATAATCAAATCATTGTAGTAATAGCTCTAATTTACTCAACTATAGCCAAGAATTTTTCTGTGAGGTGCCTAACCTCAGATTTAAACCCGTCGTCAAGTTTAGACATTCTGAGAGTTGGACCTCAACAGACTATGTCTATACAACCTCATAGATTCCAGCGTTTCTGCGGTAGCTAAATCTGTTAAATGTATAGGCCTTTCATATATTACTGTAACTAATATTTTCTCATTCATATATATATATATATATATATATATATATATATATTAAATGTTCCCTAATCATCCACTAGCATCACAACATTAAAATTATAAATAAAAAAAACATTTTCAGTTGCATGTGCATATCACTTAGGTCTGACTAATTGCCTCCCAACCTTAGAGTTATTTCTCCATAACTCTCCTCCGAGCAGAGATAATTTCCTCCGGACATAGACAACCCTTTTTCTATCCTAAAGCAGCTTATTTAAGCTTTTTTTTTCCCAACCTGTTTCCATTAACTGCGTCCAGTTAATTCAGGATGTTTTATTCTTGTTTTGCCTAGGCTTTCCCACTGTTTCTTCCACAAAGGTACTTTTAAAGCTGCATTTTCCGCTTTTCCAGCTTTATTCCACCTCTTCCCAATACTTTCCTCTTTATTGGGGAAATTAGATATTTATCTCCAAATCTAATTCTTAGTATCTTTCTTTATTCCTTCCAAAGATTTCTGGAAGTTGTGAGAATGTCTTATCCCCTTATCCATCCTCATGGATTGGGTTTCTAGATCTCAAATCTCAATTTAGTCATTGCACATAATTTTTCCATTTTAAATTATTAATTTAAAATAATAAATGATTCCACAAAAATGTTTTCATTAGGGTCCACTGTACCCTTTTGGACTTGTTCAATTGTCAAATAAAAGCATAGAAACCTAGGGTGTTGACAAAATAAATAAATAAATCACTGTTTAAAAAATGATGGATATTTTTCCATCATATAAACCTCTCGCTCCCAAGTAGCCTCTTTGGGTGTAAAGTCCCTCCACTACACTTTCACCCTGGCCACTGTCCAGTTCCGAAGCTCAATTTCTTCCCGCTCTAAGATTTGAAGCGGCTCTGGAAGGAATTCGCGTTCTGGTTCCACCTGAATCACATTCCAATCAATAACGTGAGTAGAATTAGGCACATATTTTTTTAATAATGAAACATGAAATACATCATGAACCTTAATGTGAATGGGTAAAGTTAGCTTATATGCAACTGGTCCAACTCTTTTCAGCACTTCAAAATCTCCACAGTATCGTGGAGCTAGTTTTGCATAGCTTCCTGTGTGCAAATTACTTTTCTTAGGCTTAATCCTTAGATACACATGATCACCACACTGAATTCTCTTTTTACCCGCATAACTTTTTTGCCTGTCTTGTGCTGTTTTGATGTTTTGCTGAATTTTATTCACAATTTTTTTCATTTCCTGTAAAGCTTCTTGTCCAAGTATAAGTTTATCTTCAGGTTGGCTCCAACTTAGAGGGGTATGACACTTTCTGCCATAAAGTGTTTCAAAAGGGCTCATCTTTATGGAAGCTTCGTAGCTATTGTTGTAGGAAAATTCTGCTAAGTGTAGGTAGTCTTCCCATTTTGTTGGCCTATCCATAACATACATCCTTAACATATCCTCTAGAATCTATTTTGTTCTTTTGGTTTGACCATCAGTTTTGGGATGGTAGGTAGTACTAAAATTTAATTTGGTACCCATGCTCAAAACAAACTCCTCCAAAAAGCTGCAGTGAATTTTGTGTCTCTATCTGAAATGGTCATTTTAGGAACACCATGCAATTTTACAATTTCCTTCATAAATACATTTTCTACTTGGGTTGTACCAAAGGTAGATTCTACAGGTATAAAGTGAGCAACTTTAGTCAACGTGTACACTACAACCATAATAGAGTCATGTTGGTATTTGGTTCTTGGTAAACCAGTAATAAAATCCATAGAAACAGTCTCCCACTTCCATTCTGGGATGGGTAAAGGATTCAGCAACCCATCTGGATGTTGATGTTCAACCTTTACTTGCTGACATTCTATACATTTAGCTAAGTAATTTGCCACAAATTTGTTCATACCAGGCCAAAATAGGTTCTTTCTTAAAGCTAAGAGTAATTTTTGGTATCGAGGATGTCCAGCATAGGGTATTTTATGGTACTCATCCAGAATTTATTTCTTTAGGGAGTCTACATCAGGAATGTACAATCTGTCCCTAAAACAAATTATCCCTCTTTGGTTTTGTGTATATCCCTTCATTTATTTTTTGAACATTTGTGACTGAAGTTTTTCATAGTTTTGGTCTTGGCTCACCACTTCTTGTATTAGTCCCTCTATGTCAAAATTGACACTACTCCCAATATTACTCACACTTTTCCAAACATTTCTACTTAATGCATCTGCAATAATGTTTTCTTTACCCTTAATATGTTTCATCTCCACGTCAAACTCACTAAGGAAGGATAACCACCTAACTTGTCTAGCATTCAAATCTGTTTGGGTGAAACAATACTTTAGGCTAATATGATCTGTCATTAACACAAAAATTTTCCCTAAAAGGTACTGTCTCCACATCTTGAGAGCATGTATTACAGTAGCTAACTCAAGATCATAAACACTATAGTTCTGTTCATGTTTCTTGAGTTTGCTTGACTCATCGGCTATAATATAATTTTCTTGTAGTAGCACTCCTCCTAATCATTCTCCACAAACATCTGTGCAAACTACAAATTCCTTATCTGGATAAACAATATTTAAAATAGGTGCTATTGTAAGTTTCAGTTTTAGTTGGTCAAAGCTGTTTTGACATTTTTTAGTCCATTCAAAATTAACTCCTTTCCTTTGTAAGGATGTAATGGGGTAAGTTAAGGCTGAAAATCTCTCCACAAACCTCCTATAGTATCCTACAATTCCCATAAAAGATCTTACAGCAGACACATCAGTAGGTACAGGCCACTCTCTGATTGCTTTTATCTTTTATGGGTCTACTACTAACCCTTGTTCTGAAATTATATGACCCAGGTATTGAATTTTATCTTTGAAAAATTCACATTTGCTAAACTTAGCATACAATTTTTTTTCCCTGAGAGTTTGGAAAACAGTTCTAAGATGTTCTTTATGCTCAGCCTCATTCTTAGAATAAATCAGAATGTCATCAATAAATACTAATACAAATTTTTCCAAGTATTTATTTAAGACACTATTCATCAATCACATAAAATTAGTAGGTGCATTGGTCAACCCAAATGGTAGGACCACAAATTCATAGTGTCCATACCTGGTTCTAAAAGCAGTTTTTATTATATCTTCATCCTTAATTCTTAACTGATGGTAGTCTGTCCTTAGATCAATTTTTGAAAAGACTTTCCCTTCTAACTTGGTCAAAGAGTTCATCTATCCTAGGTAAAGGATATTTGTTTTTGATTGTCATCTTGTTTAATTGATGATAGTCAATACACATTCTAAAAGTGTTGTCTTTCTTTTTCACAAACAACACTTGTGCTCCCCATGGGGACACACGCGGTATAATGTAACCTCTATCCAACAACTCTTGTAGTTTCATTTTCAACTCCATTAATTTTGGGGTACTCATTCTATATGAGGCTCTAGAAACTGGAGTTGCTCCTGGTACTAAGTTAATTGAGAAATCAATCTCTCTCCTAAGGGGCAGATGGGAAATTTCATCCGGGAACACATCTTTGAATTCTCCTATAACAAGTAATGTTTCCAAAGGATTTTCCTCTTCCTGCTATCCCAATTCCTCTACATGAAACAAATACACTTGACAACTCTTTCTAGAAATTCTCTTCAACTAAAGTACTGAAATTTGTCTCACGGATGTGCGTTTAGGTTTTCATTTTACTATAACCAGTTTTCCCTCCTTGTCTATACAATGAACGGTTTTGTCTAAACAATTCAACATGGCCTTCTATTTTTCTAACCAATCCATCCCTACCAGTACATCATAAGACCCTAAAGGCAGAATATTTAAATTTAATTCTATTAGGTGCCCATTCAGATTTATGGCTGTTTGGGGTAACTTATGAGTCACCTTCCATTTTGTACCAGTGGCTAATTGAACCAACCAAGACTGCTAATTTTTTTTTAACTTTAAGTTACATTTTTCTACCATTTTAGGACTGATATAACTTAAAGATACACCTATATCTATTAAAACATAAATAGGTTGGTCAACAATCATACCGTCTACTTCAACCATAGTGGACTAGTGTTTTTCTTGATGATATTCTAGAGCAGCATTGATTTTGGGGATGTTTCTTGCCACGTCATTAACAGTCGTTTCTTCTCTCAGTACTTGTAAGGTCTGCATGTTTCTGTGTGGACATTCCCTCAATAAATGATGTTCTCCACAACTCCAACACTTCAAAGGTTCTCTCATTTTAACAGTCCCCCTCTCTTTTATTGTCTCCATTCATCCGTTTGGACCCAGTTTGTGATTGAGAAGATTTATTTTCACCCATTTTGATAAACTTCTTTCTTTGGTGGTTTCTCCCAAAGTTCTTTAGATATGTTGGTTTTGTTTTCTTTCCGCTGGAGTCACCTTTCTCTCTGTTTGGCCAATTCTTTGCTTGTTCACTCTTACCCTTGAATTGTTGGTAACACAACCTTGCCTTGCGCACTACCTCATCCTTGTATATAGTAGGTAGAAAATTTAGAAAACGTTGTACTTTTTCCTTTTCTTCTGTTATATAAGGTACATAGAGTAATAGATTAGTGAATTTGGTTACAAAATCATCAATCGTAATCTATCCCAATCTAAGTTCATGGAAATATTTGGGTTTATATTCATAATAAAATTCATTCAAGTATCAATTTTTGAACTTGACTTGGAAATCCGCCCAAGTAACAGTTTTCTCATCAATGGCATGAACCATTTTTTTTCTTCCCACCACAAGGTAGCCTTACCTTGCAACTGATAGATAATCAGCCTGGCTCTTAAGTTACTTTCATATTCGTAAACCTAAAATTACTTTATCATATTCAGAAGCCATGCTTCAGCATCTTCCTCCTTCTCTCCATCATAGGAAGGAGGTTTGATTTTCCGAAATTCTCCCTGTAATTCCTTGTTCCTTCTATACTTCTGTCTAGAAGAATCATCTTCCTCAGAATCTTTTGAGAAATTGACTCTTCCCTTTCTCTTCCATTTGAAATCTTCACCTTCTTGACTATTCTGGGAAGTTAATTCTCTTATCAATCTATCATGTTCTTCACTAGCTAAAGATAGACTTTCATTGTGGCTTTTGAGCTGCGCCATCTCTCTTTGTATTCTATTCCACATAGCCATCAATGGGACATTTGGATCTGACGTGTTTTCTCCACCACTCAGATCCACATACAGCTCGTCTCCTTCAGTCATGGTTCGCAACTTTATCAAATCATTGTAGTAATTGCTCTAATTTACTCAACTATATCCAAGAATTTTTCTGTGAGGTGCCTAACCTCAGATTTAAACCCATCACTGGGTTTAGACATTATGGGAGTTGGACCTTAACGGACTATGTCTATACATCCTTATAGATTTCATCATTTCTGTGATAACTAAATCTGTTAAATGTATAGGCCTTTCCTATATTACTGTAACTAATATTTTCTCATTCATATATATATATATATATATATATATATATATATATATATATATATATTCCACAAATTTAACTTAACCAACTTCACATTAACATAAATGTTCCCTAATCATCCACCTGCATCACAACATTAAAATTATAAATAAAAAACCATTTTCAATTGAATGTGCATACCACTTAGGTCTGACTAATTGCCTCCCAACCTTAGAGTTATTTCTCCGTAACTCTCCCTCAAGCAAAGATCCTTTGCTCCAGACATAGACAACCCTTTATCTATCCTGAAGAAACTTATTTAAGCTTTTCTTTCCCCATCTTGTTTCCATTAACTGCGTCCAGTTAATTCGAGATGCTTTATTCCTATTTTTCCTAGGATTTCTCTTTGTTTCTTCCACAGAGGTACTTTTAAAGTTGTCTTTTCTGCTTTTATAGCTTTATTCCACCTCTTTCCAATACTTTCCTCTTTATTGGGGAAATTAGATATTTATCTCCAAATCTAATTTTTAGTATCTTGCTTTATTCCTTCCAAAGATTTCTATAAGTGGTGGGAAAGTCTTATCCCCTTATCCATCGTCATGGATTGGGTTTCCAGATCTCAAATCTCAATTTAGTCATTGCACATAATTTGTCTATTTTATTTTATTAATTTAAAATAATAAATAGTTCCACACAATTTTTTTCCATTAGGGTCCACTGTACCCTTTTGGATTTGTTCAATTGTGAGATAAAAGCATAGAAACCTGGGGTATTACAATGTAATTCCCGTGACTTATGGAAATGTGGTGCCTTTCTACGTGCGTAATCTACCTCACCTATGAAATATTTTCTTGCTTTCCCTTTCCAGGTACCACCGATCTCCTAGGGAGGTTTTGTTTTGAATTTTCCCCACTGTCTTCTCGGTTAAAACCCTAAACTAGTATAGGGAAATAATCGATGGCTTACTATGTATATATTTTCCGAAGCCCCTAGTTCTCTGTTACAGATTTATTTAGCACTTAGCTATTTTCCAGCCTTGAGCTGGCTTGATGTATCATTGTCTTTTATAATTTAGGAGTATTCTTACCATGCAGTTAATCTACCTATCTTGCTCACCTGAAATATTTACACTTCATATTTTGAGAGGTTTCCTCAGCTCTATTAATTTTTAATTTTGTTAATAGAACTATACGCGGATTCGAGAATCGAGTTATTAATGTTTACTTTACATTTCTGTTGTAAATATGGTTATTCGTTCTTTCATTCGAAGATCCCTTCGCTCGTTTTTTCATAGTTTTTATTTAGTTGAATACTCAACATTTTTCCTGCTCATATGGAAGAAAATGTTATTCTGGTTTCCTCTATTTATTTGTATATATATATATATATATATATATATATATATATATATATATATATATATATATATATATATGCATGTTGTTCTTATTTTCTCCATCAATTTACTGGACTACTTATGTGTTTCTTTCTTGATAACATAATATCTACAATTATATTTTGTTTGTTGGGGTTTCTCTTTCATTTATTTCATATACCCCTAAAAAGGTTTGTTATTTATAGTACTAAACTATTAGTTAATTCCATTTAATAAATAGTTTTATTTTGCTAAATTTGTCTTTTTCTTGATAGATACTATATTTTGCTACTGCATAGGGGTTGATGTTCGGACCATCATTATATCTGGGTTACTCTCACTAAACTTCTAGTCTGTGTATAGTAATTTTGCAGAAAAGGGGACGACCTATACAATATGGGGTGCCAACCCCAGATAGGCTAGTAGTCCCCTCCATATTCTATCTTGGTTCTACAATTTTATTTTGTTTACTTCCTTAAATTTACTCTATGTTTATACAAATATCCTTTCCTCTAACACTACATTCAATGTTGTGTGTAGAAAACAAATTTTCTTCCAAACACTGAATTAAATAAAATGTCTTTCTTTATTGTATACAATCATTTATTCTATCCAATGAAGCTAATGCAAAGTTATGATCTACTGTTAGAAATCTGATGATAGCATTCTAACCATGAGAGAGGAAATTACGTCCTCAACTCCCCCCCGTGCTCCGCACCAGAGTAGGACTTAGATAGAATTATTTCTGGAGTAGACCTCAAGAACCTCTGTCCAATATTCTCCTCCAGATTCAGGTTGCATAGTTCTACTAGCTCCAACCAGCTCTGGATTACTCTCGCCCTCAAGCCTCCTTGCTCTCGTCTTACTTCACAAAACCCCTTTTCTTCACTAGGATTTCTTATTTATCTTCAAAGGAAAATGTAACTATCTTTAATTGTTTTTGCCTAATTACTCTGGAATCTTGGAATACCTTACCATAAGTTTTATGGAAACCATTCCATAAATAATTCAAAAAAAAAAATTCATGTTCAACACTAGATTAAATTTACTTGTTAATCCTATTTAAAAATTAAATGCATAATCCTTTTAAAAAATATAGTTTAATGATTAAATACAGGTTTCACATATTCTAACTTGGGAAAACTTGTTGAAACATGAATTTCAAGGGTGAGGAAGATTCTCTCTTTATAAGCTCGTTGTAGAAGAATGTCATCATCTATTTCCAATTTTCCCCTTGGCACTGGGTACCTAGTAATAATTCCTTAGTACCATGAACATCAACAACCCAATCGATCAGTCATCTATTCTTTCATGCCTTACTTCCTAGACTACTTGCTAGAGTGCTTATAGGGCTTTACCCCTATACATATTTTGGGTGATTTGGAGGAGTCACAGTGATATTATTACTGAAGGCATAAAACCTACCATAAAATTGTCTTTCCTCCATTTTATTTCATATTTCCTAAAGGTCAGTTCCTAGACCCCAGGGCTCATTCTTGGTCTTTTTCCTTTCATGAATTGGAGAAAAAATTACGAATCGGTTTCTTTGATGGAGCCTCTTCAAGGGTGTCCTCTAGATGTGGGGTTCATATCAGTATTAATACTTCAGAAGAATATAATTTTTGCTGGTATGGAGGGGCTAGGACCAATTGCAGAGCACAATGTATCTTCTGTTGGGGGGTCCACGAGTGTTCCCTTTCACTCGCCATTAACCAGCTTCTTACTATCGGAGATGCATTGATGATCATTCATTGGATGTGTGGGGTTAGTGATATTGAGGTTCCTTCCTTGATACAATGTATGGAGAACACTCAACCACTCATTCCAGTGTTTGAGGACATTATCTTCCAACATGACTACCGAGAGAAAATCTAGTTCGTAGATGCCCTGTCCAAACGTGGATTTTCAATCTTCCGTGAGTTATTTTTTATGAGAATTTGGTACACAATTTGGTTCAGGGTGATGATTATTTTTAAGTATAATCTCGGTGGTTTCCTTAGTTCATATTTTTTTGGACAACTCTTATAAGAAGGTTATGTTTCTACTAACTTACTCTGTCTTCTAGTAGTTTCTTCCTAATTTCTTTTGCTTCCTGTCCCATTTAAATGTAATGGGATTCTTTTTTTTGGACTGTATTTGGGGATATTATTTCCCTTTGATTTTGTCTTTGCATCCTCTAAACTCGTTGCAGGGATTTTCCAATCTTAGCATGATGATTTTACTGATTAGACATGAAGTATTGACGTATGTAAGTATAAATAAATTTATTTTTAATAAAGGTGTTGCGTTTTCTGCCTCTACAAAAAAAAAATATGCATACTTTATGCAAAAATGAATGAATAGGAGAAACAAATATATGGCCACTTCCTCTCAAACAGTTATGAGAAGCTTGAGAAAACAAATATTATTATTATTATTTTTACTAGCATAGATATTTTGGATTTTCCAAAATACATAGCCATTTTGGCTACTACAAAAAGCATACCATAGCTCTGAAATAAATGGAAAATGACACAGCCATTTTGGCTACTACAAAAACCACACCATAGCTATGATATAATAGATTTACGAGGAAAAAATTAATGGAGTAAGTAAGCCATCCAATTTATTCTAAAACCGTTTCCTATAATTTCGAGGATTTTTTCCTAAATCTTAATTTAATTGATTGATGGAAACTTTCAACCAACAATGTTGTTTTCATAGAAATCCAAAAACTTATGGAGGAGGTCACTCACTATCGTATAAAAATTATTCAGTGCATAATTCAGGTGGAAATTATTCCCTATAATCCAAGATTTTTTGTGGGGAAGGCTTCGTGAGCTAATTAATATGATTATATATGAAAACTATTGTCAATTCTATTGATGCAGATGGTGCTAAAAATATTGACTTTAGCAAAATGCTTGGTCACTAAAGCATGTGAAAAATACACCTTAAAAAATAAGGATCTTCCTCTGATTATGGGAATGCTCAACATTGCAAAAAATATAATAATCAAGATTATAAATATTTAAAAGTTAAAGAATGTGCTAGAAAATCTGGAAATTGCCAGAACATTGTATAACGAAATTTCCAACCGGCCCTTTGTTGTGTTTTAGTAGCAACAATGGAAAGCATCATAAGCACTATTGTTGTTGTAAGAGTTGCATTTATAAAATTTGTAGCACAAACTTTCAAAGGAGCTTAACAAATAGGAAAACCAATGCTCTCTACCATCACCATCACCATCACCATCACCAGACTAGCCACACTTTCAACAAATGATTTTTTTCTTGGCAAATTTGAGGAATGTTCTGGCATCATTGGGTAGAGAAATAGGAATACAACGTAAGTGTTAACATAGATCACTCCCTGATCAAATGGCCATTTACATCTTTTCCATTTTAAAATGATTTGTAGGGAACTAACAAATAGGAAAATAAAAATGCACACCACCAAGGTTATTAAGTCCTATCAAAATTCTCTAGGCCAATCGTAAAATTAGAATATTTTTTTTCAAAATTACAAATTTTTTTTAATAGTACAAAAAAAATCATAAATAAAAAAGAATGTCGAAAACGTTGGTTATGCACATGAAAATGATCAAAATTAATGGAGTCCGTGAACCTTTCACCGGAAGGTGAAATCTATAGTCCCTAGCGAAGGAACGAACTTATAATATTTCTAATAATAATTAATTTATTAATCCATATTCTTGAATATATTCACAATTTTTTATGTCTGTTCATATATCCAGAATTTTTTATCTCATTGTTAGACATGTTGAAACCCTCCATACTTTCTCTTCTTTTAGGGATATTCAAAATCAATGAATGGTGTGGCACCTCATTGTCATTTGGCTACATTAACTTAGTTTCACATTACAACTTCAATCTCCTTAGTAATTGTTCCTTAAATACTTCCTGTTTTGCAAATTTTTGTATGGGTTTCTCTAGTTAGGTACATATTGAAGAGCTCAAAAGATCACAAAAAATACAAACTCTCTCAAGGATATTTATGAGATATAATATATCAAAAGTTTCTCATGAACAAATTCAACATAATCAATCAATCAAGGAAACGTTCAAACAAATGAATTGGCATTCAAACAATAAAATCCAATTTTATAGAATTATAAACTCAACTTGCAACCCCTAAGACGATACCAAAATTAGAATTTAGGAGCCCAAAATTTGATATTGGAACCTCTAATTATGGAATTAGCACTCCTAAATTTATCAAATCTCCAGAGAGTCCTAAGTTTGTAGAGGAAAAATCGAAGATGAAAAACAGAATGCTACTAAAAAATATCTAGAATTTCAAATCATGGGAACTACAACCCTCCACGGTAAGGCCTAACGCATGAATATTAACTTGAGGAATATTGAGTTGAATGAGGAGCATAATCATCTGAAAGGCCTAGAAAATAAAAATAAATGATTTTGGAGGTAAGAATGATAACTCGTCCATCGGTCCATGGGTTGATCTCCATTAAACGTTCTCCACACCGGGCTCGATCTGGAGGGTGATGAAAATCCTTCGTGGCACGAGAATCTCATGATCACCATTACCTTTTTTATTAATCCAGAGGAAATGAAAGCCCTCGTTGACTATTTTCCCATCAGATAAAATTAGAAATATAGATTCAAGAGTCTATCATTCATTGTGAGCTATAGAATTTGTGGTCAGATTTGATGTCAAGATTTATTTTGGACTCCCTCACAAATCTCCTAGATCTAGATGAGAATGTGGGGAAATGTGAAACGGTATACATGGAGGATAGTTGCTTAATGGATACAATAATACTATCACCAAGTATTCCACCAATTAATCAATGTGTTTGTGGGAGTTGTAGGAAGCACTAGATGAAATTTCTAAAAACATTCCATGTAGCTCCATACATCACATGCCTCATGTAGTTTGTTGTATGCTACATTCAGTTTATGCTCTGAACATATAGCTACAACATAGAAAGTACAAGCACAACTGTCAATGGAAAATTCTTCAATATTGTTTCTCACGTGTCACACCACTTCATTGTTTTGATACCAAAATAGGGAAACCAAAGACAATATAGAGATATAGAATAACAATGCAACTAATAGATTTTATTAATTGGAATAAACATATAACACATAATAGAGCTTTGTTTTATGGAAATGGTATCAACATAAAAGATAATGATGATATAGCTACAATTAATGTTACAAACTAAGAACATTAACTAAGTTAATAAAGAAGAATGGATTAGAACAATACAATCCCCCAATTAACTCTAACATCCTATTATTCCTAATTTTATAGATACATATTTAAACAATAATTCTTTAAATTTTGTAGTGAATATTTATATGGCAATACATAGAAGAAATTTTACTATCAATTTAAAGTACATAAATCATGTAGTGAATGTTTGAGAGTGGCTATTTCACACTCCCATTTTATAAGAGTAGCTATCTCATTGTCTTTACTTTCACTTTATTCAAATTGTTTTCAAGGTTACACAAAGATACCTATTTTCATCTAAAAACAACATATAAATTACCAACTACATTTCTAATGTGTTTACAATTTATCTCGCATAAACCACATTTCATTATCAATTTATATTACATAAACATGTGAAATGAAAATACTGTATATGTAGAATTATATTATTTGTAATATGTTCAAATTTTTTATTATTCCTTAAGGTTGTAAATTTACATAAAATTTATCATTGAATCATATTTATTTTTTATAAAAGTATATATAAGTATGAATATTTAAAAGCTTCATAACAATATTTCATTTAATTTATTTCAAAATATAATCTAATTTTTTAAATTATATTTTTAAATTTTAAAAGTTAAATGATAATGAAATATAATCTAATTTTTTTATTAATATTTTTAAATTTTAAATGTTAAATAATAATGTTTGCACAAAGCTCAATCATAGTTAATTGAAATAGCTTATTCATATTGCTGAAAGAGATAGACTTTAAATCCTACTTATTAATAATTTTTCTTACCTAAAGGAAAATAAAACCTATCCAAAAAATTCTAAATAAAATCCCATAAATCTAATAATAATTAATTTATATTAATTTATTTTCATAATTAAAAGACAATAAAATATAGCCTAAAAAAAACTAATTTTCTTCTTGAAAATAAATTAATCATAAAAAAAATCCATAACTCCAATAATATTCTAATAACTAGAAATTGTCTCTAAAACTGCAAAGGTACACCGAAGGAATAGAAGATTTGGAAAGATTGTCTCGCCACACACTCTAATGCAAAAATTGTTAATCGCTTCTATGAGTGGAGTAAAATTGCTTCTCGATAAGAATATGTAGATGCAAGATATGTAAAGTGACTCAAAGATGTTATAAATGGGCATAAAAATCTATGATGAGGATTTCATCTGTTAGATTTTAAAGACTCCTGAGAAAAATTAAGCTGCTATTAGGATTGAAGAAGGCATTTTCAGTATTAAGAAAGACATTATTATCAGTTCCTTTGGTACAGTGTCATGTCGGGGAAAGAGGAATGAGAATGACAACAGAGGAGGTGGAACTGGAGTAGAGTGACACTCTTCCAGAGGTGGAAAGAGAGACACTCTTCTAGGAAAAATAATATAATTTCATTAATGATTTTCTCTCTAATTCCGTTTTTTGCTAGTTTTAAACTTCCAGCTTCTAAGTTTTGTAAATATGGGAACCATGATCATATAAAATTCATTTTAGAATAAAAAATTTAAATTCAAGAGAATGGGGCAACACATTTCACCTACGGTGACAACAATTACATAATTTTTTTGGAATAGGAGTTATCTTCTAAAGTAGACAATCTTGAATTCACCAACCGATTTCTAGGGTGTGCCTGTGAAATCACAAGCACACCATATGTGATATCAAGCTTGGGCTTGCAAATAAAATTATCAATCCTTGAATGCTTTAAATCACCATCCAAGTCCCCATAGTTTTCCATTTTGGGGTAAATAAACTCCAATGGAATTGATTTCGGGAAAAGCTTTGATAGATTACAGACACATCCAATCCATTAGATTGATTAAAACAAGTCAGCAGAAAAGTGACATTACTCCATGATTAATCTACAAGAATTTAATATTTCCTTACACTCTAGCTGAAGCTCTCTCACATCTTTGCATGATTAATCTACAAGCATTAAATGTTTCCTTACACTCTAGTTGAAGCTCCATCACATCTTTTTGTCATGCTTCACTATTGCTAAACCTTTTTGCTCCATCTTTTACGATATCATAATATAGTATAATCATAACAAAATAATAAAAAATACTTATATATTAATAATATATATTAAAATCTTGTATAATAAATATTTAATGTTTTATTATAAATTGACATTAAAAAAGTTAAATATTTTAAAAAAATGTATTATTCTATTAGTTTTATAGATTTATTTTAAAAATAAAAGAAACTTAATTTTATAATAAATTAACTTAGAAACCAATGAAAAATCAAAATATCTCAAAATTTAGATAGTAGAATTTTTCTTTTTTCATTTAGGATGGGATTTAGAAAACTCTAAAGGACATTCCCCACGAATTCCATGACGATTGTAGTGCCACGTGTCAAAAATACTTATCTATTAATAATATATATTAAAATTTTGTATAATAAATATTAATTTTTTTATTATAAATTGTTTTTAAAACATTTAAATATAAAAAGTATAAAATATTATTATAATAATTTTATATATTTATTTTTCAAAAAAACAATTAAATTTAATTTTATGATAAATTAACTTAAAGACCAATGAAATATCAAAATATCTCAAAATTTAGAGATGAGAATCTTTCTTTTTCATTTAGGATGAGATTTAGAAAATTTTAAAGGATAACACACTTCCCAACTAATTCCATGAGGGTTGCATTTCCAAGTGTCGATTTTTATTGGAGGGAGGAGGGCGAAAATACATAGATCTTATTGGTTAAATTGTTGAAGATATTGGAGAAACTATATTAGAGAGAGTCAGTTCACGAGAACCTTAGATTAGGAGTTTGTTCCTATTTCTTAGGTATTGATTCTAACTTCCCTATTTTCATGTAAACTATATATTGAATGATTTGTAATGAGAATATAGAGTGACTTGCAGACACAATCCCTCTTGGTGTAGCCTCTCAGAGTAGATATAACCATTAATGCTTTCATTAATTTGATTCTGCCATATTTTATCATGGTATTAGACCTTCAGTGTTGAATAAAAGCTAGAGTGCTTTTGATCCCTATGATTATATAGTCGACAGAAGAGAAGCCCCTAATGACCTGAGTGTAGCCTGGGTGAGGTTGAGTAATTTTATTTTTCTTCCTGGGAAAAGCTGATGAGCACATTCGTATTTTTCACAAATGCGCTGATTAGCGTAGATCAGTGATAGAGGAAGGCATTGATCCTAAAAATCAACATGGACTTGATCTAAAAATCACGCTGCTCAGTCACGACACTTAAGAGGTTTCTTTCCAGTGTGAACAACAGGGCCTCTATGTGATTAAGGGGCGCCTACTGAAAGGAGAGTTGGAAAGCTCGTGATTGAAGGAGCTAGTCCGCTTGGATTGAAGGAGCTAGAGAGCTCGTGTTACGAGGAGCCAAAAAGCTCGTGTTTTGGAGCGATGTTAAGCTAGAGAGCTCGTGTTGAAGGAGCCAGAGAGCTCGTGCTGTGGAGCGTCATGGAGCCAGAGAGCTCGTGATGTGGATTTCTTATTGAAGCTAGAGAGATTATGTCTATTGAGACAGAGAGCTCGTGCCTACAGATCCAATGAGATCGTGTCATAGGAACTAGAGAGTCGTGGCATGAGAGGTTGTATCATATCATTGGTAAATGTGAGGATCCCATTATCCCATGGTGTAGTGCGTAGAGCAGCCTTGCAGAGTGGCCAAAGAACAGGTAGATTTATTCTTGATATTGCTCTTTTTTATGGATCTGGGGTAGATCTATTTGTAGATCCGATTTTCTGTAAATTTATGGAGGTCATTTTTTTATGTTAATATGAATAATCTAATAGAAGTATACCTAAATGAGAGAAACAAGCTAAATGGTTCCAATTATTCTAATTGGAAATTAAAATTACAGACTATGCTCAAAGGGCATAATGTATGGGGGATCATGAATGGAGATGAGGTGAAACCTACAATTGCAGTAGGCGCCATAGCTGCGACAACACAGGAGTGGGAGAAGAGAGAGAAGAACACAAGAAAGATTTTGAATATATTAGTTAAAGACTGCAACATCCCTCACATCAAAGACTGTAAGTCTGCGAATGATATCTGGACAACTCTCAAATACCTGTACGAAATCATAAATACAAATCACCTATTGTTCCTAAAAATCAAGATTCTCTCCATCAAGATGGAGGAGAATGATACAGTAGCAGGGTTCATCTCACTCATCAAGGACCTTAAAGACAAGCTTCGAGTCATTGGAGAGGATGTAAGTAATATTGATATGGTAGAAATTACTATGAATGGTATGACTGATGACTACCACATTTTTATAACAAGCTTGAATGCGAGAGAAAAATCCCCCAAATTTGAAGAATTGATAGGGATTCTCATGTAAGAGGTGGAAAGTCATATGACAGAAACCCCAGAACTAAGATCTAGCTTTAATGGTGAAACAGAAGCCATTCAGAGGAGAAGAAAATTGAGGACAGAGAGGTGGAGGTACAACACAGAAAAGACCAAATCCATCTCAAGGTATGTCACCAAATAGGAATGATCCATCATTAAAATGTTTTTATTTTCAGAAAATTAGCCATATGGATAAACATTTTCGAAAGAATAAATTTGATGAATGTCACGAGAGATACAAGAGACAAGTAGGGAATTTTATAGATGATGGCCATAACCAGGATCTCAGACTATTTATGGTTGACTCTAATGAGAAGGATGAAGCATATACATGGTATGTGGATTCAGAAGTGTCCACCCACATGACATGAAATAGACAATGGATTGAAGACTTCAAGGAAACTGACACTGGAGAAAAAACTACCTTAGCGACGATAGGGGGTACCCAATCAAAGGACATGGTAATGTTCCTTTAATTCTACCTGATGGAAATATTAGGCACATTAAGAACATGATGTATGTTCCCAACATTAATAAGAACTTGATTTTTGTTTCAATGATAACAGAAAATAACCTTAAGGTAGAAATTTATAAATCATATTGTGTTTTTAAAGATTTTTTGGATAATATGAAGACCATTTCAACGTTGATTCGTGTGGGCGGTATTTTCAAGATGAATGTGAGAAGTGTGCCACATCCAGTGTTGACATCATCATGTATGATAGCAGAAGACTTATGGCACCATAGATTTGGCCATATAAATTTAAAATATTTTTTGTTACTTCAGAAGAGAGGTATGGTCACTGGTCTTCTTGATTTAAAGCATAATCATGTTGATTATGAAGCGTGTGCTCTTGGGAAGATGCACAGAGATGAGTTTCCTATTAATGTTAATAGAAAATAGAGAGATATACTATATTTAGTCCATGATTTAGACAATCCAATTAGTCCTTTAGAACATTTATAAAGTGACGACGGGAATCATAAAAGACCCGAGCCAAAAAAAATTAAAAGAACCCAGAAGGAAAACGTGGAACCGAAGTCGACCCATATAGATGGGAATATAAAACTAACGAATTTGAAAATCTCTATAACGAGAAGGAACCAACCTGAGTAAACAAGTGAAGACCAAAGTCATAGGACGAAACTGTAATAAGCGTTGACAGCATTATAGGAATGAAGGCTATGATGTCGGGAGGTAAAGTATTTACCTGCAATTAATAAGAAAAAAACGAAAATTAAAAAGGGCGAGGATAAACTGATTTCAATATATCAATACGGTTAGAATGTTCAAACAAACGCATATATATATATATATATATATATATATATATATATATATATATTACCTTGAATACTATGGTATAAAACTTTCTCTGGTTAATCCTAAACCCTGAAAGGGAAAATAAACCATGCGTATTAAAGGATAATGATTCATAAAACTTAATCGACTCATTGTATTAATACGAAGGAGAAACCAAAGCCAGAATATGGGTCGAATTTATTACCGCAAGGTAAGAATGCCTGAACAATTTCTGAGGAGTCATCTACGGGAAAACGCTCTCAATAGGCAGAGCTATTTACAAAAACACACAGAGAATAAAAATTATAGACTCCTCATATAAATTGAAATCATAATAATAATAGGGACTGAATAAAATATATGGAACGAATAATATACAACAAACTAATGAACTCAAGAGACTGTATGCGGTAAGCAGACTTGATGGCAAAACCATCATACAAACGAGTTGAAACCCCAGCTATGAAACATGAAGGAACAAAATGAAGGATGTTAACGAAAAAATCCAAATTTAAATAGACAGACTGTGCCTCAAACCCTAATGCATCCATGCCATCAAGATGGCAAGATCTGCGAGGGGTGTACTTAAGTTTAGGGTTGGATCGATGAAATTCGAGGGCCTTTAATGTCTGTTTGATAGAATTTACGTAATCGATCCATTCATATAAATGTGAAATGACATAATAGTACCTATTATCTTCTCGATAAAGGCAGAAGATTAAAATAGGGAGGAAAATTAGCTAGCGATAGAACCTCATCGTAGAGAAGTATTGAGAGACATTTAATAAGTAGGATGAACATGAGACGAAAACCTCAAATGGAATGACACGTAGAACTCAAGCGTGTTATATATAGATATTTTGAGAATCATTACAAATCAAATCGATACCATATGGAGTAACTCATATAAGCCAACAAGTGAATGATTTATATGGAATTAATGTGGTCGAATCCCTTATTTATCAAATATAATCGAATACAATTCGATAGGTGAATAAATTCATATGAAAATAATATGGTTGAATACCATATTAAAGTATTCAATATAATATATAGATTTAAGTTTAATCATTGGAGTTAGAAGATATTCAAACTAAATTATAATATATATTAACTAAGACAGTTTAAAATAAATTTAAAAAGGTGAGAAATCAATAGGTAAATTGGTATCATAATTGAAAGGGAAATTACAATGACGACTTGAGGATGAAATAATAATGGTAAATGATACAGATACAGATCAACATTCCTTGGGAAGGAATATAAATATATATGTAAATATATACGTTAATGAAATGTGTACATGATGATTTTAAATTGGTGAATACGAAAAAAACAAATTGAGGTATGTTACAAAAGGTGACTCTAGTGGAAAAAGAGTAAAACCAACATACTTGAAAAAGTTTGGAAAATATCATCAAAGGAGGAATTTTAACAAAACTGGAGAAAATCAACCTGCCACATCACAAACATGATACAAACCGATGGATGTAAATAATAAGAGATATGGAATGGTAAAAGAGAGGGAACCATTAAAGTGATGGGGTTGTGAAGAACCTCATCTGTTACGATATTTTCCTCACCGAACCATTCAGAACACTCAAGTGTTGAGAGAGGAAACTATTGTAAATGATGTGGCAAGAAACATTCCAAGAATCAATGATGCAATAGAAGATTGCCAAGTTGAACACCAATCAACCATGGTCGAAATAGAAGGTATGATTTCTGAACAACCTGTTTCTGTTTGGATAGATCCAGGTGCAAATTTAAGTTATATAAGTCCTTATATGGTGAAAAAGTGCAAATTAAAATCAGAAAAAATTCACCAAGCATGGTTAGTTCAGTTAGCTATAGGAACAAAAAGAAAAGTGACCCATAAATTACCAAAGATTGCTGTAAATTTAAATGGGTATGAAACTGAACTAAATTTAAATATTTTTCCTCTAGGTTCCTATGATGTATTAGTGGGAATGGATTGGTTATAAAAATAGAAAGCAATACTTAATTTCTTAGATAAAACAATACACTGTATAGATGGTGAGGGAAAACCAGTGATAGTGAAAGGAAATCCAAGACCAATATCAGTTAGATAGATTTCAACACTACAGTTAAAAAGGATAGCAAGGAAAGGCTGTCAAGTGTATGTTGTACAAGTTGAAGAATTGGGACAACAAACTGAAAAATAAGTTGTAGAAAATTTACTAGTAAACAAAGAATTCAAGGATGTGTTACCAGATGAAATTCCTCAATTACCCCCTAAAAGAGAAATTTATTTTTCAATTGAATTAATACCAAGAGCTACACCAGTCTCTACAGCACCATATAGAATGAGTACCCCAGAATTGTTAGAATTAAAACTGCAGCTACAAGAGTTGTTGGACCGAGGCTATATTAGTCCAAGTGTATCCCCATAGGGAGCACCTGTACTGTTTGTTAAAAATAAATATGGTACATTCAAAATGTTTATAGACTATATACAACTAAAGAAACTGACTATCAAGAATATATATCCTCTACCCAGAATAGATGATTTATTTTATCCAGTGAGAGGAGCCACTGTCTTTTCAAAAATTGATTTAAGGACAGGCTATCATCAATTGAGAATTAAGGATGAAGACATAAATAAAACTGCATTTAGAACTAGATACAGACACTATGAGTTTGTAGTTATACTTTTTGGGTTGACTAATGCACTTGGTACCTTTATGTGCCTAATGAATAGTTTCTTAAGTAAGTATCTAGACAAGTTTGTTCTAGTGTTTATTGATGACATTCTGATATATTCTAAGAATATAAAAACATAAATAAAATCTCAGATTTGTCCTACAAACACTTGGAGAACATAAGTTATATGCCAAAATTAGCAAATGTGAATTATGTAAAGATACGATTGAGTAATTAGGTCATGTAATTTCAGAAAAAGGATTATCAGTGGACCCAGAAAAGATACAAGCTATCATGGATTGGTTTGTGCCTACTGATGTTTCATCCATAAGATCATTCATGGGAATTTCAGGATACTATAAAATATTTGTAGAGAGATGTTCAGCTTTAGCATATCTTATCACCTCTCTATAAAAGAAAGGAGTGAAGTTTGTGTGGATGTAAATATATCAACATAGTTTTGAAGAGTTAAAACTAAAACTAACAATTTCTCCTATTTTGTAGATTGCTGATCCAAACCAAGAATTTGTGGTATGTACAGATGCTTGCGCAAAAGGATTAGGAGGGGTGTTATTGTAAAAAAACTTAGTTATGGCATATGAATCAAGAAAATTAAAGAAACATGAACATAATTACATTGTTTATGACTTAGAGTTAGTTGATGCAATACATGCTTTGAAGATGTAAAGACATTATCTATTAGGGAAGAAGTTTGTATTGATGACAGACCACATAAGTTTGAAATACTTTTTCACACAACTTGATTTAAATGCTAGACAAGCTAGATGGTTGTCCTTCCTTAGTGAGTTTGACATAGAGATGAAACATATCAAAGGAAAGGAAAATAAGATTGCAGATGCTTTAAGTAGGAATGATCACCAAAATTTTAATAGTGTTGGGAGTAGTGGAAATTTTGACATTGAAGGATTGATCCAAGAAGTAATGAGTCAATATCCAAAATATAAAAAAATTCAAGAAAGGTTGCATAATACTGATATAGTGCGATATACTCAAAACTAGAAAGAAATGATTTTTTATAAAAATAGATTGTACATTCCCAATGTGAGCTCATTAAAAAGTGAAATTTTAGATGAGTATCGTAAAAGACCATATGCAGGACATTCGGTGTATCAGAAATTGATTTCAGCCTTGAGAAAGAATATGTTTTGGCTAGGTATGAAAAAGGATGTGGCTAACTATTTAACTATATTTTTGGAATGTCAACAGGTAAAAGTAGAGCATCAACATCCAGCAGGATTGTTGAATCCTTTACCCATTCCCGAACGAAAGTGGGAAACAATTTCCATAGATTTTATAACTGGGTTTCCAAGAACTAAATACCAACATGATTCTATAATGGTAGTTGTAGACACATTGAATAAAACTACACACTTCTTACCAGTACAATCTACTTTTGGTACAACCCAAGTAGCTAATGTGTTTAGAGAGAGATTGTAATGTTCCATGGTATTCTTAAAATGATTATGTCAGACAGAGATGAAAAATTTACTTCAACTTTATTGAAGACTTTGTTTGGTGGAATGGGTACCAAGTTGAACTTAAATACCATGTACCGTCCCCAAGTAGATGGAAAATCTAAAAGAACAACCCAGATTCTAGAAGACATGTTGAGAATGTATGTTATGAATAGACCTACAAGGTCGGAAGACTTTTTGCATCTGACAGAATTTTCATACAATAATAATTATCAAGCCTCAATAAAGATGAGTCCTTTTGAAGCATTGTATGGTAGAAAGTGTCACACAACTCTTAGTTGGCACCAACCAGAGGATAAGTTAATACTTGGACCAGATGCATTACAGGAATTGGAAAGAACTGTGAAGAAAATTCAGCAAAATATTAAGACAACACAAGACAAGAAAAAGAGCTATGCAAACAAAAAGAGAATTCATAAAGAATTCAAAATGGCCGATCATGTTTACCTGAGGATTAAGCCCAAAAGGAGTACTTTGTACATGGGTAGATATGTTAAATTAGTAGCACGCTACTGTGGCCCTTTTGAAGTGCTAGAAAGAGTGGGACCAATAGCATATAAGTTGGTTTTACCTAGTCACATTAAGGTTCACAATGTTTTTCATGTTTCATTATGAAAAAAATATGTACATGATCCTACCCATGTCATTGATTGGAATGTGATACAGGTGGAACCAGAAGGGGAATTTCTTCCATAGCCACTTCACATCCTATCACGGGAAGAAATTGAGCTCCGGAATAGGACAATAGCCAGGGTGAAAATGCAGTGGAAGCACTTTGCACTCGAAGAAGCTACTTGGGAGCGAGAAGAAGATATGAAGGAAAAATATCCATCACTTTTTGAAAAGTTAATTTATATTTTGCAACACCGAGGATGGTGTTTTTTTTTAGAGAGGGAATATGCAATATCCCTATTTTTACTCCTTTTATTAGATAGTTGAACAGTCCTAAAGGTTCAAGTGGACCCAAGGGAAAACAATTATTGTGGACATATTTTATTATTTAAATTGAAAAAAAATGGAAATTGAATTTTTGTGCAAAGACTAGAGTATAATTAGAGATTAGGAATCCAAGTCCATGAGGATGGATAAGGTTCCAAATAATTTCCTATTTCTCCAAAAATCCCTGGA
The DNA here is from genome assembly GCA_034641835.2 of Pinus albicaulis. NCBI lineage: Eukaryota > Viridiplantae > Streptophyta > Pinopsida > Pinales > Pinaceae > Pinus > Pinus albicaulis. The sequence goes on from CM076572.1 coordinate 1,138,918,354, forward strand.
AAAAATAAATTAAAATTGATTATTAGATTGGAGATAAAAATCTAAAAATATTCCCTAGTAAAGAGGAAAGTTACTGGGAAGGGGTCGAATAAAACTAGAAAGAGGAAAAGGCTAGTTTTAAAGTAGTTTTGTGGAAAAGACAAAAGGAAAACCTAGAGAAAAAGGAAAACAACGTCCTTATTAACTAGACGCAGTTATGGAAACAAGATGATGGGAAAGCAGGCTTAAATAAGCAAATTCTGGGTAAACAATAGGTTGTCTATTGCTGGAAGGAATTTATCTCTACTCAAGGGGAGTTATGGAGAGAGAGCTCAAAGGTTGTGTGGAAAATAGTCTACCAGAATTGGTATGCACAAGTTATTCAATTTTGTCTTATTATTGTGTTATTATGAATCCGTTTATAATGGTAATGAAATTGATAGAAAGATCGATGAAAAATTATATTATGTGTATTTAAATAGTATTATACTTCTGTTAGTTTTAATTAATATAAGTCTATGCATTTAACAGAACCTACGATAGTAATTATAGTGTACTCCTGTACTGTTGCACAGACAATTTTTAGGAATTATACGAATTCTCTGAATGTCTAAACCTTTGAGACAGGTTTAAATCTGAGGTTAGCTAGAAAATTTTATTTTATATATACAGAGAGTAAAAACATGAGGATGAGAGTAGATATAATTAAACTATACAACGAAATATGACAACCCATCAGATAAATTCATACAGAATGAGGGAACTCTGTTATTTTATTAAAAATGAATCTAAATCCTATCTTCTCCTGTAACATAATTACAAGATTTTGAACTTCTACATGAGTCATACTATTATCTCATAAATGAAGCAAAGGCTATAGAGAATATAAAATAAGCAGCACAAAAAACATATTTTCACTTCTGGAAATAAAGAATATTGTATTAACCGGAATCAAAATAAGTCAAGAGACTTATAGGTACATAAATGTTAAAGTAATTAATCTCCAAATTTTATACAGAGTTGGGATTAAGTCCACTGAATTAGAACTACATTATCCATTCGAAAATAGTTCAAATTTCAATTAGAGTAAGTCCTTAAGGAATTCTAGACCAACCTGTATAAACGAAATCCAATGGTTTTGTGACTGTATGACATACATGAGGATAATCTTGCTGTATAATAGAAAAAGAAGGTTGAAAGGATACCTGCACATAAACAAGTTATGGAAATTAAATATTTTTGTTAAATTCAATATAGTAGTGACTATTGAAGGCAGTGATATGAGTAATGAAAAATGTAATTATTACCTTACTGGTTCGAATAGAGCCAGAAAAATAAATCTGCATGTATAATACTAGACCAACTCTGACGAACTGTGGAAAAATGGAGTTCATGTACAAATTAGGGACTAATAAAATTAGACCCCATTTTGTACAAATTAATTTCATTTCATTTAAAAGATAGAAATATTACATGGTATTAATTCTAATTAAAGTATTGGGAAAATTTAGTACGAATAAACAAATAGACATGAAATCTCATACAATTGAGGAAAATTTGAACAGTTTGAAAACAAATGATATTCTTGAATTCTTCCTATTAGAACGATGAGGTGTATAGACACAGTAAATCGAAAATTGTGAAGAAAGAATAAAAGTTAATAGGAGTTATAAATTTAATCCTAAATCGAAATTAAATATGGATGGTTAACGTGCTAGTACTGTACGCTTCTAGTAAATGTAAGCAGGGTTGATAACCAGAAGTAATTTCATTGGCACATTTCTAAAAACATTTAGATAACAACCAACTAACAATCTCAACGCAGAAGTCGGAATGGACTTAAGAAACGTAGTAGATAATGATAAATCTAGTAAAGGATAAACTCCAGGCCTATCATTAAGAGTACTTATAAAAAAAATTATAATGGCTATCATAGAAGAGTAAAGCTATTTCAATGAACGCAAATTTCAATTGAACGAGAAACCATAAGGCCATTTAAACCCAGATAGTCAAACCTGGATAAAAGGATGCCGAGAGAAGTGTAGTGAGATTTCACATATCTAGAGAGGAATCTTACGGTTGGTATGCCTTCACAAGGAATAAGAATTCCTTAATTTTGGAAAAATCATACAAGAGGATATCAGTTCAGAAACTAAATCTTCCACCTACATACAAATCCAAAAAAAACAAAATTAAGTCAGAAAATCAAAGTATGGAGAAAAGGAATGAAATAAAATCTCAACAGAGATAAACAATGTTTCACATCATATAACAAACACTGGAATAGATTCCATACCCAAAATAACTGTACTATGATTATATAACATAGAGTGGTATTAAGTTTGAGTTTTACTTTAACCGGTTAAAATTCTCACTCCATAGGCTCGAGGAACAGTTGCAATTTGAATTTCCAGAGCATGGAATGAGATGACAACAACATTTTGTCAAAAATGTAACCTCCTGGAATAAAACAAACCCTGCAACCACAATAAGCAACTTCGTATCAGTTGCAGAAATGTATGTTTAAAGAAACTTAAATTCATAAACATCATAACCCACCGAAACCTTCGATTCCAGAACGTTGCATCAAAAAGGAAGGAATACCTGAAATTCATCTTGCAGATGAAAAACCATTATCCTTTTGCATTGTGGGTTGGCTCTGCATCATGAGTTTAGCCTAAATCTGTTCGAAGTCGAATATCTACGGAAGAACCAGAGCCGAAAGGCCAACTGGCAGTGCCAAAAGGTGAAATAAACCAAAAGTAGTGCAGAGGAAGAGTAACCCTAACCAAGGATACAATGCAACCACAACCATCCACTTATAACAAATCAAATGAAGGAAATTCACCGAGGATACGAGAGGTTAAGATGACAGGTCAGAGCCATGTGATGGCTTTAATGGTCAAGGTACTAATCATAAATGCCAAAAATCTGGAAGGGATAATAAAAATCAAAACGTCGAACTTTAAAACATATTGATAATATTTGAAATCCAACATTAATTAATGTCTAGTTGATATGGAACTATGCCTCGTTAATACGTAGGGTAGGTGATCTGCGTGGCAGAGATATGAAGGTATAGATATAAACATGACATACCTCTTTGGCGTTACACTATGACAATAATTCCACGCAAGGAAAAAAGAATTAACGTGTAATATTGAAACTCGAATAAGATATTCATATATAATGTGTATTGGAGAAAGGCATTAAGTATGTATGTGATAACGTGGAGGTTATAAAGAAGATTGATAAATATTTACAAAGGCCGAATTCATTTTAATTAATGAATGGAATACTTATGGCCAGAAAAGGTTTAAGTACGTAAATTCAAAAAGGAAGCACATTGTTAGGGTCAAGACTATAATCTTAGTCCAAGACATAATTATGAATTCAGGAAGATAGGTTGATAGAAACCAACAAAAATATATATTTCATAATTATCATAAGATGGGAATTCCAATGGTTAGAACATAATATATCAGTTTTATTATGCCAGAAATTGCATAAGAAGCATAAATTATATTGTGGTGAAATAAAGTGGTAAATAAATGTAGCTAATCTTAAGCTCCACTTAAATTAGACAAGAGTAAGGCAAACATAAAACTACTAGATGATTTCGTGGAAGAGCGACGTAATACATTAACGTAGTTATCTACAAATTTCTCTTTAAACTATAATTTTTTTTTTTTGTGGAAGTAAAGTTGTTACATAATTTAACTGACTCCCAAGTTTTGTGTTTAAGAAATAATTCATGTTCCTCTTCCATGGCTTCCCTCCATTCATTATATTGACTTGCTTCTTTATAACTAGAGGGTTCAACAACACTTAACATACTAGTTATAAAAGAAGTCTCTCTATATGTAGCTAAAAGTTTTGTTTTCCTACCTAATCTCCAGTGCGTCACAGTCGCAACCAACTTGTTCTGATTATCCCTTGATGGACTTGGTTCGATAGTTGTATCTGAACTTTCTGCTTCTTCCTTTTTCTGCTCTAGCTACTGCTATTGTTGCGTTGGGATCTGGTGTGTTATCTCCACCACCCTGATCAACATAAATTTCATCTCCTTCAGCCATTGTATTTTTAGTTCCAGTACCACTATACACTAAACAAAACAACATCAGTAACAATTTTTTTCAAAAATAATTTATACAGTGAGCACAACAACACCCCAGTTTTTCTAACATGAGCTTTGATACCATTTGTAACATACCTTAAATTTTTTTTTTCGTATTCACCAATTTAAAATCATCATGAACACCTTTCATTAACGTATATATTTACATATATATTTATATTCCTTCCCAAGGAATGTTGATATGTATCTGTATCATTTACCATTATTATTTTGTTCCTCAAGTCGTCATTGTAACTTCCCTTTCAATTATGATACCAATTTACCTATTGATTTCTCACCTTTTTAAATTTATTTTAAACTGTCTTAGTTAATCTATATTATAATTTAGTTTGAAGATCTTCTAACTCCAATGATTAAACTTAAATATATATATTATATTGAATACTTTAATATGGTATTCAACCATATTATTTTCATATGAATTTATTCACCTATCGAATTGTATTCGATTATATTTGATAAATAAGGTCTTCGACCACATTACTTCCGTATAACTCATTCACTTGTCGGCTTATATGAGTTACTCCATATGGTATCGATTTGATTTGTAACGATTCTCGAAATATCTATACATAAAACGCTTGAGTTCTACGTGTCATTCCATTTGAGGTTTTCGTCTCATGTTCATCCTACTTATTAACTGTCTCTTAGTACTTCTCTACGATGAGGTTCTATCGCCAACTAATTTTCTTGCCTATTTTAATCTTATGCCTTTCTCGAGAAGATAATAGGTACTATTATGTCAATTCACATTTATATGAATGGATTGATTACGTAAATTCTATCAGACAGTCATTAAAGGCCCCCGAATTTCATCGATCCAACCCTAAACTTAAGTATGCCCCTCGTAGATCTTGCCATCTGGATGGATTGGATGCATTAGGGTTTGAGGCATAGTCTATCTATTTAATTTGGGATTTTTTCGTTAACATCCTTCATTTTTTTCCTTCATGTTTCATAGCTGGGGTTTCAACTCGTTTGTATGATGGTTTCGCCATCAAGTCTGCTTACCGCATACAGTCTCTTGAGTTGAATATTGGAACGAGATTCACAGGTAATACATCTCTACTATCATGCCATGCCTTTACGAGTTCATTCATTTGTTGTATATTATTTGTTCCATATATTTTATTCAGTCCCTATTGTTATTATGATTTCAATTTATATGAGGAGTCTGGAATTTGTATTCTCTGTGCGTTTTTGTAAATAGCTCTGCCTATTGAGAGCGTTTGCCTATAGATGACTCCTCAGAAATTGTTCAGGAATTCTTACCTTGCGGTAATAAACTCAACCCATATTATGGCTTTGGTTTCTCCTTCGTATTACTACAACGAGTCGAGTTAGTTCTATGAATTATTATCCTTTGATACGCATGGTTTATTTTCCCTTTCAGGGTTTAGGATTAACTAGAGAAAGTTTTATACCATATTCTTCAATATATATATATGCATTTGTTTGAAAATTCTAACCGTATTGATATATTGAAATCGGTGTATCCTCACCCTTTTTAATTTTCATTTTGTTTCTTATTAATTGCAGGTAAATACTTTACCTCCCGACATCATAGCCTTCATTCCTATAATTCTCTCAATGCTTCTTCTAGTTTCGTCCTATGACTTTGGTCTCGATTGTTTACTCAGGTTGGTTCCTTCTCATTACAGAGATTTTCGAATTCGGTAGTTTTATATCCCCATCTATATGGGTCGACTTCGGTTCCACGTTTTCCTTCTGGGGTCTTCAATTTTTTTTTGGCTTGGGTATTTTATGATTCTCGTCATCACTCTGTGAATGTTGTAAATGACTAACTGGACTGTCTAAAATAAAAAATTCTCAGCCTTAGAACACGTGCAAGCTTCCTAACTATCAAATACGTTATAGTATGATTTATTGGTTTTGTACTATTTTCTCTTATAACTAATACTCAGAAATTACAATGCTCTAGTGAGACCTCTATAATTTATTTGGATCAATGTATTTCTAATTCAGAACAGTGAATAGTTTCTCGCATTTCTATCATATTCTCCATATACTTTTTGTTCATTATAAGCGTTACTTAGATAATAGTTACAAAGTTTCGCATTGCCACATAATTATTTTATATAGTAATTAATGGTAATTTAATATACCACTGTACAGACATACGAATGGGATTTTGGGTTCCATTCTGCTATTTATTTTTCTAAGATGTCTGTATAACTATATATTTTGTTTCTCTGGGTCATCCAGAAAATATAGTTACAATATTAATAACCATTTTTCTGGCTCCATGGTTTTATATCATAATTCTCTGATAATTACGAAACTTAATTCCAAGTTTTTCCTTTCAGTGTATCATTAGAAAGTTTAATAATATACACTTGGTTACATTTTATTTCAATTCCTGCTATACAGAAAGATAATCTCAATAGTTCTTTTCTTTCTTATATGTACATCATTAATGATAAGTAGAGTTTAAATAAAATCTTAAATAGAATTTTCAATGGGCACTTTGCCCAGAATATATGGCTTACATACTATGCATCCAGATAATATGTTTTTAAATTGTAATTACCATTTTATTTCAAATATCAGAGTTTCATTTTATTTCGAATATCGCAAGAGGCTGGTTCAGTATTACGTTTGAAAGGAAAGAACAAGTGGATTGGGTCCTCGAGAGGAACTGTTTTTTGGGAAGACGCCCATACTCTTTAGAAGATGGACACCCCTCTTTGATGCTCAGAAGGAAAAAATGGCAGAATCGCCGGTTTGGGTTAAGCTTCCCGGCCTTCCTCTGTAGTTCTGGACTGATTCTGTATTTGTGTCTATTGGAAACACTCTGGGCACTTTTCTTGAAGCTGATAAGTCTTTCTTACAAACAAGGGACAAGAGTGTGGCTCGTATATTGGTGAGCTTAAACCCGAGAGAAGGTCTCACTGATGCGATGACGCTTTACTATAGGGATATGGAGTTTTTACAGATGTTAGATTATGACCACCTGCCCTTCCGGTGCAACAGATGCCATAAGACTGGTAATTTGGCGAAAGAGTGCCCACTCGGTCACCAGCGTAGATGCAGACAAAGAAAGCAGTTCAGGAAGGAGAAAGTCATAGCTTCAGATCAGGATGAGGATCCTAAGGAAGCAGAGACAGGCCTTATGGTTCAGGAGATTCCCTCTTCCCCTGTGGTGTTCATGGACCAGGCCCCAGAGGATGTAGTTGGCCCTTCCTCCCTACCCATCGAGGACCTGGTAGACTCTCTGTTTCCCCTACAAGTTGCTGAACTCATTGGGGCGTTTCAGGTGGGTATGTCCTCCTCCTCTCCTCTCTTGCATCAGTCCTCTGCTTGTTTTCCTTTTTCTGATAGTAGTCATCCTGGTCCTTCCAGGTAGATTTTGAATGATCTATATTCTTTAAACCTCTCTTTTTCATCCCTGGATAGTGTCATTTTATCCGTTCCAGACCTCTCTGGTCCTCCTTTCTCTTTAGTTGTTGATGCCCCTCAGTTTCCCTGCTCTCGGCCTTTTGATTCTAACCTTCTCCTTTATAACCTCAGACCTTGGGCTAACAGGGGTGGGTCTGGCCTGGCTGTGGGAGGTCTTGCCTCGAACCCTATAGTAATTGGGGCCAGGAAGTTGAGAGGTGAAAAATCTAACCTCTCCAAAGCTCAATTGAAAGCTGTTGTGGATATTGCTGATGGTAAACATATGTCTCTCACTGGGGTGCTTAGAGCAGAGTGACCACCCCCATAAGATGTGCCATGATTGTTCTTTCCTTCAATTGCAGAGGCTTAGCTAGCCAGCCTAAAAATCTAGCCTTCAAAGAACTTGTGCGTTCTCAGAATCCAGAAATTATTTTGCTACAAGAAACTCTGGGCAAAGGGGATGAGGTTGTCAGTATCACTTCTAAACTGCTACCTGACTGGTCCTTTTTCGCCCTCGATGCTGTAGGGAGATCTGGGGGTGTGGTTTCAAGTTTTAATCCCAATAAATTAAATTATGTCTCTTCTTGGGGTTCCTCGAGTATGCTGGCCTTGGAGCTTTTCTCCAGCGAGCTCAATATCTCCCTTATTTCCTTAAATATTTATGGGCCTTGTGTGGAAAGAGAGCATTTCTGGTCTTTTGTCTTTCGCTCCTCCTAGATTGCTCACCCAAATCTAATCATTGGAGGAGACCTGAACTTCTCTCTAGGGGAAGCGGAGTCATGAGGTGTCTCGGCCAGAGCTGACCCCTTACCTGATTTTTTCAGGAATCACTTAGCTCTATCTCATCTGGTGGACATGCCTCTTCTGAAGCTGAGACCTACTTGGAGAAACAGAAGGATTGGTCAGGATTGGGTCGGAAAGAAGATAGAACTTTTTCTGTTAAGAGAAGCTTTGGTGGATAAAATTATGAACTATCGCCATTGGGTAGGTGAAGGTGGTGTCTCGGACCATTTTCCCATCCTTCTCGAAATTAAAGGTGCTGGAAAAAAACTAAGGATGCCCTTCCATTTTAATCCTGCCTGGCTCAAGGATGATTCGTATAATGAAATTTTTTCAGCAACTTGGGAGAAAGATCCTCTCAGGCCTGACTCTTCTAGGAGTGTCTTTATTTGGAAGAATTTGAAAAAAATGAAAGCAGTTTCAAAAATTTGGGCTGCTCAAAAAAAGGAGAAGGAAGAGGAGGAGCTTAAAAGGGTTAACTCTGAACTTGTTCTGTTGGAAGATCCGGAAGGGGGAGGATATGCCTCTCTTGAATCGAGGAATAAAATCAAGGAATTGGAGGCCTCCCGGAGAAGTATTCTTCATCTCAGGGAAGAAAGTTGGCGCTTTAAAAGCAGAGCGATATGGCTTCAAGCGGGCGATGAGAACACCAAATTCTTCCAAAAATTCACCAAAGGTCAGAAGCTGGCAAACACTATTTGGGAAATCCCTAAAGGAAATGGTGAAAAGGCTTCTTCATTTGAGGATCTGGCTTCCTTGGGTATTTTTTATTTTAAAGATCTCTTTAAAGCCCTGGCTGTAGCATCTATTGCAGAAGTCATAAGAGTGGCTCAGCTGTTTCCTAGGTTTGTTGAGGAGGAAGAGAATGATGCCATCATGGCTCCTATTTCTAATCAAGAAGTAGAGGACATTCTCAAAGGAATGCAAAGGGACAAAATTCCAGGCCCGGATGGCTAGCCTGTTGAATTCTTCCTGCATTTCTTTGATGTGCTGGGTGACGAACTAGTAGCTATTGTAGATGAATCCAGAGCATCAGGTTCTATCTTTCCCCCTTTCAAATCCACTTTTCTGGCATTGATTCCTAAATATGACCAGCCAAGTTCCTTTTCTGACTTACGACCTATCTCTCTCTGCACCTGTGTTTATAAAATCATTGCGAAAGTCATAGCTTCCAGGATTAAGCCTTTCCTCTCCAGTCACATTTCTCCGGAACAGTTTGGGTTTCTAATTGGTAGACAGATTCATGAAGCTGTAGGTGTTGCTCAAGAGTCCCTTCACAGCCTGAAGCGAAGTGGTAGGAAAGGGGTTATTGTCAAAATAGATTTGTCTAAATCTTATGATAGATTCAGTTGGTTGTATCTGAGGCTTTTACTCACTCATATTGGCTTTAGATTTGATTTTGTCAGATGGATCATGAGCTGTGTATCTTCTTCTACAATTTCTCTACTGATTAATGGTGCTGCAACCTCTTTTTTAAATCCAGAACGTGGCCTCAGGCAAGGATATCCTCTATCTCCCCTGCTATTTCTTCTGGCAGCTGAAGGTTTAAGTTTAATGATTCATAAAGAAAAAATATTGGGCAATATCAAAGGCATTGAAGTGGCTCAGAATCTCTAGATTACTCTTCTACTTTTTGTGGATGACATTTTCCTGTTTGTTAATGGGAGCATCGAGGATTGTCGTGCCTTGAAAAATCTGCTGGATCTTTTTCTTAAAGAAACAGGTCTCCAAATAAATGATCAAAAGTCGACTCTCACTCCCTCTCGCCTTTCTACTGAAGAGATTGGCCGAGTGAGAAGACTCTTGAATTTTGAAGTCAGAACTTTGCAGGACATTTTTAAATACTTAGGATTTTATCTCAAACCTGATAACTACAGAATCCGAGACTGGAAATGGTTACTTGCTAAAGTGGAAAAAAGGATAAATCATTGGAGTTTCAGGTGGCTTTCGAAGGCAGGTCGCCTGGTCTTGATCAAGCCAGTTTTGATGGCCATTCCAGTTTATTGGGCTAGTCTTTCTTGGGTTCCAAAAGGAATCTTGTCCTCAATTGATAAATTATGCAAGAATTTCCTTTGGACAGGGTCAAAACTGAACAATGTCAGCCCCTGGGTTGCCTGGGATAAAATCACTAAACCCAAGGAATGGGGAGGCTGGGGAATTAAAAATCTGCCATCCTTTGCTAAATCCTTGGCTTCCAAGCTTGCCTGGTGATTGATCTCTACAGATTCTCTCTGGGCATCTGTCATCAAAAGAAAATATATCAATCAGGTTTCTGTTCTAGATTGGATTCCTTCTCCAGTCAAATCCTCTAAAAATGCCTCTATTGTTTGCAAAGCTATTGTGGCATTTGTTCAGACAATTGAAAGAGCCTTGGCCTGACATGTTGGAGATGGCACTCAAGTTCGTTTTGGTTGCGATCCTTGGGTTGGTTGTTCTGATAATTTCTCTCTTTCTCAAGCTCTGGTTGATTATATTAATGAAAGAGGATTCTATACTTTGAATCAGGTGGCAGATCCTATAACAACCTCCCTCGTGAAACAAGGTTGGCTCTAAGGTTTAGACTTGCATTTAGAAGACAGGTGGTTGGAAGAATGGAACCGTTATGTTTCAGCCTTAATTTTTTCTTCTATTCGAATCTCAGATTCTTCTGATGAACTGTGTTGGGTGTATGCGCAGTCAGGCCTATATTCTCCTAAATCGGGATATAAATGGTTAATGGCTCAAGAAGGGTGGGGTGCCCTAAGCTGGTGGCATAAACCAATCTGGAAGCTAGAATGTCCAGTCAAGACTAGACTCTTTTTCTGGTGCATCCTCCAAAATAAGGTGCCAACTTGGGACTTTCTTCAAAAGAGAGGGAAACAGGGGTCGAGCTGGTGTTCCCTCTGCAAGTCTAATGAAAAACATATTCACCACCCTTTTCTCTTATGCCCTTTCAACTCCAGCGTTTGGGCAGAGACCTTGAGCTTGATCAATATCCCCTTGAATTGGCACGGTGAGGACTTCTCTCAGGTGTGGAATCATTGGTGGCAGGAGGCTCCAAATGATAAAGTCAGATCTATTCCTCTTCTTATAGCTTGGGGAACGTGGATCTCCCATAACAAGGTGATTTTCAATGAGAAATCCTTCCCTATAGCCAGGTTGGCAGCAAAGGGAGTTTCCATATATGACAACATTCCTACTCCTTCTTATTCAGGCTCTACTCGAAACATTCAGCTTGAAGCTATAAATGAGTCAATTCCGTGGGCTTTTTTTTGATGGGGCCACTGGTGTAAATGGTCTTTACGGTGCTGGTCTTATTATTCATATTTCACACGGGAACTCTCTGTGTGCTTCGATGGGCCTTGGGAAAGGGTCCAATAATTTTGCTGAACTTAAAGCCCTCCATTTTCTTCTTTGCTGGTTGATTTCCAAACATATGAGATAGATTCAGATTTTTGGTGACTCTAGGAATGTTGTGAATTGGTTCAATGGGACTCAGCAGTGCAGGAATTATATTTCGTTACCTTTACTTAAGGAAATTTGTCGTCTTAAATGTTTCTTCTCTGAGATATCTGTTTGCCACATTTACAAGGAAAGGAACCAGGAAGCAGATCGATTATCTAAAGAAGGTGCTCAGCAAGATTTGGTGTCCTGGATAGTAACCGAGATGGTGAATGGGGTTTTTCATGCTAGGGAACAACCAGCATTTGTTTAATTTTTGTTATTTTACTTCTGTTATGTATATATTTTCTTTATAAAAAACTCTAAAAACAGCTACTTTATTGAGTCCATAACTGTTTTCCTTTTGTAAGGAGGTTCTGGGCTCCATTTTTGTCTTTTTCTGATGTACTTCTGGGGATTGGGATAGTTTCTACTGCCAGTCCCTTTCACTGAGCTATCGATGTTGGGGGCTTGTTCAGTGCTTTCTTATCCTTCTTCTCTCATCTATGTTTCGGTTCACCGGGAGATGATGAGTTAAAGGAGATGCACTGGCGTCTTATGTGGTTCTTGTTTTCTGTTTTTCTAGCTGCTAAGCATCCTTACAGGTTGTAAAGAAGCTATGTCTCCATCTCCTTTCGATAGAAGGGAATGGATCTGTTATAGAAATGCTATGCATATGTTCTGAAACTATCTATATAATAGAAAGTTCAATTTTTTTTCTGTGGAAAAAAAAAATATCAGAGTTTCTGTATCACTATGGTATTTTTCTATTATACTTTCCATTTTAGGTGTTCTGGATATAATAGAGAATTTTTCCATTTCGAATATATCAATGACATCTATCTTTCTGTTATAAAAATTTAATCATTCATAATAGCATAGAAATTGGTTCTATTTATATTAGAGTTCCTTTTGTTTTTCTGTATTATACCACAGATTGTTTTATAATATAAGGAAGTCTCTGGATGGAACTTCATTCTCTAAACTTTGTATTTGCCTAATGTGCATATTCATACCAGTCATGTAAATAAATTAACTTGTCATTACTATCTTGTGAAATTATTCTATGTTGTATACATTTTTCCGTCTTATAGATTTATATTATGCAATAGAAAGTATCTCTTTCTTAGCTCATCTTCCCCTATAGGCAGAAGGTTACAATTTATATGCATGCACTCAAGAAATTTTTAGCTCTGCAGTAATTTTACAAAATTTAATATTTCTCTAAACTCATAGTTAGTTTGCCATCTTATAATCTAACTTTTCTTAATCCACATATAAACATATCTGTACATTTACAGAAGTAGATAAAATTAAACCTTTAATCATTTATGGGAGTATTATATATCTCCAGATATAAACCCTTTTCAGGTTTAGAGATTCTGGTTGATATTTTCCCATTGATTCTCTTCCTACAACTATACGGAGTTTAGAGGATTAGTTTCTTCTAAACCTTTATGTTAAATCTAAGGAATAACATAACACAACAATTAAATTCCACATAGCAACTACAACATTTCTCAATCTTTGCTAACAACATATAATTTAATCATTCATAAAATTTGTGTGCATACCAATTTTGTGATGACCAGTCCTCCCAACCTTAGAGTCCTTCTATCCACAGAACTCAGCCTCGAGCTGAGATCCTCTCCCAGAACATACCAACCTCAGTCTATTCTAGAATAGCTTATTTAAGCGTATGCTCTCCCCAAGGCCTGTTTGTAATTCTGCGTCCAGAATTATAGGATGCTTTTATTCCTATTTTCCTAGGCTCCCCTTATTTAGGGACTTTAAAGTTGTTTTCTGATTTTCCAGCATTTTACCTCTTCCCAACTACTCTCCACCTCATTGGGAAAATCTAGATTTTTCCTCAAAATCTAAATTAGAAATAATTTCTTTCAAGGATTTTTGAAATATTTTTGGGGAAAGTCTTAGCCTCTTTCCATACCTCATGGATTAGGCAAATGATCTCAAAAATCTCATTTGGTAAATATGCACAAAAATATTTTATTTATTTTTGATAATATAAAATTAATTACATGCACACAATAACTATCCATTGGGGTCCACTCCCCTTTGGACTAGAGTTCAAATGTCTAATTTGAAAACATAAAGCTAGGGGTGTTACATATTCCCCCTCTGAAAACAAACACCGTCCTCAGTGTTACAACTAACTATTAGAGTTCATTTTGAAAACAGATATGGATATTTTTCCATCATCTCAGTTTCTCTTTCCCACGTAGCTTCTTCAGCTGTAAAGTGCTTCCATTGCACCTTTACTCTTGCTACTGTTCAGTTTCTTAATTCAATTTCTTCCCGCTCCAATGTTTGAAGTGGCTCTGGAAGGAACTCCCCTTCTGGTTCCACCTGTATCACATTCCAATAAACAATGTGAGAAGCATCATGTACATATATTTTTAATAACGAAACATGAAACACATCATGAGAATTAACATGGGGCGGTAAGGTTAGTTTATAAGCCACTGGTCCCACCCTTTCTAACACCTCAAAAGGCCCACAATATCTAGGAGTGAATTTTGTACAACTTCCAGCATAAAGTGTGCTCTTTTTGGGTTTAATACGTAGATACACATGATCACCCACTTTGAACTTTCGATGCACGCTCTTCTTATTAGCATAGTTTTTCTGTCGATCTTGTGCTGTCTTGATGTTTCTCTGTATTTGTTTGACAATCCTTTCCATTTCTTGTAAAGTATATGGCCCCAATACAAGCTTATCTTCAGGTTGGCTCCAACTTAAAGGAGTACGGCACTTTCTTCCATAGAGTGCTTGAAATGGACTCATTTTGATGGAGGATTGATAGTTGTTGCTATAAGCAAATTCAGCTAAATGCAAATAGCATTCCCATTTTGATGGCCTGTCCATCACATACATTCTCAGCATATCCTCCAAAATCTGATTTTTCCTCCCTGTTTGACCATTTGTTTGAGGGTGAAAACCAGTACTAAAATTTAATTTAGTGCCCATGCCCCCAAACAGGCCTTTCCGGAAGGCGGCTATGAACTTAGAATCTCTATTTCAAACAATCATCTCTAGGACCCCGTGTAGCCTTACTATTTCTTTTAGGAACACATTTTCCACTTGGGCTATCCCAAAAGTAGATTTTACAGGTATGAAGTGTGCAGCTTTTGTTAAAGTGTCTACCACTAGCATCACTAAGTCATGCTGGTACTTTGTTCTGGGTAACCCGGTTATGAAATCTATAGAAACAGTGTCCCATTTCCACTCTGCAATTGGCAAGGGATTTAAAATCACAGCTCGATGTTGATGTTCAACTTTAACTAGTTGACATTCCATGCATCTAGCTAAATAGTCTGCTACATGCTTTTTCATTCCTGGCCAAAAAAATTTCTTTTTCAAAGCTGTTAGCATTTTTTGATATCTAGGATGCCCTGAATATGGTTATTTATGATATTCATCTAGGATATGTTTTTTCAAATACTCTACATTGGGGATATACAATTTGTTTCTATAGCAGATCAACCCTTTCTCATTTTGGGTGTATTCAGCCATTTCTTTCTTCGGTATTTTCACTTGTAGATTCTCATAGTTTGGATCTTGATCTGCTACCTTTTTAACCAGTTCTTCTAAATCAAAACTAGCACTACTCCCAATGCTGCTTATATTTTGGCAACCATTTCTGCTTAGCGCATCAACAATTTTGTTTTCTTTCACTTTGATATGTTTTATGTCCATATCAAATTCACTCAGAAAATATAGCCATCTGGCTTCTCGAGCATTCAAATCTGTTTGGGAGAAGAAGTACTTGAGACTAATATGATCTGTCATCATAATAGAGTTTGTTCAAATAGCGGTTTTAAAACTTGACTTGGAAATCTTCCCAAGTCACTATTTTTTCATCAATGGCATGAACCATTTTTGTCTCCTCCCACCACAAGGTAGCCTTACCCTGCAACTAGTAGATAACTAATCTGGCCTTCAGATTGATTTCATATTCATAGACCTGAAAATACTTTATCATATTCAACGGCCATGCCTCAACATCTTCCTCCTTCTCCCCATCATAGGAGGGAGGTTTGATTTTTCGTAATTCACCCTGTCATTCCTTCTTCTCTTTAAACTGATGTCTAGTAGTATCATCTTCCTCATAATCATATGAGAACTTGCCTTTCCTCTTTGTTCCGGAACCTTCACCTTCCTGGCTATTTCGTGAGGTCAGTTCTCTTATCAGCTTTTCCTGCTCTTCACTGGCTAATGACAGCCTATCATTCTGGCTTCTTAGCTCAGCCATGTCTTGTTGCAACTTGTGGAACATAGCCATCAAAGGAGCATTGGGATCTGGCGTGTTATCTCCGCCACCCAAATCAACATAAATTTCATCTCCTTTAGCCATTGGCTTTTCAGTTCCAGTACCACTTTACACTAAACAAAACAACATCATTGACAATTTTTTTTTCAAAAATAATTTATATAGTGAGCACAACAACAGCCCGGTTTTTCTAACATGAGCTTTGATACCATTTGTAACATACCTCAATTTTTTTTTTTTTTTTGTATTCACCAATTTAAAATCATCATGAACACCTTTCATTAACGTATATATGTACATATATATTTATATTCCTTCCCAAGGAATGTTGATCTGTATCTGTATCATTTACCATTATTATTTCGTTCCTCAAGTCGTCATTGTAACTTCCATTTCAATTATGATACCAATTTACCTATTGATTTCTTACCTTTTTAAATTTATTTTAAACTGTCTTAGCTAATCTATATTATAATTTAGTTTGAAGATATTCTAACTCCAATGATTATACTTCAATATATATATTATATTGAATACTTTAATATGGTATTCAACCATATTATTTTCATATGAATTTATTCACCTATCGAATTGTATTCGATTAAATTTGATAAATAAGTCCTTCGACCACATTACTTCCATATAACTCATTCACTTGTGGGCTTATATGAGTTACTCCATATGGTATCGATTTGATTTGTAATGATTCTCAAAATATCTATACATAACACACTTGAGTTCTACGTGTCATTCCATTTGAGGTTTTTGTTTCATGTTCGTCCTACTTATTAAATGTCTCTCAGTAATTCTCTACGATGAGGTTCTATCGCCAGGTAATTTTCCTCCCTATTTTAATCTTCTGAATTTCTTGAGAAGATAATAGGTACTATTATGTCATTTCACATTTATATGAATGGATCGATTACGTAAATTCTATCAGACAAACATTAAAGGCCCTTGAATTTCATCGATCCAACCGTAAACTTAAGTAAGCCCCTGGCATATCTTACCATCTGGATGGCGTGGATGGATTAGGGTTTGACGCACAGTGTGTCTATTTAATTTAGGATTTTTTCTTTAACATCCTTCATTTTGTTCCTTCACGTTTCATAGCTGGGGTTTCAACTCATTTGTATGATGGTTTCACCATCGAGTCTGCTTACTGCATACAGTCTCTTGAGTTTAATATTGGAATGAGATTCACAGGTTATACATCTCTACTAACACGCCATGACTTTACGAGTTCATTCGTTTGTTGTATATTATTCGTTCCATATATTTTATTCAGTCCCTATTATTATTATGATTTCAATTTATATGAGGAGTCTGAAATTTTTATTCTCTGTGCGTTTTTGTAAATAGCTCTGCCTATTGAGAGCGTTTGCCCGTAGATGACTCCTCGAAAATTGTTCAGGCATTCTTACCTTGCGGTAATAAACTCGACCCATATTCTGGCTTTGGTTTCTCCTTCGTATTAATACAATGAGTTGAGTTAGTTTTATGAATCATTATCCTTTGATACACATGGTTTCTTTTCCCTTTTAGGGTTTAGGATTAACCAGAGAAAGTTTTATACCATATTCTTCAAGGTAGTCTATATATATATCTGTGTTTGTTTGAAAATTCTAACCATATTGATATATTGAAATCGGTTTATCGTCGCCCTTTTTAATTTGTGTTTTGTTTCTTATTAATTCCAGGTAAATAATTTACCTCCCGACATCATAACCTTCATTCCTATAATGCTCTCAATGCTTATTCCAGTTTCCTCCTATGACTTTGGTCTTCTCTTGTTTACTCAGGATGGTTCCTTCTCATTACAGAGATTTTCGAATTCGGTAGTTTTATATCCCCATCTATATGGGTCGACTTCGGTTCCATGTTTTCCTTCTGCGGTCTTTTAATTTTTTTTGGCTCGAGTCTTTTATGATTCCCATCGTCACTCTATAAATGTTATAAAGGACTAATTGGACTGCCTAAAATAAAAACTTCTCGGCCTTAGAACACGTCCAAGCTTCCTGACTATCGAATACATTCTAGTATGATTTACCATTTTCCGTTATAACTAATACTGAGAAATTACAATGCTCTGGCGAGACCTCTCTAATTTATTTTGATCACTGTATTTCTAATGCAAAACAGTGAATAGTTTCTCGCATTTCTGTCATATTCTCCATATACTCTTTGTTCATTATAAGCGTTACTTACATAATAGTTACAAAGTTCCACATTGCCACATAATTATTTTATATAGTAATTAATGGTAATTTAATACACCACTGTACAGACATACGAAAGGGATTTTGGGTTCCATTTTGCTATTTATTTCTCTAAGATGTCTATATAACTATATATTTTGTTTCTATGGGTCATCTAGAAAAGATAGTTACAGTATTAATAACCATTTTTCTGGCTCCATGGTTTTATATCATAATTCTCTGATAATTACGAAACTTAATTCAAAGTTTTTCCTTTCAGTGTATCATTAGAAAGCTTAATAATATACACTTGGTTACATTTTATTTAAATTATTACTATACAAAAATATAATCTCAATAGTTCTTCTCTTTCTTTTGTGTACATCATTAATGATAAGTAGAGTTTAAATAAAATCTTTAACAGAATTTTCAATGGGCACTTTGCCCAGAATATATGGCTTACATACTGTGCATCCAGATAATATGTATTTAAAATATAATTACCATTTTTTTTTTAATATCAAAGTTTCTGTGTCAGTATGGTATTTTTCTATTATACTTTCCATTTTAGGTGTTCAGGATATAACAGAGACTTTTTCCATTTCGGATATATCAATGACATCTATCTTTCTGTTTTAAAAATTTAATCATTCATAATAGCATACAAATTGGTTCTATTTATATTAGAGTTCCTTTTTTTTTATGTATTATATCACAGATTGTTTTATAATATAAGGAAGTCTCTGGATGGAACTTCATTCTCTAAACTTTGTATTTGCCTAATGTGCATATTCATATCAGTCATGTAAATAATTTAACTTTTCATTACTCTCTTGTGAAATTATTTATGTTGTATACCTTTTTCCATCTTATAGATTTATATTATGCAATAGAAAGTATCTCTTTCTTAGCTCATGTTCCCCTGTAGGCAGGAGGTTACAATTTATATGCATGCACTCTAGAAATTTTTAGCTCTACAGTAATTTTACAGAATTTAATATTTCTCTAAATTCATAGCTAGTTTGTCATCTTATAATCTAACTTTTCTTAATCCACATATAAACATATTTGTACATTTACAAAAGCAGATAAAATTAAACCTTTAATTATTTATGGGAGTATTATATATCTCCAGATTTAAACCCTTTTCAGGTTTAGAGATTCTGGTTGATATTTTCCCATAAATTCTCTTCCTACAACTATACGGAGTTTAGAGGATTATTTTCTTCTAAACCTTTCTGTTAAATGTAAGGAATAACATAACACAACAACTAAATTCCACATAGCAACTACAACATTTCTCAATCTTTGCTAACAACATCTAATTTAATCATTCATAAAATTTGTGTGCATACCACTTCTGTGATGACCAGTCCTCCCAACCTTAAAGTCCTTCTATCCACAGAGCTCACCCTTGAGTTGAGATCCTCTCCCAGAACATACCAACCTCAATCTGTTCTGGAATAGCTTATTTAAGCTTATGCTTTCCCCAAAGCCTGTTTCTAATTCTGCATCCAGAATTACAGGATGATTTTATTCCTGTTTTCCTAGGCTTCCCTTATTTAGGGACTTTAAAGCTCTTTTCTGCTTTACCAGCTTTTTACCTCTTCCCAACTACTCTCCAGCTCATTGGGGAAATCTAGATTTTTCCTCAAAATCTAAATTAGAAATAATTTCTTTCAAGGAATTTTGAAATATTTTTGGGGAAAGTCTTAGCCTCTTTCCATACCTCATGTATTAGAAAAATGATCTCAAAAATCTCATTTGGTCAATATGCACAGAAATATTTTATTTATTTTTCATAATAAAAAATTAATTACATCCATAGAATAATTATCCATTGGGGTCCACTCCCCTTTGGACTGGAGTTCAAATGTCTAATTTGAAAACATAAAACTAGTGGTGTTACATATTCTCCCTCTGAAAACAAACACCTTCCTCGGTGTTACAACTAACTATTAGAGTTCATTTTGAAAACAGATATGGATATTTTTCCATCATCTCAGTTTCTCTTTCCCACGTCGCTTCTTCAGCAGGAAAGTGCTTCCACTGCACCTTTACTCTTGCTACTGTTATGTTTCTCAATTCAATTTCTTCCTGCTCCAATATTTGAAGAGGCTCTGGAAGGAACTCCCCTTCTAGTTCCACCTGTATCACATTCCAATCAGCAATGTGATAAGCATCATGTACATATCTTTTTAATAACGAAACATGAAACACATCATGAACTTTAACATGGGGTGGTAACGCCAATTTATAAGCCACTGATCCCACCCTTTCTAACACCTCAAAAGGCCCACAATATCTAGGAGCCAATTTTGTACAACTTCCAGCATAAAGTGTGCTCTTTTTGCGGTTAATAGGCAGATACACATGATCACCCACTTTTAACTCTTGATGCACTCTCTTCTTATCAGGATATTTTTTATGTCGATCTTGTGTTGTCTTAATGTTTCTCTGTATTTGTTTGAAAATCCTTTCCATTTCTTGTAAAGTATCTGGCCCCAATACAAGCTTATCTTCAGATTGGATCCAACTTAAAGGAGTATGGCACTTTATTCTGTAGAGTGCTTGAAATGGACTCATTTTGATGGAGGATTGATAGCTGTTGTTATAAGAAAATTCAGCTAAATGCAAGTAGTATTCCCATTTTGATGGCCTATCCATCACATACATTCTTAGCATATCCTCCAAAATCTGATTTGTCCTCTCTGTTTGACCATCTATTTGAGGGTGATAAGCAGTACTAAATTTCAATTTAGTGCCCATGCCCCAAAACAGGCCTTTCCAGAAGGCGGCTGTGAAATTAGCATCTCTATATGAAACAATCATCTTTAGGACCCCCTGTAGCCTTACTATTTCTTTTAGGAACACATTTGCCACTTGGGCGATCCCAAAAGTAGATTTTATAGGTATGAAGTGTGCAGCTTTTGTTAAAGTGTCTACCACTACCATCACTGAGTCATGTTGCTACTTTTTCCTGGGTAACCCGGTTATGAAATCTATAGAAACAGTGTCCCATTTCCACTCTGCAATTGGAAAGGGATTTAAAAGACCAACTAGATGTTGATGTTCAACTTTAACTACTTGACATTCCATGCATCTAGCTAAATAGTTTTCTACATCATTTTTCATTCTCGGCCAAAAAAATTTCTTTTTCAAAGTTGTTAGCATTTTCTGAAATCTAGGATGTCCTGAGTATGGTTGTTTATGATATTCATCTAGGATCTATTTTTTCAAAGACTCTACATTGGGGATATACAATTTGTTTTTATAGCAGATCAGCCCTTTCTGGTTTTGGATGTATTCAGCCATTTCTTTCTTCAGCGTTTTCACTTGTAGATTCTCATAGTTTGGATCTTGATTTGCTACCTTTTTAACCAGTTCTTCTAAATCAAAATTAGCACTACTACCAATGCTGCTTATATTTTGGCAAGCATTTCTACTTAGCGCATCAAAATTTTTGTTTTATTTCCCTTTGATATTGTTACACAGTAATTTGTCACCGTCCCTACCATTCCCCGTCCCGCACAATGGAGGACCCATAACGTGACCTGTGAACACTGTCATGCACTGAAAACATCATCATTGCATCCCTCTGAGTATGAGCTTCATTTCCCCTTGAGACATCTCCTTGCAAAATCCATGAAAAACAGCTCTTTTTGCATTGGCGCGGGTAGACGGTTCAGTACTCGCGCCACTCAGGGAAATCCTGTAAAGAGGTCGCGCCACTTGGCGCTCTGTCATAGAGCAGCAATCGCGCCACCCATTTTAGGGACTGTTTTTTATATATGGATGGCGGAAGTTGAGTTCAAACAAACTCACAACCACTTCCTATCTTGAGTTGGGAGGTTTGGCTACGGGAGTTCTATGGAAGGGAAGTAGTTTTGCCACCTTCTATGGAACCTTCCTTGTTGATAGGGCCCATCCCATAATAATAGGGATCCCAACTCCCTCCTTCCCCATCTATAAAAGCTTGCTCAGATCCATGGCAAGCTAGGCTGGAAGTGCTGAAGCTTTGCATCTCCTATTCCCAAGTGCCTTTGTGCTGAAAAGAATCCTTCCTTTCCCTTAAGGCCCATTCGAGCAAGGAGACCATTGTTACGAGACTCTGGAGAGGTTTCCCTTTCCCCGGCGAGCTTTGCGAGACGTGGACGACCGGAGACCCGCGCGAAGGAGGCTGCAGCGTCAGAACTTGGTTGTAACTTCTATTCGTTTACCACTTTAATAGATGACTATGATTATGGTTCCACTCCTTTTTCCATTATGTTAATGCGAGTAATGTCTTTTCTGACCGATGTTTAGTTACGTATGCTGGTTCCTATGCTTGTGTCTGTTTGTTCTTTCTGTGTGCAGGTGTTCATCCACGGAGATCGTGGAAGGATTGTGATCTGCCAGGACTGAAGGACGGGGACATCTCTTGTTCAGATCGAGCGTTGGAATCCAGGTAGGTTCTTATCCCAAATCTTTCATTCGTAACTAGGAGCCTGCGTCATAGCATTGTTTGTTTGTTGCTAGACCCCTGCTGGGCTAGTAGGGATCGCCTCTGTCCGCAGAGGGGATTTACCTTCTCAACAAATTGGCGACTCAGCTGGGGATCGTCCGGTTTTCCTTGTCTCGTTTATGATTGGTTCGCTTTGATTGTTTCTCCTTGCTTGATGAACCTTCTGGGTTGGGTTCTTTCATTATTTTAGCCTTGTGGTTTGCTTAGCTTGTGTTGGTCTTTTTCTCGGATTAGCTTGTTTTTAGTTTTCATTGAAGAATTCGACTGGCGCGGGTTTTTACCTGACAGTCGCGCCACTTGGCGCGTGTTGCATTTGTCTGTCTCGCGCCACTCGGCCTCTGGCGCTAGTTTCAAGGCCACAGTCGCGCCACCCCCGTGACTTTTTTGAATTTCTTCAATTTTTGGCTTTCTGAGCTTGACCAATACTTTTCTTCTTGATTTCCTGATTGTTTGAGTGCATTGGAGCCTGGTTTGACTGGAATTCACCGCTATCCCTTGGTTGTTTGCCTCTATCTATCGGTTTCACGATTTGAGCCCTAGGGCATCTAGTGGCATAGTGAATCGAGCCCTCCTTGGGAGCTTTGGTGTCTTGATTGTCCTGTCGACTTGTTGCTTAACCCTCCATGCCCTCTTAGCGGTCTTTGATTGTTTTGTTGCGTCTTTTGAGTGTTTGTTCGTTCTTTCATTCAGGATTCGTTTGCCCTTGCTTTGGACCCAGATCACACGGTCCATTGGGGTGTTTTTGAGTCTTTCTTCGATTTGAGAGACTTTGGGTCGATTTAGAGATTTGGTTGCTTGCTTGGTGAGTGAATGTTGTTTGCTTTGCTCTCTTAGTTATCATTTCTCTAATTGTTCCTTTTGTTTTCAGTGCACATTAGCCATTGGACATTGAAAATTTAAAAAAAAAATATAATCTCTTTTGTTTTTTTTAATTAGTGCAAATTGTCATCTTTTCCGTATCACTAGTGATTAGTGTTTGAATGAAAAATGTGCAATTGCATTAGTTGCATTAGAGACATTCTTGTTTGTATTCCGTTCATTTCGTTTGTATTAAAGCTCTCAACTCTCATTTAACTAGTTTTCATCGAACGAAATGTTGCACCATGGCATATAGCTTGCATTTAGGAGACACTACATACGATAAGGCCTGGAAATTGAAACTTAATTGAAGATCAACTGTAAAATTCATTCAATTAACCTAAGGCAACATTGGAACTTAACGCAACATATTTAGAAGGTCTAGGCTAGAGACGTGTTCCGGCGTCGTTAAACCTAGCAGCTGTCGTTCGCCTGTTGGCTTTAGACAGCACTAGTACGGACTTGCGCTCTCCGTACCGTCGCGTATATAAAGGGAGACCCCTATAGGTTTTCAATCCTTTATCCACAGGAAGCCGAGTCTGCCGCCCTATACCCGTGATACACCGAACACAGCATTCGGGGAGACTACCTGCACGTACGGAAAGTCCTTGGTCGATTTTTGTTTCATTTTTGAAACCAAGGTGTATATTGCAGTTCACGGATATTTGGTACACCCTTTGTGCCTAGTTTTTCTTGAGCAGTCATTTGGTCTTTTCTGACTCCCTAAACTTGAAAAGACCGTCAAGCGCTTGTCCTTTCACGCTTGTATCAACTCTGAAAGAGATAGAGTCACCTTTTTATCGTTTCTCGACTCTTAAAACATGAAACGGTAGAATTTGTTTATTTTCCAATGTGGTAAAATCAATCTCCCACGATTACACACCCGTTTAGATATTGCTTGTGACTATTTGATCGTGTGTCTTAACTCGTTTTCAGCCCGTGTGTGTGTGTGCTCTCTTCTTCTAGTCTTTTGTCACGGTGGCGGAACCCTCGGTTTCGTCTACTAGTAGTCATTACACGGACGATTCTTCAGAGGCTTCTGAGCCTTCTGTTGAACCACAGCAGACTGTTGTCTCCGAGTTCCCTGACGGGGGACCGGTCCTCGCCAAGCAACCCTTTGGAGAAACAGTTGAGTTCAACTTGCCCTTTTCGGACCCTGTGTCTGAATTGAGATTAGGAGCTGATTTCCTTTCTCTGACATCGGGTTCACCGTTTATTGCTGCTGTTTTTCCTCCTAGTCCTCGCCGTCTTCTGCGTGATTTAACGGCAGGATCAACCATGAGTGATTCTGGTGAGGAAATTCCCGGGTCTGATGACTATCGGCGCATCCCTCGTAGATTGTTTGAGGGAGACGAGTCTGAGCTGGCTACCACATCGTCAGCTGGTCCTTCTTTGCCACAGGGATACAGATCTCTGGGTCAGATTATTTCAGCTGCTGCCTCTATGGGAATATCATCTCTTGCTTCGAGGCCAGCTGCCACTACACCCGGGGTGTCTCCTTCGACGCCCGTCACTTCTGTTCCCGTGCGACCCACTGTTTGTGTGGCTGCCTCTTCTGCTGTTGCCTCAGCATCTGCTTCTAGATCTGGGCCAACTCCAGAGGACATTTATCTAGCTACTGCTATACCGGAGAATATCTCTCCGGAGGAGTATCGGTTGTTCTTGCAGCAGCCGAACGCCGGAGCTGGACAACTCCCCCAAGATCCTTATCGGTCTTTCTTTTCGCATTATGCACAAGACGGCACCCCCGTGTATGGTTTTCCGGGTCGGCTTGACGAGCATGGGGACATTTTGCGTCTCCCTGCTCCTGAGGCCTATCTTTATGTTCAAGGTTTACCGTACAACCAGGCTCAGAACTTGCAGGCACAACCTTTCCAAGGTCAACCTGCAGGCCAACCGGGCTATCAGTACGACCCACAGGGACAGCCCAATCAAGGCTACTCTGCGGGCCAGCAAGGGCCATTCTATAATCCGCAAGGACCATATTATAACCCTGCTGGTCAACCTGCTCAGCCTCAGCCGGGGTATCAACAGGGGCCGACCTATGGACCTGGGGGGCAAATCCAGCCTTCCTTACCGATGCAACCGCAGTATCCTGTTGTCTCTAACGTTGCATATCAGCAAGGACCACTTTATGGTTCTGCTTCGGGTCAAACTGGTTTCCAGCAAGCACCTGGTCCTGTTCCACCACTGGGCCAACCGGGTCATCCGGTACAACCTGGTGTCCCGCCTCCAGGCCAACCGGCTTATTCGGTGCAATCTGGGGCTCACTTACAACCGGGTCAGCCTGCGCAACCAGCGCCACCCCCTCATTCGGGTCAACCTGTTCATTCAGGAGCGCCCCCTCATTCGGGTCAACCTGTTCATTCAGGAGCACCCCCTCATTCGGGTCAACCTGTTCATTCAGGAGCGCCCCCTCATTCGGGTCAACCTGTTCATTCAGGCCAGCCCCCTCATTTCGTTCACTCTGCTCACCAGCCTGCTCACTCAATGCCGCAGCCAAATCAACAGCTGCGCCCTACGTACCAGGCTCCACAGGGTTCCACTTATCAGCAGTCTACTCATCCTTAGAGCAGTTATTATCCTCATGGTCAATCTCAACCGAACTATAACCACTCTGGGGGCTCTCAGTATCCTCCTCCTCACGGTTCTAACTATGCTCAGCAGCCAAATCCAAACGCTGCTTATACAGGGCAGACACCTAATCAGGGCTCGAACCCTGGTTATCAGGCCCCACACAATGGTTACCAGCAACCAAATCAGTCTGGCTATACGAATTATGCCCTCCACGGTCAGAATCCTACGGGACAGAACCCATGGGGGCAGGGATATTCACAACCATCGTGGAGCATGGGTACCGGACCTTATTCTGGGACCGGCATGGGAATTAACCCTCCATTGCCGTTCCTGGCTACCTTGGATCTACCGGACGTTTCGAAGTTGACCAATGATCCGATTGCTCATAATCCATATTGGCCCCCGGTTCCGACCAAGATACCAGGAGATTGTCCCAAGTTTGAGGGCAAATCTGGAGAAGACCCCCAGGCGCATGTGATGACGTATCACCTCTGGTGCTCGTCTAACTCTTGGACTGACGATTCGGTTCGTTTGCGTCTTTTCCGGCGTACGTTAACAGGAGCTGCTGCTAAGTGGTACATAGAGCTATCCCGTGGTATTTTTCAGGATTTCAACTCGTTAGCTATGGCTTTCCTCACGCATTTCCAGTTACCAGTCCGGTATGAGACTGGGACGCACCTCCTGTCTTCTCTGAAGCAGGACTCGGCCACTCACATTTCGGATCACATCCATGAGTGGCGGCGCCGTCGTCGACTGATCAAGTTTCACATACCTGATCAGATTTTGACTCACTGGTTCACCACCTCCTTTGTGAACAAAATCGCTCGGGATATCGCAATGGGAGCGTGTGTGACGGAGGAACAAGCTATCGCGCGTGCCCAGTACTTGGATCTTGTTTATTCACAATCTGGCACGCTTTATGACATCCTGCCTGATGCACCACGGCCCGGAGCCAAAAAGACCCAACCCACCCCTTCCGTTGATGGTGTCATTGGTTCCGTTTCTCAAAATTCGAAGAAGTCTTCGAATGGGAAGCAGAAGGCTAATTCTTCCAACGATCCCTCTGCCAAACCCGCCTCATCAGATTCTGGTAAAACCTCGGAGGTAAATGCCGTTCAGGCCAATCCTGCGGACAAATCCTCCAAGGGGAAGAAAAAGGGCAAAGGCAAATCCAGATCTGAGGCCCCAAAACCGGAATCTAAATCCAAGTTTGAGGATGGCTCACAACGTAAGCCGAAATTTCCTTGCCTCATCTGTGAAGGTGACCATTACACTAAAGATTGTCCAAGACGATCCGAAGTCAGTCAACTTCTTAAAGGCTCAAAGGGAACTCCGGCTGTTTTAAAGGAGCCGTTTCCATCTCAGCAGACCCGGATGGTCGAACAAAGTTCATCATCTGCACCGTTTGGGTCTCAAGTTTTCATGATGAAGACTAATGCACCTATCACTATCGCTACGAGGTCCAAGGATTACAATAATCAGCAGCAGGCACCCGGGAAGGCTGTGGCGGATGGACCGCCTCCCGCATCTGCTTCTGGTCCATTGGAAATTGAGAAGCCGACTCTCGAACCCG
The DNA here is from genome assembly GCA_034641835.2 of Pinus albicaulis. NCBI lineage: Eukaryota > Viridiplantae > Streptophyta > Pinopsida > Pinales > Pinaceae > Pinus > Pinus albicaulis. The sequence continues at coordinate 1,138,946,071 of CM076572.1, forward strand.
TTGTGAAACCACCTCCCAAGGGTGTTCTTCGGAGATCCTCTTATAATCCAAACGCCCGCGCCGCTCAACATTACAGTATTGTTGAGGATCTGGCCCAGGCGCCATGTGCCATGTCTGCACTTGAGGTTCTTCAAAGTTGTCCTTCACAACGGAAGGCTTTGTTGTCTGCCATCGGTGGTATTGACCCCGCCGATTCGAGCCTTCTCACCTTTGATCTGGAGAATTTTACTCCCCGGCTTCCACATCAAATCGCTTTGATTATTCAAGTCGGGATTAACGGCCTGGACGTTCATAGAGCCGTCGTAGATGAGGGTGCATCTACTTGTGTTATGTCCTCCGCTTGTTGGAGAGCCATCGGTTCCCCAACTTTATCGTCATCTCACAATGCCCTTGAGGCATTTGATGGCCGGGAATCTAAACCCCTGGGAGTTCTCGAGAGTCTGGCGATTACATTACAGGGAAAAACTGTCAACGTGGAAGTATAAGTAGTTGACGCTAAACTCAACTACAACATACTTCTTGGCCGCAGCTGGACCCATGCCATGCTCTGCGTGCCGTCTACTGTCTTTCGATTCATCAAGTTCCCTCACGAGGGCAAGATTGTCACAGTAGACCAGTTGTCATTTTTTACCTCGAACTCCGAGAATAACGTGCCGTACGTGGATCAAATTCCGAATCCACCAGACAACATAGGACCTGGTCTTTTCAAAGACCCAGTCCTCATGGGTATTTTCCCTGCGCCGCCACCGAATACCGCTCAAGTCAACATGTTGTCCAGGACTGATGACCCCTGGCTGATTCCTACACCTGAGCAGGTATATGAGTTTGGAGAGTCCATGCCTTTAACGCCGGTAGAGATCGGCTACTGTGAGATTGTTGCTGCATCGGACCCTCCACCTCCTCAGCATGCTCCGATGAGCATGGCTCTTGACGTCTACTCACAATCCCCCTGGCTTGGTCAGGCTGATTCGCCTGATCCTCTTAGAGAGACTTTTCCCTCGGATGAGGCTATAATTGAAACTATGTCTCTGGAGGAGCTACCTTGGGGCGATGGGCATCATCGTTCCTCGTTTATGCCTAGCTTGGGGGCAATGACGGATTGTCTCGAGCGTTTTGCTACTCAGGTCCCTTCCCCGCCTCTTCAAACACCGATTTTGACACATGAGGTCTTTTCGGAAAGCAATCTGAGTAACATTACTAAAACGGTTCCTATCAACATCTCTGTCAAACCAGGGATTGTTGAGGATATTCATGTAGGTGTGACCTGTTCGCCCAGGAAGATTCAAGTCTGCACCGAGCTGTTCGAATTATGAAGCACGATGCAACGAGGACAGTTCCTTTAAGTGTGTCAACCTCGTTAAAACAATGAAACATGAGCACGTCCAATTCGAGTTTTGATAGATTTAGTTCAAAATCTTTTTTTCAAACTTCACTCTATTTTCCATAAGACTGAAGCTTGGGGGGCATGCGCCTCGAATTGAGACATCATGCCGGGGGCATGCCCGTCTTGTGTGTACATAGGTGCGTGATTGTCATTTGTGTGCATGGTGTGGTATGCTTTGTAAACTTTTTCTGCTGATCGGGCCTTCCTGGTTGTGCAGATGTCTACTCATCCATTTGTTGGTTTCGCGGACGGTGCCTCCCGCAGTACCAGGAACCTGTCTTCTGCAGCCTGGGTAATCTACAATCCTGCTGGTGAGTTGATCGACCTGCAAGGTGTTTGTTTAGGGCGTACCACGAACAATATCGCGGGATATAGCGCCGTGTTGGAATTATTAACCGAGGCAGTAAACCTTGGTATCCGTGAATTGCTCGTGTACCTAGATTCACAGCTTGTAGTGTTGCAGCTGAACGGGCACTATTCGATAAGAAACCCGTCCATTTTACGATTGTATTTGCGTATTCGATTACTGGAAAGGAATTTTGAATATATTACATATCATCATATACCCAGACATTTGAATACATTAGCAGATACAGTAGCAAATTTGGTGTTAGATAGACATTTGCGCAATTTATAAATCATCATCACATGTAAAGAAGACTCATCCAGAAATAGATATGCATATATAGATATCGAAATGTTTACATAGAAGTGTGTCACATAAAACTCAAAAAATATACATAAGTGTCTTAATACATCTGGAGACACTGTGTCTCTCAAAAAATAGGTGTGGCTAAATCCTAGAGACTAATCGGCATGGTGCTCATGATAGCACGTTACTGCACGCACTAGCCGCCTCAGGATTCGGTGGAGCCGATTTGGGACTCCCACCGTATGGCGCTGGTACTCCAATGGTACATCTGACAGTCGGGCATAGTCTGGGATCCCATGAACGATCCCCTCAAGGTTCTGTACCAGTGCCCCTCCTCCGGCACCTTCCCCCTGGATCTCAGGGGCGAGCTGTGTCCTCCGGAAGATGGGAGACATCCCGGCTGGTCTCTCAGGTCCGACATCTGCATGCATGTATATTTGTGTTTAGACAACTATGTATTAACAAAAATCATATAAACATAAAATCAAAAATATGAGGTCTTACCCAGCTCTTCGTCCCAGTGGTCTCCTTCTGGTAGCGGGAGATCCGGGTCCCCTGTAAAGTCAGTTTCCGCATAGGGCCAATCTTCCACAACGATCAGTTGGCGCCGTATCCATCTGAAGAACTCGGGCTTCCAGGACATCTGTTGCCCGCCTCCAGATCTGGGCATCAGTGCTGCCCAGCGAGCCATTCTCGGCTCTCGTGGTACTGGACTCGCCACGGGGGCCTCTTGGCCCTGGAAGGTTGGTATGCGTTCCAGAATGAACGACACCAAGATGGAACCATACCCAAACTGCTTCAGTTTTCCCTTTTTGCACTTTGTGAGCTGCCTTTTCATGTTAATGGTGACAGCTGTTGCCCAGTCATACAGTCGGGGACCCATGCATTCTGAGGCCAGTAAGAGTTGAGCCTTTGAAGCCTCGTGCGGTGCCTGCGATCCAGCAGCCCGTGTAATGGTGTGGAGTACGACTCTCAGTGCTAGGTCGGGGATGGTCGAGATGTACACCTTCTTACTCCCTGTTCTTGTTTGTGCCCCACGGCACACCCGCGCCATTACTTCTTCCATCTTCTCCCCTGATGGTCTGCTCCCAGTCAGTACAGGGATTGGACCCCTGCGGGATAATCCGGTAATAAAGTAAATGTCGGTGACCTCCAATTCCAACACCTGGTCTCGTATTCTGAATACCTGGTCATTTTCATCCCAGAGGTTGATCAAATATTGGAGGAGCTCTGGCTGAGCTCGTAAGCATGGCGTGAGGAAGAATTTCTTTAAACCACAGTTCCTTAGAGCATTCATGCAATTTTCATTTTGCATGGCTTCTTCGTCCTCATCTCCGTGGTCCCGTTCCTTCCATTCAATCACCATTTTGACTGTTTATCTGCATTCACATGGTTCAAAACCTTTAGTTAGATCTTCTGTGAGTTCAAAAATTCAAAAATTTTGGCATAAATAGAGGTTTTTTAGGCGGAAATTTGGGTTGCGCCGCTGGCGCGACTGTCTTGCTAACAGTCGCGCCATGTGGCGCGGGCCCTGTGATAGAAAGAGCTCAGTGGCGCGGGTCCGTGCCCGATACCCGCGCCACTTAGGCCGGCCCTAAAAATTCAAGAATGCCCTTACAGAGCTGGTTTTCTAAGGGAAATCATTAAAAAATACATGGAAAGAAAGAGAAAGAGAGCGCCTCTTACCTGTCACAGACGAGACGCTGAATGGTTGCCTGGATCGGTCGCAATCGCCGTCAGAAGATTCTGCTCCAAATGGACCACTGCTACTCTCCACAAGGTAAATAGTAAAAAGTAATTTCATTTTTTACCATTGGACGTATTTATAACTTTTCAACGTTAAAATGTGTTTTAAAAGTTATTTCTTGTCGAATATTTGCATGTATTATGTCAAAAATGGATTTTACGCTTGTTGGGTATGTGCAGTGACAGGTTTTTGCGACTTAAAAGGTGGAAACGAGTTGTATTTTATACTTTTTCGGACTCGGTAAATACACGAAAAAGTCACTCTGGAGTCATCTTTCAGCTCTTTTCTGACTCCCTAAATATGAAAAGATTGCCGAGGCCCTTGTCGTTTCGATCTCGTTAAAATGGACACGAATCGACATTCACCCGGTATACGTTTAACCCTTTTTCGGGCTGGGCTGGATCGATTACGAAAAAGGAATACCCTAGCCTATCGCGACTAGGAGGTTTTCCCGGATATTGTTTTCTACCTTTTCGGATCTGGGGAACTATTTACGAAAAGGGACCGGTGGAGTTTTCTTTTTCGCTATCTTTTCAAACTCTCTAAACATGAAAAGACGCCGAGTTCTTCCTTTGTCAGACTCGTTAAACCCTGATGACATTGGATTCCGTCGCAATGACGTTCTCCGAGTTTCTCCTTCCTAGGACTCGTTAAATGCACTAGGATGGATTCGCCCGAAGGGCGGACTTATATTACAAGCATATGCTATCCCCTTCAAGCTTGTGTAAAAATAAAGAGGTACTCACCGAAATGGTGGGGGAAAAAATGGAACCATCGTCGTTATCGTCGGCAGTATGTCGCTCTTGAACATGGCACTTGTCTGCATTCGTGTCGGGTTGGGGACATCTCATCTCGTTGTTTCACTTTGCTTCCATGGGTTTGGGTAATCTCTTTTGACCTCTCATCTGTTCACTGCCTCGTCGCCATGACCTTTGATCTGTTGATGTCAAATACTGCCAAGTCCATTGCCGTGCCGTTTATATGTTCCAGAGAAGTTGGCCTCTGCGAATATCAACCTTCCTCTGTTTCTCATATGATCCTAATTCACAACAAAACATTATGTTCCTCTGTCTCGTGTCGATGATGTGGGAATCATTATGGCCCACCTTCGGTCAAGATCACTTCCTGTCGACTTCAACTCATTATCCAGGAAGTTGGTCTAGAGACTCCTGATGGTACCTTGGGGCCTGCATGCCTTAATGGCAGGTTCGTCGCATTCGACGAGAGGTTTTCATTATTGACCTCCGATCGGATGATTCCGCGGGTGTTCGACGTCAGCTCATTTATTCACACGCCGTGGATTGTACCTGTAGTACCTTGAGGACCATTGTCATTATTGGTGGTTCCTCTCGCGTCTGTTAACGGCTTTCATCATTGGCTGGTAATCAGGCGATGTTCTTGCATGTTCGACATCGGCTCACATATTCGCGTGCTAGAACTTGTACTTATTTGGGTCGAGATGGAGCGCAAGACCCTGGATTGTGTCTGTTGTAATCCAGGCTGCGATTGTGGATTATTGTCGTTATGTACATGACTCAATGATTGGATGGCTGCGACCATACCTGAGTCTATTTGTTTGATCTTAGTTGGATGGCTGC